>OU862931.1:0-600000 GCA_917880885.1 Limnephilus marmoratus
AGCTATTATCCAAGAACCGTATACCGGAAATACGGGAAAAATAAATAAATCATCTTATAATGGACCTATTTTTCAAAAATCAAGTGTGGTCAGTCCAGTCAAGGCGGCGATAATAGTCCTAAATAAATCGGTCGCTGCCTCGTGTGTTCTCCTCCACAATTACAGCAACAGTTGCAACATATTCATTGAAGCCCAATTTCAAGGCACTCCTCTAATTATTGGCTCAATATATTGTCCCCCAAATGAAGATATCGACGCCAGCCTAGGAAAAGCAAACCAGCTACTAGATGCAAATACGAAGAAAATCATCATCGGAGCGGACGCAAATGCTAAAAGTGTCTGGTGGGGAAGCAAAAAGACAGACAACAGAGGTGACAAATTGAGTGACTTCATTGCCCAGAAACAACTACATATTGTCAACGAAGGAACAACACCAACCTTCGAAATCATTCGACAAAATACACTTCTGAGCAGTGTGATCGACATCACCCTATGTTCCGGTAGCAAACTATATATCAAAATAGGATATATAGATAGTTGGAAAGTTGACAAAAGGATTGCAGCCCTGTCTGACCATAACGGTATAACATTCAACATTTCATTCAACAAACCAAACACAGATGAATTTCCAGATTCGACGTTCATGTACAGAACAAGCAAGGCAGATTGGGCCAAATTTGCCAAGACGCTGAAAGCCAATGCAGAATGCAGAAAATTATCGCCTCAGGTAATTGACTCAAATATGCAACATAGCATACTCAACAAGCAGGTGTCCGATCTCATGGATATCATATCTGATGCGTGCAGAGCCTCAATACCTCCCATGAAAAAATCGAAACAAAAAATTTGCCCATGGTGGAATGAAGACTTGGAAAAGTTGAAGAAAGAAGTTCTCGCAGCAAAGAGGAAGCTGATGAATTCAGGTCCAGCGAGAAGAAACGCAGCAACACTACCAACATACCTCGAACTAAGAGAACGTTACAAGGAAGAAATAGCGACTGCGAAAGTTCAAAACTGGAAAGACTTTTGCTCCAGCCAAGGAAAAGAAACCGTCTGGTCAACAGTCCTTAGGGTTCTCAAGTCATCTCAGAAGACCCCTCCCGAAACGCTCACTTTCAACAACAACCAGTCTACCACGTCCGCCCAAGAGACGGCGTCTACACTGTTAGATCACTTTTTCCCCAACGACACTCAAGCCGGTGAAACACTAGAACAAACTCGCATTCGGAATAATGAGGATGCTGAAAACCTCAGTGAGATCGATCCCCCGTTTACAAAGCTTGAATTAAAAAATACTCTCACTTCAATAGACATTAAAAAATCCCCCGGAAGGGATCATTTCACAGCAGATATCTGCTCACAAGCGTTCGAAGCTCTCCCTGACATTTTTATGGCAATCTACAACGCGTGCCTACGAATTGGCTGTTTTCCGATCCTTTGGAAGATCGCCAGAATCAAGATCATCCGGAAGCCGGGAAAAGAAGACTACGGCAATGTGTCTTCCTACCGACCCATTGGACTTCTTCCGGTATTTGGCAAGGTCCTAGAAAAACTTCTCATCAAGAGGGTTACTTGGAAATTTACCACAAATGGAAAACTAAATACAAATCAGTATGGGTTTACGCAACAAAAAAGCACCGAAGATGCAATGCTTGATGCGGTTAACCACATCAAGCAAGCATCAAAAGAAGGTCTCCACACTTGTCTAATATCCTTGGATATTAAGGGAGCCTTCGACAATGCATGGTGGCCCCATTTGCTATCACAGCTTGCCAAAAAAGACTGCCCAGCCAATATATATAAGGTTTTTAAAGACTACCTATCAGACAGAATGGTAGAAACTATATACGCTGGCGCCTTGGCTCGTAAACATTCAAATAAGGGCTGCATTCAAGGTTCGGCGTGTGGACCTGTTCTCTGGAACGTAGTCATAGATGAACTCTTAAATTTACAACTAAACTCAAATGTACGAATTCAAGCGTTTGCTGACGACGTTTTACTCCTGATTTCTCACAAAGAACTGGCGGCTCTACAGCAAATAATAAAAGATACATTATTAGTAATAACGGATTGGGGAAATAAAGTAAAACTCCAATTCTCTGAAGAAAAAACTAAAGCACTCTTCATCACAAAGAGGAAGTCGCCACCACCTGTGGTTATAATGAATAGCAAAGTTGTCCCAATCTCGAAAGATTGCAAAATACTGGGGATTGTCATAGATGACAATCTAAACTGGAGCAAACATGTGGATATGGTATGTCAAAAAGCAGCAAATATTACCAAGAAACTTGCTTTTATGGCTAAACCCACATGGGGCCTCAGCTCAGAAATTTTAAGGATCATTTACATAGGAGTAATTGAACCAATAATTACATACGCAGCAACCGTTTGGGCCTCCGCTGCTAAAAGAAAAAATATACAGAGTAAACTCAATAGAATACAAAGGGCAATCGGAATTAGAATATGCAAAGCATATCGCACCACGTCACTTACATCTGTTCAGGCAATAGGTGGCCTGACTCCATTGGACCTCAAGCTTAAAGAACTTCAGTTAATCGGTGAAACTAAACGAAGTGGAACGTTACACCTACTACCCAGTGATAGGAAATACCAGGGAATAGTGAAGGTGGCCCTTCTACCCCACCCAAGCAAACAAATTGGGGAAAATGTAAGCTTTCCTGAAAACCACAAAAGAGTTTCTTTTGAAGAAAATGAAATAGACATCTACACAGACGGAAGTAAAGCTGAAGGAAAAGTTGGTGCGGCCTACTCAGTTTTCAACGCAAGCGGAGAGATAAAGGCAAAGAAATTACCTATGGCTGACTACTGTTCAGTGTTTCAAGCTGAACTCTTCGCTATAATGAAAGCACTAGAGTGGGTCAGTGAACAGCAGCGGCATTGGGACAAAATTAATGTCCTAACCGATTCGCAGAGCGCTGCTCACGCACTGGAGTGTGGGACACCTACCAATCCGATGGTGTTCGATATACAATGCTCTTCAATAAACTTAAAAGAAAGAGGATCTTTCTGCAAATTTATGTGGATCCGGGGGCACAATGGACTACACGGCAATGAAAGAGCAGACGAGTTAGCAAAGGACGCAGCACTAAAAGACAAAAACCGAAAGCTCTACTCGGAATTTCCACTAAGCTATGCGAAGCTCAAAATAAAAGAATCAATTCATGAAGAATGGGATCTGAGGTACAAAAACTCTGATACAGGCAAAGGAACCCGACTATTCTTCAGAAGTATAAGCGAAGCTAGAGATTTTGGAAAGAAGACAATACCTACATTTGAGCTCACCCAAATTCTCACCGGTCACGGTGCCAATCTATCATACCTCCACAGGTTTAAGATAAAAGACAGTCCAGCGTGCCCATGCGATAAGCAAACGGAACAAACAATACAGCATTTACTGTTAGACTGCCCAATGTTTTCTAAGGAAAGGTGGTACCTAACAAAAGAGAGCCAGAGGAGAAATATCAATATAAGCGATCTCCCGGAGGTCATAGCAAATGAATATTTAAGAAAAATCTTCATCAACTTCGCTAAAAATATAGTGACTAAAATAACAGAGCAGAACAAATAACACCAGGAAAGTGGAAAGTAAAATCACGCGTGATATAAGCAATTCGACAATAATATTTTAAATGGACGGAACGCACAAAAATTAAAATATAGTAGAAACTAAAAACACGCGCAATGTGCACGCGCACACGTCAATAAAATTAAACAAAACTTACGTCAACAAAATTTAATATACATTTTAACTACAAAACAACTAACAAACTTCTCACTTCTCTTCCCAAAAAATGGGCAAAATAAATAATTTGATCCAAGAAACACTAAATTAAAGCAAAGTAAATATTAAAATCACGCGTATCAGAATTCTTCAATTAAATTAAATACATTATAAGTTCAAAACTTGAACCAAAACTTACGATGGCAAATAAGAAGAACACTTACCCTTCCCAAAAAATGGCCAAGTTAAGTGGGTAAGAAACTATCCACTTAACGAGGCATCCAAATTTTATTACAGATCTTCAACACTGCTCCGGCTGAGGTTTTTCATGGTTCCCTCGAGCTGTAAAATGAATATTGGAGCAGTTAATAGCCCATGATAGGATCCTAACCCGACCAAATCCTTTCCCTTATCCTCAAGTAAACATGCATACTAAACACCCAGCCCTTTCCCGCATGCAAAGATTTAAAGAAAAAACACATAGTTAAGTAAACTCATAGATGAAAACAAACCTTGATAAATAATAAGCAAGGTAAATAATAGAAAGAACATTCAGGAAAAAAAAAAAAAAAAAAAAAAAAAAAAAAAAAAAAAAAAAAAACCTAACCTAACCTAACCTAACCTAACCTAACCTAACCTAACCTAACCTAACCTAACCTAACCTAACCTAACCTAACCTAACCTAACCTAACCTAACCTAACCTAACCTAACCTAACCTAACCTAACCTAACCTAACCTAACCTAACCTAACCTAACCTAACCTAACCTAACCTAACCTAACCTAACCTAACCTAACCTAACCTAACCTAACCTAACCTAACCTAACCTAACCTAACCTAACCTAACCTAACCTAACCTAACCTAACCTAACCTAACCTAACCTAGCGAAAATTAACAACGCGGTTTGCCTCCAAACATATACCTTCCAGTTATCAGGCGGGAATACTTCTTATAAATAACAATGTTGATTTACTTAAGTGTTGTTATGTTTTCACGCGTCAAGTGAAGTGAAATGCACATAATGTAAAATACCTAAGCGGGAGCCGTCGGCAAATCTTTTTCATCAAAATAGGTTTGTGCCCCGTGTTTGTTTTCTTTCTCATGAAGTGTGAGCCCTTTTTGAAAAAGTGAAATTCTTAAATAGTGAACAGTGAAATCAAACAGTGTTTTTTTTTCAAAAGGCCTCCTCCTATATTAATGCTTGGTTTTGGAAAAACTCACTTTTTCCGCTCACTTTTTAAAAACTCACTCACTTTTTTTTTGACGCAAAAACGACCAGTACGCCCTTTGCGTTTCACCCACCTCAAGGTTCACTTTCGGTCGAAGCAAATTCAGACAAGAAGCTGGGATCCTTTTTTTTTCGACAAAAAAAATATATACAGGGATTTATTCTCCGATACGAATCGGCGGCGAAAACTAGAAGCTCTACTCGAATCACTCGATTCGGCTCGGTCGTATTTCCCGCCGACAGACGGCGTTTGAAAAAAAAAAGTGACGAAAAAACCCGCTAATTTCACAAAGGAAAATGCTACATAGGACTATTGACATAGGTCAGGATCTCAGATGTCAAATTTTTAGCCTAACAAAACGGAACTCTCGGCGGTTTCGGTCGTTGTTTTTCGGAAAACGACATTACCGCCGAAAAACCGATTCCGGGCTAGATGTTTTTTTAAAATACGATAGCCGGATAGATTCCGCAACTTTTAACACCAATATAACATGCCCATCCCATGTAAAAAAAGTCAGGAGATGCTGACAAAACTCGAAATTTTCCGAAAAATAATCATCAAAATACGCGCTCAAAGATTCCATCGGAAGTTTAAATATTGGTGGCCAGTTCAAATTAACACGCTATTCATTCGGGGTAGGTACCTACTTATTTCGGTAGTATTGCAAATATGATGAAAAAAGCAAATATTGCCGGAATCTAAGGAAACGCGCAGGTACCTACCTGAATGGGTACCTACACAACGAATTAGGTGTTAATGCAATAAATACTAAGGTAAGGTTGTTTCGATGATACTGAATAATTCAACTTTTTTTAAGTTAATTTTCACGTTCTGAGTTGCTTCTACTGAAATTCTGTTTTTTCTCAATATAGGCCAGTTACATCACAAAACTGAAATAATTACAGAACTTGAACGGAACTTTCTAGAACTGAAAATTTACTAGAAAAATTTTAAGAATTGGCAATTTTTTTTTATTAATTATATTTTTTTTTATAAGTGTGTTCTATTTGGACATTGTTAAATAAAAAAAATAATTACGCGTGTTCTAGGTAGGTACTTACTTCCAGGGACTTTTTTCATTTAAAAATCAAAACATGATATTGAATGAATTTATTTATAGTGAAAATTATTTTATGCTCAACAGCATAATGGCGTCGTTTTGGTGAAATATTACAACAAAGTACCTATTTAGTACTTACACTTGCAAAATGAAATACAATACAACTACAATAGTGAGCTCCGGCATAATGAAATTTTGCACTGCTAAACCGTGCAACCGATTGTTATTGTTAATGGACTATTTGTGCGTAAATAAATTAATTATATACAGCGGGTACCCGGCATGCGTTGCGAGGCCACTTTAACTTCGGGGTCAACTAAACCGTAATGGTTCCCTACCAAGTCCCGGGAAACAACATTATAAAATTATGCACTTTATAAAATTACATACAACGGGTACCCGGCATGCGTTGCAAGGCCGCTTTAACCTCGGGGTCAATAAAACTGTAATGTTTCCATCCGAAGTCCTGGGAAACTACATTATAATGCAAGCGCCTGCACTATATAACAGTATATACAACGGGTACCCGGCATGCGTTGCAAGGTCACTGTAACCTCGGGGTCAACTTAATTATAATGGTTCCATCCCAAGTACCGGGAAACTACATTATAATGCAAGCACCTGCACAATATAAAATTATATACAACGGGTACCCGGTATGCGTTGCAAGGCGACTTTAACCTAGGGGTCAACTTTACTGTAATGGTTTCATCCCGATTCCCGGGAAATAAAATTTTAATGCAAGCGCCTGCAATTTATAACATAATATACAACGGGTACACGGCATGCGTTGCAAGGTCACTGTAAACTCGGGGTCAACTTAACTGTAATGGTTCCATCCCAATTCCCGGGAAATAATATTTTAAAGCAAGTGCCTGCAATATATAACATGATATACAACGGTTACTCGGCATGCGTTGCAAGGTCACTGTAACCTCGGGATCAACTTAACTGTAATGGTTCCATTCCAATTCCTGGGAAATTACATTTTAATGCAAGCGCTGCACTACATAACATTATATACAACGGGTACCCGGCATGCGTTGCAAGGCCACTGTGAACTCAGGTTTCTTCATATATTTAATTTAACACACACTCCTCCTCGCTTCATCCACGTTCACACGTCAAATCGCATAGTGTCTTAACCCGTCAGTTGCTTCTGCAACGGGCAAAACCCACTTTTCCTACAGTTTTGCTTCCATCTGTATAGATATCTATTTCGTTCTGTTCAAGGGGTTGTTTCTCTTGTATGTTCTGTTACGATACACAAATACGCCCCTGCAAATTACTCGGCCCCTCCTCCCAAGTTGTAGCGCACGCCACTGCGCAAACTACAGTTTCACTCACTCTCCGCTAGCTTGCCGGCGCGCTATCGGCGGCGGAACCCAAGCCACCGTCGATAGCCAGCGACCAACCGCCACTTCCCTGCAACTCCCGGTCTAGTGCGCACGCATAATGTGAGAATCGTTCTGCGCGCATTCCAGAAAGTTCCACGCGGAAGCATGGAACGTGTTTTTGCTAAGTGATACGCTAGGACACCAAGAATGGCCGAATTCTTTCCCGATATGGAAGATACAAGAGTCCAAACGCTCACTGTGAGTACCCAAGCTGTTATATTCCCCCATATTTGCGTGTGTTCACAGTAAATTCACCGCGGAGATAAATAGCCCTTCCAGAGAGATTATAGGGACATATTCCTCCATTTTAGATATAACTGTTGTTGCTACCCTGAATTACTCTGTATGCATTATTGGGATATTGTGTTTACGCAGGTGTTTTACCCAATATAACTGTTGTTTACCCTGGTTACTGGTTTCACTGCCTTCCCCCAGCCCGTAGAAATTTGAGCTTTATTTCAGGGAAGCCACACACACGCCTCACAGATCCTACCACCCTGGTGGTGAGGGCCTCTCCCGCTCTGCTGACTAAAACCTGAGCTAGTCTGTCGGCAGAATGTAGGGACCCCCATGTAGGTCCGCTAACAGTTCCTGGAAAGATGACATTTTCTCCGATTTGTTTACTAGGATGGGGTAGATGAGTGACCTTTACGATTCCCTGGTAATTCCTATCATCAGGTAGTAGATGTAAAGTTCTGTTCCTTTTTGTCTCACCAATAAGTCTGAGTTCTTTGAGTTTTAGGTCCATAGGTATTAGTCCCCCTATTGCCTGCACGGAAGTGAGGGACGTAGTGCGGTAAGCTTCACTTTAAAATAAAGGAGGCAATTCTTGAAGAATGGGACCAAAGGTATAAAAACTCTGACACAGGTAAAGGAACACGGCTATTTTTCAGGAGTATAGTAGAAGCCAAAGAGTTTGGAAAATAGACAACTCCAACTTTCGAACTCACGCAAATCCTTACCGGTCATGGAGCGACCCTATCCTACCTTCACAGATTCAAGCTGAAAGATAGCCCGGCTTGCCCTTGTGACAAACTATCGGACCAAACAGTGAAACATCTGTTGTTAGACTGCCCAATGTTCACGATGGAAAGATGGCAAATAACCAAAGAGTGCCAGAGGAGAAATATAAATTTTACTGACATCTCTGATGTCATACAAATTATACCTCTCCGACAAATCTTCATAAAGTTCGCAAAAAACATCATAAGTAAAATTAAGGAACAAAATAAATAATAATTATAAGAAATTAATTAACTTTAAATCATATCAAGCACGATTAAAGCTTAGCTATCCGATCAATCCATAACGATACATGAGAACGCTAGAACGCTAAAGAACACTACTTTTCCTACAAATGGTTCCGTTAAGAGAGTAAGCAATGGCCACCTTAACAGAACATTCCCATTTCTTTCAGATACACAATACTGCTCCGGCTGAGGTTTTACATGGTTCCCTCACGCCGTTAAACAAATGTTGGAGCAGCAGATAGCCCATGTTAGACAGACATACTAACTTATTTATCCACTAACCCCTCTCCACATCATATTTGCATGACCCATCACTTATCCCAAGATGCATGAAAAAGTCATAGTCAAATCAATAGCTCAAATTGTAAAATCAAATAGGTTAAATTAACCTTGATAAATAATAAACAAGGTAAATAACAGAACACTCATGGAAAAAAAATAATAAAAAAACCAAACCTAACCTAACCTAACCTAACCTAACCGAGTATCAAGTGAAGTTCCGAAAGGAGTGCAGCTATCGCGGAGAGAAAATTTCACACAGCCAATTTCCTGTCTAACTAACCACATACTTTGTTTCGTGTTTTTTGTGTCTCTTATTTGCACGCTTTCTAGCTCTCATTGTGTTCACCGCTTTTTTGATCTCGGTGCCCCCACGGCGACCGTGGTTTAGAATCGTTCAAATTTCAACTTAAATTCTCTTTTTACGAGTTTTTGTCTCAGTTTTTTTCTTAAATTCAGTAGCATATGATATGATGACATAGAAGCCTTGTTCGGCGTCCTTCCGGCGACCGCAGAATCTCTCTAATTTTATTTAAATTCAGTGACGTGTTTTAGATTCGTTTAAATTTCAACTTAAAGTCAGTTTTCGCGAGTTTTTGTCTCCAGTTTCTTTTAAATTCAGTAGCATATCATAGAAGCCTTGTTCGGCGTCCTTCCGGCGACCGCAGAATATTTCAAATTCACTGACGCCATTCAAGGCTCAAGTTTATCAAAATAAAAATTTTGCAGCTTGGCAGCTTTATCCATACGCCAAAATGATGCGCTCACCAAACAAGTCTTGCGCACATGTCGACAAAACGTACGACCTTATGCCGGAATTCACCAAAAGTCAAAACGACTCCATGGTTATCGAAAATCGGGATGATAAAATCATAAAATTATGCGAAACGATTCTTCGAAAAGCGAAATCCCAAGACATCATCAGTGCTACCGAAAAAATAATGGAACTTATTAAAACTGAAAATTCGTCCCAAGCTAAAGAATGTCCGATTATGTTAAGTGCTATAAATACAATGGCGGAACAAATCAGAAGGATAGAAGATAAAGTTACTGCGCCGTCTTCACCATGGAACAGGAATAAACCTGACAATGAAAAAGAAAAAGAGGAAGGCGAAATGGATCGAAGGTTTCCACCACTTCCAACTTCAAGACACGCAGTGGTCGTCAGCCACAAAGACGAAAAAGACAGCGCCGAGGTGTTGAAAGGAGTTAAAAATTCCCTAGACCCACGGAAACTGAAGGTGGGCATAACAAATATCCGACAATCTACTAACGGGAGAGCAATCATAAGCTGCGAGAAGAAAGAAGACGCAGAATTAATAATGAAAGCTCTGTCGTCGGAGAAAGTATCTGCGATCTGCGCCAAGAAAAGAAATCCCAAAATAATCTTGAAAGGTATTCCAGAAGGAACTGAACTCTGCAGAATTAATAGAAATAATGAAAGAGCAGAACGAAGACCTCGCTGGCCTAAAAGAAGACTCGAAAATACTTTTTTTCCAAAAAAATAAAAATCCGCGCCTAACAAACGTCGTGATCGAAACGAATCCCAAAATATGGAAGAAAATCGTTAACCTGGGCAGACAAATATCGCATTTCAAAGAATCTGTGCTGAAAACTTCATTTCAACATTGCAGTGCATAAACTGTCTGGGATTTGGACATTTAAAGAAACATTGTGATATGGAAACGAGGTGCTGGCACTGCGCCGGGAAACACACGTTTGCACAATGTCCAAATAAAGAAAAAACTGACGAAGTAAAATGCTGGTCATGTGTAAATGAAAACAGGAAGAGGAAAACCTCAACTCCGTCAAGACATAGGTCTGGAACGCATGAATGTCCACTCTACAGGAGAGAAATCGAAAGATCTATTGACCACACAAATTATGAATAGGAAAAAAAATGCAAATAAATACGTGCATAAACCGGGACTGCACAAATTCAATATGGGAGGAAAAATTAAAATCAAACAATGGAACGCGCAAAGATGCCAATCCGCGACAGACAGTGTGGTCAATACGGACAAATCGGACATTATTCTGCTGCAGGAACCTTACACAGGAAACACCGGGCAGCTGAAAACGAAAAGGTGGCAAGTTTACCAATCCACTAAAGGAACCAGAGAAAGCCCAAACAAGACAGTAATTCTCGTCAACAATAGTATTAAAGCAACAATGATATCTTCAATCACATCAGAGAACTATGAAAAAAGGAACTATGAAAAAACTATAAAAAAGGTATGTAATAATGTTGATCAATGCAACCTTCTCTTCAAAAATATGACTAACTAATGACCATTATGCACTAATGACCATTATGCACTTAAATATCAGAAGTATTTACAAAAACATAAATGAATTATTATGCACTCTTAGTCTATTGAAAACTGAACTCGACTGTATAGTTTTGACCGAGGCCCACCTTAATGCAATAAATATTGATAGTATACAACAATTACCGAACTTTACACGTATTACCACGAAAATGCACATTAACAAGAATAGTGGCATAGTTATATACGTTAACCAAAAACACCAAGATATATCTTATAAAGAAATAAACATGACACTCACTAACTGCCTTGCATTACAAATAAAAGTAAATAATCAGATTTATCAGGTTATTGCTATATACCGAACCCACGGGTCGAAAATTCAACAATTTATAGAGCATCTTAAAGATGTAATTAATAAAAACAAATGTCAAAATACTATAGTAATGGGTGACTTCAATATAAATATAGGTTTAAATTCAAACAGTGTCGAAAAAAATGATCTACATAATACGATGGCTGAACTGAACTTCATTTCATGCACAAACGACTATACTAGAGTTGTGCCCCGACAAAACCCATCATGTATTGATCATATTTGGACAAAAGCTGAACATAACTACACAATTAACACCTGTCATTTGGAAAACAAATATAACTGATCACTTTACGTGTATTTTAATTCTTGATTTAAATAAAAATATATCCTTTTCCTCAACTGCATTACAGCAGTATAATATAAAAACCATTAACACACAACTTCTAGAACAAAAATTAAAATCGGAAAAGTGGGAAGAAATATTAAATACCGAAGATGCCGAAAAATCTTCTATTAATTTCGAAAAAATACTTCGCGATCACATAATAAATGCAACTAAAGAAAATAACGTCAAACTAAAATCAAAACATAGAAAAATTAAACCTTGGATCACCCATGGAATAGTTACCTCAATTAGGAATAAAGAAAAACTATTTTATCAAACCCGTAAACAACCCAATGACTTTATTTTATTACATTTATATAAAAAATACAGAAATAATCTTACAAACTTGATTACAAAAACAAAAGAAAATTACTTCAAAGAAAAAATTGAAGATTGTGGTGAAGATAACAAAAAAGTCTGGGCTACAATTAATAACATCATTGGCAAGGGTAATAAAAATAAACAAATAAATAAAATAACATATGACAATGAAACAATAGAGACAGTAAAAGAACCAACAAAAATTGCTAATATTTTCAACAACTACTTTGCAAAAGTCGGTGAGAACCTAGCCAAAAAAATTGACGCTGTCCACTCTAAAAAAACTTTCAGTACATCCACACAAACTTGCCAAAATATTTTCAAAAAGTTTGAAAAATGCACACAGTTAGAAATAGAAAAAATAATAATGAACTTACGAGTGTCCGCAAGCCCTGGTTTCGACCATATCACAGTAAATTTACTAAAACAAATGAGACAACTAATATCAAAACCAATAGCACATATCATAAATAACAGCATGCAACAACGAATTTACCCGAAAAAATACAATAATAACTCCGATTTTCAAATCAGGAATTGCAACCGACATCTCAAACTACCGTCCCATATCTATTGTATCAAACGTAGCAAAAATATTTGAAAAAGTCGTAAAGTCACAATTAACTAAGCACATCACTTCAAATAAAATTATTAATGATAACCAATTCGGCTTCAGAGTAAATTTAGGCACGCAAGATGCAATCGCAAAAATAACCTCAATAATATATAATGCTCTTGACTCGGGAAATAAATGTTTAAGTATATTCATTGATCTAAGAAAAACTTTTGACAGTATATGCCACAAAAAACTAATCAAGAAATTAGAAAATATTGGAATTCAAGGAACAGTTATAGAATGGTTCAAAAGTAATCTACATGAAAGACACCAACACGTGAAAATTAACAATACATTGAGTGAACCCACCTATTCAGAATTTGGAATTCCTCAAGGGACAGTGTTAGGTCCAATATTGTTTATCATTTACGTGAATGAAATGCTTACAATACCGAAAATTGGAAAAATCATATCTTTCGCTGACGACACAGTCTTATTCATAGAAAAAAAACTTGGGATGAAGCCTACCGAACCGCAAATGTAGAAATAAACAACTTAAAACAATGGCTGGATGACAACTATCTTTCCTTAAACTCTGACAAAACTTACTTCATGACATTTACACTATCAGACAAATTCCTTCCAATTATAAATTCCAATATAACTTTTCATAGCTCTTGTAAAAATTATACTGACAACTGCAACTCATCTAAATGCACAAAAATTTCAAAAAAGAACAACATTAAATATTTAGGCATAATAATAGACCAACATATTAAATGGACAGAACATATTGCACAAACCATAAACAGAATACGTAAACTTTTTTACGTATTCCTCAAACTAAGAAATATACTTCATAAATCTATACTACTGAAGGTCTACTATGCATTAGCCCAATCAGTTCTGCAATACGGAATAATAGGTTGGGGAGGAGCGTATAAAACCAACTTAGCCCCACTTGAAATAGTACATAGAAGACTCATCAAAATTATTCTAAAAAAACCTTTAGACTATTCAACTCAAAAAATATTCGATGAATTCAAAGTTTTACAAATAAACAGAATCTATCAAAAAAATGCATTACTTCAAATCCATAAAGACAAACTCACAATAAAGTCATTTAGCACCAGGCCGAGAACAACAGGACAAATAATAATCCCTAAACTTAATACTACAACAGCCCAACACCATTACACATACTCAGCCATAAAATGCTTTAACGAACTCCCTAAAGAAATACAATCCGAAAGGAATTATGAATTTTTTAAACAAAAACATCCGAAAAAATCCGAAAAAAATTATAAAATTTTTAAGAAAAAAATTAAAATACATTTCACCACTAAGTAATTTCATGTTTGTATTATATTACGCCCACTTATATTTTCAATGTGTACACAGGTTTTATATTTTATAATTAAAAAAAAAAACTTTCTTCCTAAAATAGTGCACAGGTATATAATTTTACATACATGTTGTTTTTATTTTATTTTTTCATAAATACGCTCATGGTAGCATCAATTAAACATATATCAAAATATCAATTGTGTTAGTACTCCCTCCCTAAACACGAGAAATTCTTAATTAGAGAGGTATTCCACCATTAAAAAATATTTGCATTACATGTACATAATTAAAAAAATAATTGTACTTATACCTAACTTTGTAAAATTGTAAAAATGGAATAAATAAATAAATAATAATAAAAAAAATAAAAAAATAAAAAAATAAAAAATAAAAAAATAAAACTCAACATACATAGAAATAGAAACACGAGTTGGAACCATAACTCTAGAATCAGTATATGTTGAACCAAATAATCCTCTTGCACCCCAGATACTTACAATCACCAAACTTAATGAAGAAAACAGGAAAAAAAGGCAAGAGCATTCTGATAGGCGGTGATTTTATCGCAAAAATCTCGTGGTGGGGTAACCCAAAAACACATAAACGAGGCGAGGAACTAGCAGAGACAATAGCAACGCTGGACGCTCTCATATTAAATGACGGCCGCACTCCTACATTTGAAACTTGGAGATCCGGCAACCATTTAATCTCATTCATAGACGTAACCTTCTGCTCCAACAATATTATGGACAATGTCACAAACTGGGGTGTGGAAAAACAGGATTATCTGATCACAATGTTATAACGATGAGTATATCAGACTCAATAATGCCCCCTGAATCAACAACCCCAAGGTACAGAACAAAGCTTGCAGACTGGACCAAGTTCGAAAAAGTCGTGAAAGAAATGTTGCAAAAGGCAAACATCACAATTGAAGACCCCGTCTATTTCAGTAACCCAATATATCTTGAAAAACAGTTAGAAACTATCTCCTCAATCATCAAAACAAGTTGCGAAAGGTCTATCCCTAAACCAGGAGGAAAACGAAAAAACTGCCCATGGTGGTCTGACTCGCTGACACTTTTAAAATCGGAACTGGTCTCTACCAGTTCCGATTTTAAAAGTGTCAGCGAGTCAGGGTCTCTACCAGGGGCAAAAAGAAAACTTCAGAATTCATGTGGACAAAGAAGATCTGAGGTGACTTTACCCAAATACTTGGAAGCCAAAGAAAATTTTAAAAACGAGTTAAGAGAGTGTTACGTTACGAAACTTACGGAATTGGGTTCCGTGCGAGGAGCTAGCGAATTGACCCCAGTGCACTAACTCGCCGCACCGCCCCTCTCCGCCCCCCCTCCCCGCACGCGCAGTCCGTGGCCCGAGGCCGAACGGCACCCCGCATTCATTCCACCGCTGCCCTTGGGCGTAACAACTGTGTTCCCCGTGTTTCGCGCTAGGCGCTCTCCGTAAACGCTCGCGATGTTTACTTTAAATGTGAATTGTGCACGAAGAGGTTTACGCCTACCCAGTATCCGTCAGATGACTGCCTATTTCCTGCTTGTGAGTACAAATGAACTTTGCTTCCCCTCTGTGTGCTAAGAACTGACATTTAAATTCACTAAATACGTGTAGAGAGTTGAGAGAAGGTCCCCCCCGTTATGATAGGATTATTAGAGATAGCCAAATATCCATGTGTATAGTGCCGAGGCTGGCTTTTGTATAACCCTGTTCACCTTTAAATGAATAAAACCATTTACGTGCATAACAACTGTGTTCTGATTGAGGAAGGAGACCTGGAGATTTTGAGGAAAGGAAGGGAAGTAGGAATTTACAGGCGAACCACAAACACTCGCCCTGGGTTTAAGAGGGACCTTGCTCGCGCCGGCTGTGCCGAGCTAGCCGCTGGCCTGTTTATTGCATGTCCTTTCCAGGTTTTGGGTTTAGCGAATGGCCGCAAGTAGCGCCGATGCTAACACTGTCGCCCAACGTGTGGCAATTTTTTTCCTCACCTCCCCAATGCCAACACTGGTTTCCAACTTAGGGGCAATTTTTTTTCCTCCCTCTTCACGGTCCCACAGTCTCGTTCTTCAATCAGCAATTGTTTAAACTTTATAATGTATAATGTTTTGTCTTGTTATTCCCAATTTGTCTAGCATTTCCATCAAGAACCCCGGCGCGTTTGTAACTTCGAATTGCAATTTAAATTATTACGGACACGATTCCTTCATTTTCGAGTCGTCACTCGACAAAACATTATCACCGGTATTCCTACGTAAAGTGCTCAACCAAGAAAGTTGCCGTCGTGAATAATATAGTGTTTACAAGTGTCGACCGACTAAATTTGCTAGTTTCAAATACAAGTTAATAGTGGAAATGTACACAAATATTTAAAACAAAGTTATTCAACAATTAAAATCCTGTATATGATAAACCAATTACCCGCTTCGTTTCCCGAAAGTTAATTAACCAGTTATTTTAATAATAAACCTATTCCGCAAGTGCTCGTCTGTATTTGATATCGACATATTCTGCGGGTAGGGGACTATTTCGCAAAGTACTGGCCTGTATACATAACGGCATATTTTGCAGCTTAAGGGAAACAAGTGGATTAAATTCTTTCTACCTTTTGACAATTGGGCATTTTTTTTGTACTTCTGCCGTCCGTTTCTTCCTTTTTCTTGCGCACCTATCATCTTTCATAAAGAAACAGACGACATAATTCGAAAAATGCCTAGTTCGCGTTGACGTCGATTCCTCGAGTCAGGCATTACATCCGTATGCATAGTCTGCATATAACTTGTTATGACAAAAGGAAGTCGGCGGATAAATACCAATAATTGGTGATGCTCAAATCAGGCTAGTCTAGCCACGTAAATAAAAAAAACTATTCCCCAAGACATTGTTGAATTTTCAAACAAATACTTCCACGAAAACTTGTATAAAAGAAAAAATATTTCTTTCCTTTTCTGAAGAACCCCCCTTTGGAAAGGAAATGGAAATATTCTAAAAACATGTTCGTTTAAGGCGAACCTCGTTTCCGTTTTTTATTTCCAGACTTTTGCAAATTTGCAAACCTTTTTCAAAAACATCGGAATAAATTCTAAAAACGTGTTTCATTAAGGTGAATCCCGGCCCGTGAAATTTTCATATCCGGACTTTGAAAATTTTCAACAAATTTTCAAAACATCTGGATTTTTTTCACAAAATCACGTTTTTTAAGGGAAACCGCTGCCCAATTTTTTCTCGTTTTCGGACTTTGAAAATTTTCAACAAATTTCCAAAACAGCTGGATTTTTTCACAAAATCACGTTTTTTGAGGCAAACCGCTGCGCAATTTTTTTTCATTTTATGGACTTTGAAAATTTTCAACAAATTTCCAAAACAGCTGGATTTTTTCACAAAATCACGTTTTTTGAGGCAAACCGCTGCGCAATTTTTTTTCATTTTATGGACTTCGAAAATTTTCAACAAATTTCCAAAACATCTGGATTTTTTCACAAAATCACGTTTTTTAAAGGAAACCGCTGCCCAATTTTTTCTCCTTTTCGGACTTTGAAAATTTTCAACAAATTTTCAAAACATCTGGATTTTTTCACAAAATCACGTTATTTGAGGCAAACCCCTGCCCAAATTTTCAAATAAACCAAACACTTATAAAAAACGTGTTTTTTTTCAAAGACTTTTTGTAAAAAATACGTCCCCAGTGGTCAATCTCTGCCCAATTTCTTTCCAATTGCGAGTCTAGTTCTCACTTTTTCCAACATAAGGTCACTCTGATACGATCTTATACACCATGGAAGTTCCTCAAGTCACGCTGGGTATAATCCCGCACGTCTTTACTTCAAGAAAGGAAGAACTACTACAGGCCCTGAGAAATAGAAAGATTTCTCCTAGGAATAAATCCAAAAAATGCCTTACTCTATATGCTTCTTTCTACAACAAAAAATACATCAGGAGGTTGCAATTTCAACCGGAAGTCACCTCGGAAATCATCACTACCCCCCTCACAGTCTTCGAAGCAAAACCCTTGGTGGTGCAAGCCCAGGAACCAACAAAAATATACGATCTGACAACCTGGAAAACGAAATACAACGGACTCACGGATGTGGAGGATTTCATCAACAGAATAGAAGAAACAGCTCAAGTCAGAGGAATTCCCGAAAATATCCTACACAGAAATTTCATAGACCTCATCGCTCCTGAAATGCTTACCTGGCACAGGATACATAAGAGAAAAACAAACTCATGGAAGGAACTCAGGGCGTCACTTTTAACAAGTTTCGGAGAAAAAAAGGCCCAACATAGAATCAGGCTATCCTTACTCGCTATCAAGCAGCACTCCGGAGAGCCTGTCGCTAGATTCACGCAGAGGGCAGAGGCCATCAATATTAAGCTTGCCCAACCCGTTCCCGAAGTGGAACTCCTCCCAGTTTTGATCGACGGTCTCCTGCCCAGATACGAAAATATCATCACTTCCCAGAAAATTTCCACGCTGGAGCAACTTAAAGATGTCTGCCAGCTACTGGAGGCATACCAGGATCGAAAGAGGGACGAAAGGTTCCCCAAGGAAAACTTTCGCCCCAGCACTTCGTCTGGCATAAAACCAGAGCACAACGAAAAGAAATCCTGCTCTTTTTGCCACAAGGTTGGTCACTCCCAAGCCTCCTGCTTCAAGCAAGCTAAACTTTTATCTTCAAGAGACCCCCATTCTAACAAAAGGCGATCCGTTGATCGTTCTCCAAGAAGAGACGAAGGGAGGAAGTTTGGCAAAAGACCACGCCAAGACAATACTGAGACACCCATCCCGGACCTCAGATTCATCAAACCCCCTACAGACTTCTCCAGACCCCCGCCCAATTGGACAGCCAAGAGGACAAAAAACTAGAACCCAACCACCCGGGCCATCCTCCCCATAGGCCGAAGGAATGGTCGGAATGGTTGGAACACGTCAAATTCTTCAAACAGGCCTTACCCCTCTCTACAGTTTGCTGCAAACAGGCAATAGACGGTAGACCCTTCGCGCATTTTTCTATAAACAATGTGGTTTTTTCTGGTCTCCTCGACAGCGGCGCGTCTGTCAGCTGTCTGGGCGACAACGCTCACACCTTATTCACAAACTGTGGTTTTAAAATGGAAGAACATTCTTCACATGTCACCACGGCAGACAACACTTCACAACGTGTCATTGGTTCTCTTACCCTGCCGATCAATTGCGACACAAAAATAGTTCGGATCAAATTTCTGGTTGCACCTACAATCTCACAAAAATTTATCCTGGGAGTGGACTTTTGGATGGCTTTCAAAATTGCTCCACAGTTGTTTAACGAAATCCGTACAGTAATACCGTACGAAGATTTGAACCCCCTACAAACAAATCAGTTGGATCAGATGATCAACAAGTTTGAATCAATCTCCTTCGAAAGGTGCGGTTTAGGCTTAACCAACTTAGTAGAACACCACATAAAAACAACAGGCCCCCCAATCAAAGGTATTATAACCTCGCTCCACAAAAATTAAAAATACTAGAAAAAGAATTGGACGATATGTTAAGAATGGGAGTGGTGGTACCCAGCCGCAGTGCATGGACCAACCCCACCTTAATAGTTTCAAAGAAAGACGGCTCGGCCCGTTTCTGCCTCGATAGCAGACGCCTCAACGCATGTACAGTGTCAGACGCCTACCCCCTCCCTTTGGTCAACTCCATCCTCGACAGACTTCGAAACGCTAAATACATCTCATCTATAGATTTGAGCAAAGCTTTCTGGCAAATACCTTTGGATCCCAGCTCCTGCGAAAAAACTGCCTTCGTAGTGCCTGGCAGGGGTATGTTTCACTTTAAAAGGCTACCCTTCGGTTTAAAAAACAGCCCAGCGGAGCTACAAAGGCTCATGGATAAATTGTTTGGCCCAGAGTTCGATAACAACTTATTTTGCTACCTGGATGACTTGATCATCATCAGCGATACTTTTGAAAAACATATACTCATACTAGAAAAGGTTTTTCAACAACTCAAACAAGCCGGTTTGACTATCAACCTAAAGAAATCGGAATTCTGCAAACATCGCCTACGATACTTGGGCTTCATAGTAGATGAAGAAGGCCTAAGAACCGACCCCGCAAAAGTTGCGGCTATGACAAACTTTCCCCGGCCCACGAATGCAAAAGAGGTAAAAGCTTTCCTCGGACTCACCGGTTATTACCGAAGATTCATAAAAAACTTCTCAACACTCACTTCAACTCCCTTCAACTTTCCTTCAGGAAGCCCTTCAATCAGCCCCGGTACTGAATTGTCCTGACTTCAACCTCCCCTTTACGATCCATTCGGACGCATCAAACGTCGGAATCGGAGGAGTCCTCACTCAGAATTTTACGGACGGCGAACACCCCGTGGCATATTTCTCTCGCACCCTAAACAAGCACGAAAAAAACTACGGAATCACCGAGAGAGAATTATTAGCAGTCATGGAATCCATTCAACATTTCCGCGGATACATTGAGGGCAGTAAGTTTACCGTGGTTACAGACCATAGCAGCCTAAAGTGGCTGATCTCGCTAGACAATCCCTCTGGAAGATTGGCTCGCTGGTCGTCCCGCCTATCTCAATATACCTTCGATGTCATCCACCGCAAAGGCGCGGATAATATCGTCCCGGATGCCCTTTCTAGAATCGAGATTGCAATACTAAATGCCGAATCATCCAATTCTAGTCTCCCCACAAAGATTTATGGTATCAAAAAATCTTCCAAGGATGCAGTAACAACCCACAAAAGTTTCCGAATTTTACAATTAAAAACGGACAATTATACCGCAACTGCAAGCCACCACTGTCAATCTTAGAGGATTATGCCTGGAAAATGGTAGTCCCTCTCGAAAATAGAGAACAGGTTATTATCAATAACCACAGTGCCGTAGACTCAATACACCCTGGAACTTTTAAAACATACAAAAAAATATCTCTAAGATATTATTGGCCTGGTTTATTCAAACAAGTTCGTTCATACATCTCCAAATGCGACATCTGTAAGGCATACAAACACAGTACGGCACCACCGTCTGATCTAATGGGCAACCCCAAACGTGCCGATAGACCACTTCAATCCTTCTCAATGGACCTCATCGGACCTTTCCCTAGAAGCTACGCCGGTTACATGCATATACTCAGTGTGGTGGACGTCTTTTCCAAATATTGCTGGTTGTTTCCTCTGAAAAGGGCGACCGCGGCAGCAATAACCAATCTGTTAGAAAAGCATATTTTCATACCCTACGGTATTCCTCGTACTATAATATGCGACAATGGCAAACAATTTATAGCTCTAGAATTTAAAGAGTTTTTGTCTAAATATGGTATAAAGGATGTATTCTACAATACCCTTTACACCCCACAGAACAACACCGTCGAACGATACAACCAGACCATAAACACGGCTCTGGCAATTCTGGTTGGCAAGGACCAACGTAAATGGTGCAAAAAATTAGACAAAATACAAGCAGCCATGAACAACACGGTGAACCTCGCTACAGGCTATACACCATTTTTTCTCAAACACGGCATGGAGCAAGTAGTTCACGGTTCATTACACCCTGACATTTGCCTTCCACCCACCCCTTCCTCCACAGCAGACCCCGCAGCAAATTACGCCCACCGCTTGGAGGAACTCTCCGCTATCTATAGTGAAGTAACAGACGCTCTACTATTGGCCCACCAAAAGAGCGCCGACAGGTATAACCTTCGCAGAAAGCACGTCACGTTCAAGGAAGAAGACATCGTTTGGAGAAGAAACAACACTTTGTCGCAAGGTGCGCTGTACTTCTCTGCCAAATTGGCACCTCGCTTTGTAAAAACGAAAGTTCTAAAAAAGATCTCAGACCTTGTTTATCGATTGTCTGACATCTCTGGTAAACACATCGGAAATTACCATGTGAAAGACATTGTCAAAATTGGGAATACGGAATCAGTAAATTCCATCACATCAAGTCCTCAGGCGTTATCAAATTGGCAAAACATGCATCTTGTTAACCCTGACCATTATTACGCCCCTGACCTCTCTTGGCCAGTCGTCAATCAGTGCGATGCGGTCTCTTTAAAAGTCTTATAATTCTTGTCATAAATGACGTGAGTTACTTGTAAATATTAAATGTAAATAATCACCCATATGGGCATTCGTAAGGTAATCCTTACACCCGAAGGCACATTAATGTCAACGGTAGCCTAACTCCTGTACATTCTTTTTCTTTTTGCATAATTTTATATGTTCTTGTACATCCTGCGTGCCTTGCCTGCTGTACCACAAGAGCACCTCTTGGGGCACCGTTTTCATACTTGTATGCATCCTCTTCCTGAAATTGATCACTTCGGGAAAGGGCCTCCTTTTCCTCCTACCATCAACGGTTCCGGAAAACTCTTGCTCCAAGACGTCGCTTTCCTTTTCACAATTCTTGCAGCATCTGCGCGTTTTTTTTCTCACCTCATCGCCTCATCTTGTCATATCACCCTTTCTACTTTTTGTTTGGTGTCGGGTTTTTGTCGTACCAGTACGTCCCTACCCTAATGTTGTAAATATAAAATCATAAGTGCAAGTCTGTATAATAACCATTGGTTTCAGACCATTGCCGCAGCTCACTACTACGGTCACAGCACCATATTGTAAGAATGTCGCGACGATTTCTATAGGAAATCCTCCCCTTTTTTCTTTTTTTCTTTTTCCTCTTCACCCCATTCTACACATTCATAGTAATGTTGTATATTGGGGATCGTTTCGAATACACCAAATGTACACACCTACCAGGTCACATTCGCTGGATTCGAAACAATTCAACGGCAACCTTGTTGCTACTTGTGGTTTTTTCTTCTTTTTCCAAAAATTAGAATGGCGCTCAACCCAATTACTCTATTTTTTTTCCAGAATCGTATTTTGTCGGATTCTGAGAAAAAAATTTTTGGTTATAAAAGTGACAATACGTTTCGTCCCTTCATTAACATTGTTCTTTGTACATATACAACTTCATTATGAGGTACAATATTTTATCATGACATCAGTTTCTTTTGTCCTTTATTGTACCATTATTCCTGTTTGAAGTTTAAAATCTTGGCCAGATCTTCAATTAAATTTGTGTTTATCGCCTTTTGGCAAGTCTTGTAACGTATGCTAATATGAAATTATTAAGCTACAGCAGTGCCGTATTAATTACATCATTGCAACCCGCCGTCTGTATTGAATGGGGACCCCATTTTCGAACGTAAACTTTTGTAACATTATAGGCGCGAGCCTTACAATATCTACTATTATAGGTGTGAACCTTACAATATCCACTGCTATAGATGCGAATCTCATAATATCTTTGTGTTTTTACACGTCACGGGGAGTCCGTCATAACTACTCATTGTTTGCTCGTCAACACAGGGTTGTTGATCGAGAGGGTGATTTATCTCATTAAATTGTTTTAAATACCTATTGGGTTACTGTTTTTCAATACTGGGCAAAATTTGTTGTAAATCGTTCAATCCTGTCACGTGAGACGTGAAAACGTGACAATATCTACCATCATAGGAGAGATCCTCAAAACATCCGCCATGATACGAGAAGTTCGTTATAATTACTTTATACTCTTAACTAAATGTTATTGAGTTGGTCGTGTGTCTTTTGGCATGAGAACCGCCCCTTGTTGGTCGTGTGTCATTTATTTGGCATAAGAACCGCCCCCTTTTGGTCGTGTGTCTTTTGGCATGAGAACCGCTTTGTTATAACTGTGTACTTATATAATCTGTGCACCAAACGTGAAGACGTTACAATACTCACCATGAGTCGTGCGAACGAAATAATATCTACCCCTATGTTTGTGTGACCTACCAAGTGTAGATCACACGCCTTTTATTTTCTGTTATCAGAAAATTATTGCTTTTGCAGCAGAGTACTCATTAACATGCCCGTGGACTTCCTGTCACAAGAACCCAGGAACTATCCACTATCTCAAAAGGACTAATCATACGCTTCACTCATGATTATGGGGCATCGTGTCGTAGGAGTTAAGTCGATGGACACAAAAAACACCTAACTCGTTGTCTGGGAGACGAACAAGAAAACCCCCCAGGTTTGTGAGATTTGAGCAAGGGTCTGTCATTTCTCGCAAACAAGTAGGAGAATAAAACGACCCTCTAATCTTCTACCCAATACACGTGGAGGATTAGACTCTTTTTATGTCAGTGTATTCCTTTTGTCCCACACTACCAAATGGTATTGTAATGTGCCAGGATAACTGCTGTAGACCTTGTTTCACCTTCCACTCAGAGGTCGAATTTCGGAAATAGCCGAGTCCTCAGCAGTTTTCTTCGTTCAAATGTTCCCAATTGTCACCCTTTCCCTTCCTCGAAATTATCCGTGAATGGGGATATATGCGTTACGCACTTGGCGTTTCGTTTGTCAAATGGGACAACCTTCATACACGGATCCTTTCAACTTCCTACTCCTTTCCCACTGTTAAGATTTCAGGTACTGAAATATTAATATTTGTGATTGTCACCCTAATGGTTGTGGCAACATTTTTTTTTTTGTGTTGGCAATTGCCAGGGCGATTTCGTATTGCCACGGATTTTTTAATTCCTTCTTCTCTTGTTACCATCCGTCTTGGGCGGGTCGTTTTTGGCAAAACGTCTGCTGCCAGGTTTTCACTTCATGTGGGTTATAAAACCGCGGAGAGAGATAGCATCATTGGGCTCACCGTACATGAGCTACCCTACGGGTCTTTTATTGTTTCAATAAAGACCAATTATTCAAGAGCTGGAGTTATTATTGAAGAGTTACTCCAGCCACACTTCCCTTTGGAATCTGGTATTACCACGCCGGATTGCTCTGTCAGGAGAGCGGAAGTTGAGATCCTGAACATTGGTCCTTCGAGCCGGATGATCATTATTGGATTGACCCATTCAAGCTGGGTGATCATTATTTGGATTGATCCATTTGAGACGGAAGATCATTATTTGGAGTGGCCCAGTCAGGCCTCATCATCATCGGGAGTGGTCCAGTCGGCGTCCTCATTACCATCATTGGATTGATCAAGCGAGCCTCATCACGACGCTCGCATGCACAGCAAATCAGGTTGTAGCCTTCCTTTCATTGTCCTTTCAAATTCCATTTAAAAAGCTAAAAATCTGTGTAGATGCCACATTATTTCGTATTGATTATATCGAATTATATTCGGGTGTTCATAATCAGATGCTTTCAATATAGCATAAATTTTGTTGGTGATAATAATTTTTATTGTTGTATTCAGTTTGCCGAATAACTTTGCTTTGCCTACCTACATTTCTAGCCACGCGGTTGCAAGTTTCGTCTTTGTATGCTATAGTATTGTGGATTGGGTTCTCTATGATCTATAGTATATTGGGGTTAGTATATTTATGGTATTATTCATTATTGTTTACGTCAAACTGCCGCGTTGTGTATTGTGTATTCAGTTTTTAAATCAAGTTAGTGTTATTTCGTTTGTAAAAAATGGAACTCGACAAGTTGATTAAACGACGCGGGGTTTTGAAAGGTTCATTAACGAGATTCGAAACCTATTTAAGCAACGAAAATGATATTACACCTGGCGTGTTGTCATCGAGGTTGGACGCCATTAAACCTTCTCTGATAGAATTCTCCAAAATTCAGCTGGAGATTGATTTATTGAACAAATCAGAAGATAATGACGCGAGGGATAATTTTGAAGGTACATATTTTAATGTAATTGCATTAGGACAGGAAATGTTATCAAAATTTAAGAAGATTGAAAATGTCCCAAATATATCAGTAAATTTACCACCAATCTCTATACCAGTGTTTTCAGGTGACAACCATAAATGGTTGACTTTTAAAAATTCGTTCATTGCCTTAATTCATGATAACAGTAAATTAAATAATGTTCAGAAATTTCATTACCTTATTAGTTATGTGTCCGAAGAGGCACTTGATTTGATTAGTTCTCTAGAAATAACCGGGGATAATTATAGTGCAGCTTGGACAATGCTTATTTCGAGATACGAAAATGTCCGACTTATAGCAAATAGACATTTGAATTTCTTATTTAGTTTTACACCGTTAAAACGACAGAATCATCATGAATTACGGAATTTAATTGATCAAGCAAACATTCATTTGAGAGCTTTACACAACCTTAAGCTACCAACCGAACATTGGGATACGTTAATCATTCATATTCTAACCTCAAAGTTAGATAATCACACACGTAGCCTTTGGGAATCAATAGAATGCGACAAAGTTTATCCTACGTTCGTGCAGTTTAGCAATTTTATTTCACAAAGGTCTCAGTTCCTGGAAACTATCCAAGGTGATATTGGTGGAATGCAACAGAAATCGGAACCAGTTGTATCAAAAGCAAAGTTTTTTTAATTTTAAGGAAAGGAAGTCTACAAACAAGGTTACGTTAGCGTCGAGCAACGTTAATTGTATGCTGTGTAATGACAGTCATTTCATTTATTCTTGCAAAATATTTGTTAACAAAGAACCAGCGGCACGAAGAAAGCTCGTTTCAGAGAACAATTTATGTTATAACTGCCTAAAACCGGGGCACCTTTCAAAGTTGTGCAGGTGGAAGGAAAAATGCAGTGTTTGTGATCGAAAACATCACACTCTGTTACATATCAATACTGATAATGTACAAGCGGGTACTTCAACTGGCAAGGGTCAGTCGGAGGCACCAGTAAATTTAGCATGTCATAGTGACATGAACGGGCGGGAAATTTTACTATCTACCGTAATAGTAAAAATAGAAGACGCGTATGGTGGAACACACAAAATACGCGCACTTTTGGATTCGGGTTCAATGTCTAATTTTATTACAAAGGATACTTGTAAAAGATTAAATTTGCATTGTACAAAGTTGAATATACCTGTTTCAGGTTTGCATAATAATTTAATTCATGTAAAGGAAACAGTTGACATTAAATTTAAATCATCATGTTCTCAATACCGGGATGAAATATCTTGTTTGGTATTAGATGAGATTTCTTGCAATCTTCCACAGACCTTGATTAATCCAAAAATGTTGAACATTCCAGACGGCATCCAGTTAGCTGATCCGCAGTTTTACCAGCCAGCTTCTATTGATATGCTGATCGGAGCAGAGATATTCTGGCAGGTGGTTCGTACGGATCAGATACAGTTAGGAAAGGATAAACCTACATTGCATCGAACGGAGCTAGGCTGGATAATATCAGGAGCTGTACAGAGGCGTCAAAATACGAGGCCAGTTAAAGTTTGTCATATTTCATTAAATTCTTTGCAGAATCAAATAGAAAGGTTTTGGAAGGTTGAAGAAATTGAAAATAGTAAGCATCACTCTCTGGAAGATAGCGAATGTGAAAAGATTTTCGAAGGCACGCATAAACGCGATGCAAATGGTAGATTTGTAGTGAACTTACCATTTAAATCTAACCTATCTCAATTAAGAGATTCATTTAGTATTGCTAAAAGTAGATTAGTGTCAATGGAAAGGAAATTCTTAAGACAACCTAGTTTAAAGGAACAATACTCGGAATTTATTGATGAGTATCTTGCGTTAGGTCACATGACTGAATGTGAACCGCCAATACGTGATGAAACTACTTATTATTTACCACATCACGCTGTATTTAAAGAATCAAGCACAACTACTAAAATTCGTGTTGTTTTTGACGGGTCGGCTAAACCCGCTCGAGGGATTTCTTTGAATCGCGCTCTAATGATTGGGCCCACCATTCAAAATGATATATTTTGCCACTTGGTATTTTTCAGAAAACATCAATATGCAGTCACCGCAGATATTGCAAAAATGTACCGCCAAATTAATATCAACCCGGAACACAGAAATTACCAACGTATATTATGGAGAAAGGATGCGGAGGATTGTTCGAAACACTATACGCTAAACACGGTGACATATGGTTTGGCTCCTTCGCCTTATTTAGCAATACGTTGTCTGCATCAGCTAGGTAATGACGTTTCATTTACTCATCCATTAGCTAGTAAATCCCTTAAGGAAAATTTTTATGTAGATGATTTTCTTTCTGGTAGTGACTCCATTGATACTTGTCACTTGCTTAAATCACAAATCATTAATGCGCTTGCTACAGCAGGCATGGAGATTAGAAAATGGAGGTCTAATGCGCCCTCGATTAATGATTCTAAAGATAATTTAGAATTATTGCCAAATGAATCCAATGAAGCTAAGATTCTCGGATTAATATGGGACACCAAACTTGATGAGTTTACCTATCAGGTAGAAAGCATAGACTCAAAGTTAGAAGTAACAAAACGTCAAGTTTTATCATTAATTTCAAAAGTGTTTGACCCTTTAGGACTGGTAGGCCCAGTAATCATTGTCGGTAAGATAATTATGCAAAGATTGTGGAAACTTAAAACATCCTGGGATGACAAGCTACCCAATGACCTTTTATTGGCCTGGCAGATTTACACGCTGAGTCTCCGTAAAGCAAATCATATTCGGGTACCGAGGAAAATTTTCTGCTTTAATAAAAAATCTTTTAGCTTACACGGTTTTTGCGATGCATCTCAAGTAGCATATGGCGCTTGTCTGTATTTAAGATCTACCGATGAACACGGCATTCACCAATCACAGTTAATATGCGCTAAATCTCGTGTAGCCCCACTAAAAAATTTATCGTTACCACGTCTTGAGTTATGTGGAGCACAATTATTAGTTAAATTAATGAAGCGGGTGACGGCAGCTCTCCAAGTAACTGTTGACACCACTTTGTGGTGTGATTCGTCAATAACATTGGCTTGGATTGCAGGAGAACCGTACCGTTGGACTACTTTTGTTGCTAACCGCGTATCAGAAATACAACGTGAAGGTGATGGCGCTATATGGCGTCACATTTGTTCAACTGAAAACCCAGCTGACATAATTTCCAGAGGAATAACATCTCAGCAGTTGAAAACATCTTCATTATGGTGGTGATTCGCATTTCATGATGAAATAGCGTCTGTGAGTAATGGAAGATTTGTATCTAGGCAGAGCAAAGTAAAGGCACTAAATCCTTTTATGCAGGATGGGTTGTTGTGTGTTGGAGGTCGACTATCACAATCCGATATTACCTCAGCCTCTCAAAAACATCCAATTTTGTTACCACAAAATCATAAGTTGACTGACTTAATAATAACCCATCTGCATTATGAGAATTTACATTTAGGATGTAATGCTCTGCTCGCATTACTGCGTTTACGTTTTTGGCCAATATATGGTAAAAACGCAGTGAAGCGAGCACTGCATAAATGTATTGTATGTTTCCGAGTCCGTCCGCGCGAATGTCGCCAGCTCATGGGTGACCTTCCTGCTGACCGATTCCGAATCCAAAGACCATTTTATGTAACCGGCATAGATTTTGCAGGTCCAATTTTAATTAAGTCTGGTTTAACCAGAAATGCTAAGAGTGTAAAATCTTACATATGTTTATTTATTTGTTTTTCAACGAAGGCAATTCACCTAGAATTAGTGACTAATTTAACTTCAATGGCATTTATGAATGCATTGAAAAGATTTATAGCTAGGAGGGGTAAACCCTCACGACTCTTTACTGATAATGGAACTAACTTTACAGGTAGTTATAGGGAACTTACTGAACTATTTGATTTTTTGAAGGCATCTGATAAAGAAATCCATAATTTTTTGGCCCAGCAGAATATTAGCTGGAGTTTCTTGCCTCCCCGCTCACCGCATCACGGGGGACTTTGGGAAAGTGCAGTTAAAATGACCAAGTTGCATTTAAAAAAAGCAATGCGGTCAACTGTTTTGACATACGAAGGCATGAATACCATACTAATACAGATTGAGGCTTGTTTAAATTCCCGTCCTCTGACTCCATTAACATCAGATCCAAATGACTTAAACGCCCTCACTCCGTCACACTTCCTTATTGGCGACAACCTGTTAGCATTGCCTGAGCTTGATATCCATCATCTGCCTACAAACAGGCTTAATATTTACCAAAAGATGTCTACCGTTGTTCAATCTTTTTGGCACAGATGGAGCCGGGAATACCTAGCAGAATTGCAGAACCGAGTCAAATGGCAAGAAGGACGTCAACGCAGTTTACAGCCTGGTGACATGGTCATCATCAAAGACAACCAGCTACCTCCGCAGTACTGGAGGATGGCGCGAGTGACGGAGATCCACCCTGGCCAAGACGGACGCATCCGCGTCGTCTCCTTGAGGACGGCCAGAGGTGTCACCAAAAGAGCCGTGACACAGCTCTGTCTACTTCCCATGGAGGATGCTTCCTCCAACCTGGATTAAGAACCAATTACAATGCTAAAAGTAATGTGATGTGTAAATCAAAGTGCCGTCAGGCTCATCAGTGCCAAGTGTTAAACCATTTTCACATAAGTGGGTGCAGCGCACCAGAAGGTTCTACGTTATTAAACTTTCATTTTTTAATGTCAAGTCTGACATAGGGTTATATACTTAGTTATAAGTTTTTTGTTATTATTTTGATATCCATATATTGAATATTGTTTATTTTTGTATGTGAACTCGTTGGGTAAATTCTGAGTACCAATGTTGCAATCTCTTCTAATATATTATTTTATGAAAAACGACTATTCCTTAATACTCGTTTTGGGCGGGAATATGTTAAGATTTCAGGTACTGAAATATTAATATTTGTGATTGTCACCCTAATGGTTGTGGCAACATTTTTTTTTTTGTGTTGGCAATTGCCAGGGCGATTTCGTATTGCCACGGATTTTTTAATTCCTTCTTCTCTTGTTACCATCCGTCTTGGGCGGGTCGTTTTTGGGCAAAACGTCTGCTGCCAGGTTTTCACTTCATGTGGGTTATAAAACCGCGGAGAGAGATAGCATCATTGGGCTCACCGTACATGAGCTACCCTACGGGTCTTTTATTGTTTCAATAAAGACCAATTATTCAAGAGCTGGAGTTATTATTGAAGAGTTACTCCAGCCACACTTCCCTTTGGAATCTGGTATTACCACGCCGGATTGCTCTGTCAGGAGAGCGGAAGTTGAGATCCTGAACACCCACTTTTCATAACTTATTTGTACTCAATGTTTTTGTTCTTCGAAAGTAGAAAAAAATGCTACCGTATAGACGTGAGCATAGGTCATGGAAGACCAACTTCTTTCGAACGGGGCATTTTGTCATACGCACAAACCCTTACCCACGTGTTCTTGGAAATGTATTTAGTTTTAAAAATGTGATGTCTTGGGATCGGGTAGTAATAACATCTGTTAATGTTACAATGTTTATTGGTTGCCAGGTTAATATGGAGAGAGCGCTCAATAGCGGTACATCCCTTTTATACTTCCCATACTCGCTATCTCGCTCTCATGCCGTCACCCTCATACACATACGTCACACCCCCACACTTAAAACCTAATTACATACATTTCTTTATTCACAAATTTATACAAAACAAAATATCTAAATATTTCCATTCCATAGTATATGTAATTATTCTTGTTCTTCACGTGTAGCGTGGGCGTTGACCTCGAGGGCGTAACCTCCCCTCCCATGGTGTAGGTGACCTGCAAAAATTAGAGGAATTAGGAAATTTGGTCATGTCCACATCCGAGAGTGGACCCAGGTCCAGCAAATCATCAGACCTGTCACACTCCCCCCACCTAACCTTCCTCTCTGAAATCTGATCATGGTGACGTTTCCAAATTTGTCCCGTAGACATAATTTTAACTAAATAAATCCTATTCCCCAATCTTTTAAAAATTTTTCCTAAAATCCATTTATTATCATTACTTCTTAAATCCCTGGTTAAAACTTTAGAACCAACCTCAAAGTACTTTTTAAATTTTCTTCCTCTATAATACTTTTTCTGTTTATGCTGGCTCAATAACATTTTGTTTTTAACCGTGTTGTCAATTCCTTTAAAACCTTGACTCTCAACATTATCCACTATTGGAATAATCGTATTAAAAATTGATCTAATCTTCCTACCCAACATTAATGTACTAGGCTCAATGCCCGTAGACATTGAAGGCGTATTTCTAATATCAACTAAAAATGTCAAAAGTTTATCTTCAAAATCAGTAGGAAATTTATTATTTACCATAATTTTTTTTTAAAAATTCTTCACTGTTTTAACCCCATTTTCAGCTAAACCGTTAGAAGCAGGATGCTGTACAGCTGAAGTCAATGATTCTATATTATAATTATGACAAAATTCCTTAAAAACTGACGATGTGAAAGCTGTACCATTGTCACTTACAATTTGTTCCGGGATTCCGAACATAGAAAATAATCTTTTCAAAACTTTTATTGTACAAAACGAATCTACCTTATTTACAACATGACAGTCTATCCATTTTGTAGTTGCATCAACAATAATTAAAAAATTATGACCTCCCAACGGCCCCATGAAGTCGATATGCAATCTACTCCAGATTAAACCATTTATTGGCCAAGGTGCCAACTCAACTTTACACGGAGTAGGTAAACATTCCATGCATCGAGCACACTGTTTCACAGTTGCTTCTATATCATTGTTCATTCCGAGCCAAAAAAAATAATTTCGAGCAAGACTTTTCGATTTTACAATGCCTAAATGTGATTGATGTAAGAAATTCAATATAATTTCCCTTAATTCCCTTGGAACTACAAATTTATTATTATAAAATAAACATGAATTATAAGTCGATAATTTATCCCTAAAATACCAGAATTTCAATAAATCATCCTTTAAGAACTTTTTATCCGGCCAACCATTTGCTGTGAACTCGATAATGCTCGCTATATTTACATCATTAATCGAAAACTGTTTCATCGTTTCCGCATTTAATGCTGTTTCTGACTCGATTATGTTCACAAACTCTGACTCAACCGTATTCACGTTTAAAGAATCAATATAATTTAAAAAATAATCGCTAGCATCAATATCGTCGCTACACACAACTAAATTATCCTTATTATTAATCGGCATTCGTGATAAGAAATCCGCTTTGTTATCACCTGACTTAATATGCTCTATACTATAGTCAAAAGTCTGGAGTATTAGGGCGTACCTCTGAAGACGGTTAGCGGCCAAAACAGGTACTTGCTTATCCGTGTTCAAAATGTGTACTAACGATTTATTGTCGCAAGCCAAAACAAATTTATTGCCGTATAAATACTGAAAGAATTTCTTCAACCCAAAAATTATAGCACACGCTTCCTTATCTAAAATAGAGTACTTTAATTCTGTTTCTGACAATAATCGGCTAGCAAATGCGATAGGTCTCTCTAAACCATTATCACATACATGGCAAATCACCGCTGATAACGCTTTTTCAGATGCGTCTGAAATAAGTTTAATTGGTAAATTAGGATCAAAATGCACTAAAATATTATCTGACGTCAGCAGTTTCTTAACTCGCTCAAACGCAATATTACATTCCTCAGACCACACATATTTTACTCCCCTTTTTAACAAGTTATACAATGGAGACAAAATACCTGAAATATTATGAACAAAAGCTCTATAATATGAAATAACCCCAAGTAAACTCCTAAGTTCTGAAACATTTTTCGGTACTGCCATTTGAGTAATCGCACAGATTTTATTTTCTAAAGGCATAACTCCTTTCCGCGAAATTTTAAAACCTAAATATTCTATCTCAGTTTCTAGAAAAGAACACTTATTTTCATTAATAGTTAATCCACAATCACTTAACTTGCTAAGTACAGATTCACAAATAGAGAATAATTCCTCTTCAGAATTTCCAAACAACAAAATATCATCTAGAAATATACGAACGTTACGAAGTCTACCTACTACCGCCTGAATAACTTGCATAAATATAGCTGGGCTTGTGGTCAAACCGAAAGGCAACACTTTATACCTGAATAAACCCACATGCGTACTTATCACACATAATTTTCTCGACTTCTCGTTCAACGAAATCTGACCAAAAGCATTACGCAAATCTATTTTAGCAAAAAATTTCGCACCATTTAAAGATGAAATTAAATCTTCTATACGAGGCAATGGATATTTCAACTTCGCTAACATAGGGTTTAATGTGGTTTTAAAATCAGTACAAATTCTAATTGAACCGTCTTTCTTTTTTACAACAACAATCGGACTAGCCATATCACTTATTTCTACCTTTTCAATTATATCTTCACGTAACATCTTATTTAATTCCTCCTCTACCTTTCCACGTAAACTAAAAGGTAACGATCTTGGATTCACAAACTTTGGCCTGAACTCCGAAATAACTTCGATGTTAGCTTCATAACCTATAAGCCTACCCGATTTTTCTGAAAACACATGAGCATATTTTTTCTTTAAACTATCACGAAAATTTAATTGATTATCACAACTAGACTCACTGGTATTTACCGAATTTATTCCACTTAATCCGATACCGAAAACTTGTAAAAAATTTCTACCAACAATCGTAGAATTACCGTTTTTAATTATTATAAACTGCGTATCTACACTTTTATTTAAAAATAACACACTTAAATTAACTTTACCTACAATATTTAACCGTTTCCCGTCATATCCTGACAATTGAATATCGCATCTTTCCAATTTACAAGAAACAAAATCTTTTAAATACACTTCATATGGAATTGCATTAATCTCAGCGCCGGTGTCAACAATCGCTCACAGAACAGTGTTACCAATAATGAGATCTACGAATATCGGTTCCGGCCCCGTGCCGTCATGCAACATAAAAACCGAATTTAATCGTTTATTCTTATTACCTACATTAATTTTACTGTTTTTACACACATTACTAGGATGACCCGATTTATTGCACCGATTACAAAAAATATTCTTCCAACAATCTTTCTGCAAATGATTCGTTTTTCCGCACAAAAAAACATTTTTTTAATGCAATATTTACTGGCGTCTTACTACGCACTGCACTTTTAAATCTGATCGGACTATCCGACCTGGATTTACGGACAACATTACTATCCTTATGCACAACATTTAAATTCATATCAACTTTCTTAAAATTAACATTATGTTCCCATGAAGCTGCTAACTGAACGCATTCCGAAAAAGAAGTATTTACCCCCTCAACGAACAACTTATGTTTCAACTTTTCATTGAAAATTCCAATAATGAATATGTCTTTTAAACAAGGTTCCAACCTTAATTCAAAATTGCACGTCAAACTAAGTCCTCGCAACCTAGCAGCGTAATCTTTAATAGATTCGTTAGCTAGCTGTTTACACTTATAAAACAACTCACGCGACTCGAAAATATTTTGAATAGGTTTGCAATGTGAATCAAATAATTTACATAAATCATCAAAAGAACAAACAGAAACCTTTTTAGGGAAACATAGATCACATAATAAAGAGAAAGTTTCTTCGGTGAGGCAACTCAGCAAAAATGCTCTTTTGCGTTCTTGTGATAACACTTTGTCATCATGTAAAATGAGGGCCTGATCCAGTCGTTCCTTGAACAATGACCAGTTTCCCGTTCTATAACAGAACGTCCCCAAATTTTTACAAACACCCTCCATTGGGGGAAGAGCTGAAACAAAATAATCAATACTACTTATCTCAGCACTTCCTAGAAGGCTACACTCCGAGGTCCACGTTCCACGTTCCACGTGCACGCCACCCAGAGCTGTAGATCACCGTCCCCGTCTGGCTCCGTCTCCCGACAGCTGCGGATCCAATCCCTACTCCGAGGTCTTCCTTCCCAGACTGCAGCGACGGAAACCAAGTCCTGGTTCCCGGCTAATCCACACGATGATCCAGTCCTTGACCCGATCCTTGATCCGGTCCTTTTGTACCCCGTTACACGGTGTACCCGAACGACAATAATTTTGTAATTTGTCGGTCCCACACACGCGAATACTTGCGTGTGGCTGCTCCAATTTCTTCTTAATGCGATCGCTTCCTGCGATCGCTTCCTACAATCCTGACAACAATCCGTCAGATCCCGAAATCTACCGCGTAGATTCTTCCAATTTACGTAAAAATTTACGAACTACCGGCTGCGCCAACTGTGATGTCTTGGGATCGGGTAGTAATAACATCTGTTAATGTTACAATGTTTATTGGTTGCCAGGTTAATATGGAGAGAGCGCTCAATAGCGGTACATCCCTTTTATACTTCCCATACTCGCTATCTCGCTCTCATGCCGTCACCCTCATACACATACGTCACAAAAAAAAAACTAAATGGGTTAAACAGAACCTTCCTTGAATACGTACCTGTAATATGTATAATTCTGTAGTTGCATTTAGTTAACTCTCTCTCCGTCTCTCTCTCTCTCTCTCTACGCGTCAAACAAATCCAATCTTTCTCAACATGCACACCTTGTTTCTCTCCAAACCTTTTCATCATTGGTCTACCAGGCAGGTAAACTTCAAGAATTTTGTTCTAATAATAATTTTTTCGCCGGATTAATAAGAAGACCAGCAGCTCTTCACCCTATCTACACCTGCGCCTCTCTTCATGCTGCCTTCACTACCGTCACGGAGGTCCCATGCCTTCAAACCCTACGTACCAAAAGCACCCGACCACACCTAACATAACCTAGTGTGAGTCGTGCGTGTAGTTGCGAATTGTATCATCACAAAACCATCACTCAAACAAACCCGAGCACGTCAGCTCTAAGTTGGTTCATGTTCCTGTTGCCATCGTGCAAATGTTCCTGCGGCATCTCGCAAATGTTCCTGTTGCCATTGTACAAATGTTCCTGCGGCATCTCGCAAATGTTCCTGTTGCCATTGTACAAATGTTCCTGCAGCATCTTGCAAATGTTCCAGCTGCACCTTGCAAATTGCTCTGTTGCCATCATGCCAATGCTCCTGTGCCCTTGCGCAAATAACAATACCAACGATTGTTCACACAAAAATCCCACTGTATACTAACCAGTGTACCAACCACCATCACAACAATGGCTGTCATGCACACAAACCACCTCCTCTATAAAGGACCAACCACCAATTACAATTCCACTCTCCAGTACCTCAATGATGTCATACTGGCCCACCCACAGGATCCGGAAGCAGCTACCTTTTTGACCTCTGTGACAGGTAGAACCCTCTCCACCACCAAGAAGCCTCATCCTGCGTTCTCTTCTTCGTGTTTTCTTTAAGGCCCTAGTGTTCCTTGAGTGTAATCTCAAACGGGCCAGGTTACTGTGACAAAGTAACCTTGTAACTTCAGTGCAACGTTCAAACACCCCAAACATCCTACGCAAACCACGCTACGCAAACATAGCTCACAGACCGATGATACAATTTAGAGTCATTTTTTTTCTATCACTGCATAACCCTTGTACCTTTCTCCAGCAGGTCCTTGTTTATATTTATGTATGCCACTGCTCTTTCATGTACATTCATGTATAATTCTTTGTTCACCATGCTTTTTTTTCTCTTTTGTTTTTGTTTCTACTATTGTGTAGCTAGCAACTTTTTCTTTTTCTCTCTCTCTCTTTCCCCTTTCTCTTAGATGTTTTTTTGTTTTGGCACAAGTGCTAGAAGGGTAAGAGGATTTCTTAGCCCTACTGCTCCATTACCACGTCGCCTTTTTTGCGGCGAGGGGGGAAGTGTTACGTTACGAAACTTACGGAATTGGGTTCCGTGCGAGGAGCTAGCGAATTGACCCCAGTGCACTAACTCGCCGCACCGCCCCTCTCCGCCCCCCCTCCCCGCACGCGCAGTCCGTGGCCCGAGGCCGAACGGCACCCCGCATTCATTCCACCGCTGCCCTTGGGCGTAACAACTGTGTTCCCCGTGTTTCGCGCTAGGTGCTCTCCGTAAACGCTCGCGATGTTTACTTTAAATGTGAATTGTGCACGAAGAGGTTTACGCCTACCCAGTATCCGTCAGATGACTGCCTATTTCCTGCTTGTGAGTACAAATGAACTTTGCTTCCCCTCTGTGTGCTAAGAACTGACATTTAAATTCACTAAATACGTGTAGAGAGTTGAGAGAAGGTCCCCCCCGTTATGATAGGATTATTAGAGATAGCCAAATATCCATGTGTATAGTGCCGAGGCTGGCTTTTGTATAACCCTGTTCACCTTTAAATGAATAAAACCCTTTACGTGCATAACAACTGTGTTCTGATTGAGGAAGGAGACCTGGAGATTTTGAGGAAAGGAAGGGAAGTAGGAATTTACAGGCGAACCACAAACACTCGCCCTGGGTTTAAGAGGGACCTTGCTCGCGCCGGCTGTGCCGAGCTAGCCACTGGCCTGTTTATTGCATGTCCTTTCCAGGTTTTGGGTTTAGCGAATGGCCGCAAGTAGCGCCGATGCTAACAAGAGTCAAAAACCAGTAGCTGGAAAGACTTCTGCCAAAAACAAACGAAGGAAACAACCTGGTCCAACATCTATAGAGTTCTCACGAACCCACCAAACAGGGCACCCACATCAACTTTTAAAAGCAATAACCCTGAAGAAACTGCTAAAGAAATTCTTCATCACTTCTTTCCAGATGACAATGTGATAAATGAAACTCCGGAACAAATGGAAATAAGAATAAAAGCAATGCAAGAAACAACAGTCGACCAGGAACCACAAATTTCAAAAGATGAGCTACAAAACGCCCTCAGATCGATGGACCCGAAGAAGTGCCCTGGGGCAGATGGGATCACGTCTGATATTCTTACCCGCTTCAATGATAGCTTCCCAGAGATACTGACAAAAATGTTCCAGAAATGTTTTTACATAGGATATTTCCCAAAAATATGGAAGGAAGCAAACATCATTATCATACCTAAGCCAGGAAAAGACAACTACAGCAGTCTAGAAAACTACAGGCCGATTGGACTTCTCCCATTTTTAGGGAAATTATTTGAAAAAATCCTTATCGATAGAATAAAATGGAACCTCGGCAAAGGAAACAAATTAGGCTCAAAACAATACGGCTTCACCTCGCAAAAATCAGCAGACGATGCAATGTACGATGCAGTGGAAGTCATTAAAGGAAAAATGAATAAAAATGGCGAAGTAATCGTCATATCTCTCGATATCAAAGGAGCTTTTGATAATGCATGGTGGCCACAATTGTTGAAACAACTGATAGAAAAAGAATGTCCTTCCAGACTGGTAACGTTAGTAAGAAGCTATACAGAAGACAGAAAAGTAAGAATAAGGCACGGTAACAGCTCAAGTGAGAAATGTGTTTCCAAAGGTTTATTTTTTTGACATGAGCTCCACACAGGAGGCCCTGAGGAAAACAATTTCCCTCAGGGCCTATGTCATCTTTGGGGATGCTGTGTGGAGGGTTTTTTTAAGGAAAGGAAGGAGAGGAGAGATCTGGGAAGGAAAAGGGTTTAAGGGGTGGGTAGGAATCTGGGGGTTCAGTGTGTCTTGGTCATCCGCCTCCAAGACCTAGACAAACCTCACCCCATGAACCCGGGCACCCCTGTTAAATCACCAAACGTAGCGAACCACTTGGGGTGACCTATGGCAGAGGTGTTGGTTATCCAATAAAGGTTCCCGGGGTGGCGGTACCCATTCCCGCCTCCCAAATTGAAAATATTGCATTCAAGGATCGATTGGCGGGCCAACCTTTTGGAATGTTTCGCTGGACGAACTCCTACAAATGGACCTCGGTCCAGACGTCTACATCCAAGCCTACGCCGACGATTTACTTTTAATTGTAAACGGGAAAAATCTACAAATCGCAAAAGAAACGGCGGAAAAGGCGTTAGAAAAAGTAAGCAATTGGGGTAAAAAAGTTAAATACGAATTCTCGGAAAAAAAACACAAATCATGGTTATGAGTAAATCTCGGGAAAAAACCATTAACGTAAACATGAATGGCAAGGAGATAAAACCGGTCAAGGAAATCAAAATTTTGGGTATGATAATCGATAATAAGCTTAGATGGGACGAACACATAGATTATATTTACGGTAAGACCACAACAATCTTTAAAGCTTTATGCAGAGCGACAAAACCGACGTGGGGGCTATCACCCGAAATAATAAAGACAATATACGACGGGGCAATCGTGCCGATATTCACGTACGGGTCAGGGGTCTGGGGCGATACGTGTAAAAGAGTCAAAAATAGGAAAAAACTGGCAAGTATTCAGCGTCAATACGCAATAAGAATTTGCAAAGGGTATAAAACAATCTCCACCACCTCAGCCTTAGCCTTAGCAGGCACACCACCAATAGATTTAAAAATAGCAGAAATTAAAGATATCTACAGAATAAACAGAAGGGGTGTCCCGGCTAACTTCCTACCTGCTGATAGGGAAATAATGACCACATGCAGTATAAATGTACTACCACATCCGGGGAAAATAGTAAGAGAAAATATAAAAACCGAGTTAGAAAAAGGTAATAAAATTAACGAAGATCCTATCCAAATTTATACAGACGGAAGCAAGCAAGATGGAAAAGTGGGCGCTGGACTTGTTATAAAGGAAGCTGGGAAAGATTGGGTGTGAAAATCATATAAATTAGAAGATTATTGCACAGTTTACCAAGCTGAAATGTTAGCTATTCAAAAAGCCATAGAATGGGTACAAACAAAGGGAATAATAGACAAAGACATTACTATAAACTCCGACAGCAAATCATCACTAGAAACATTAAGGGAAGTGAGAACTACGAACGATATAGCTAGAGAGTGTTTGGTAAAATTAGAAACATGCCGAAAAAATAAAAACCGGGTAAAATTTCAATGGGTTAGGGCGTACAGAGATTAGAGGGAAACGAAAAGGCAGATGAAGCAGCAAAAAAGGGAAGATTACTTAAAAAGTGCCCAGACTACAGCAAGGTACCTCAAAGCTTCACAAAAATAACGCTCAAGAGAGAAACAGAACATAAATGGGATATAAGATACATGGGGGAAAGCACGGGGAAAATAACCAAGAAGCACTTTCCAAATATAAACACGGCACTTATAAAGGGGAAACACGTGGAAAACAGCTTTCACGCAACACAGATGTTGACAGGACATGGGTGCTTCAAAGAATACCTGAAACGCTTCAAAATAATAGACAATGACAAATGCCCGTGTGACAAAACATCTACTCAGGACAGCATCCACGTATTAGAAAAATGCTCAATTTTTGATATTGACCGATTCAGATTAAATTACAAACTGAAAAACTTTGGTATTACTGATGAGAATATGACAAAAATCTGGAAACAGAAAAAACAAGCGAAATATATATAGCGTTCTTAGAAAAAAATTACAAAAAGAATTAAAGAAATTAATGAAAAAAACGAAAATTAAAAGAATTCCAAAAATATAAGAAATAGTTATAAAAAAGAATTAGGAGAAACCTTGTGTGTAACAAGCAAGGTACCAATAGTAGATACTAACAATCCATACAACCTAACCGAACCTAACCTAACCTAACCTAACCTAACCTCAATAATGATTTTACTTTTTCAAACGCCTTTCTACACGAATTGTCCCATTGCCATTTACACTCCTTTTTAAGCAGTCTATATAAGGGCATTAACAATAAACTTAAATTTTTTACAAATTTTGCGTAAAAATTCACCATGCCTAAAAATGTTCTCAATTCTGAGACATTTGTCGGTTCAGCAATGTTTACGATCGCCTTAATTTTTTCTTGGGAAGTACTGATTCCCGTTTGATCAATAATAAACCCTAAATATTAATAAATACCAGTCTGAAGATGGCTTTAACGAGCTGAAACCGGTTACGGTCGAATAAAATTAAGTGGAATAAAGTTTTATATTCGTTTTATTATTATATATTATAATGGAATTCCACCATGAAATATCACTCAAAAATAGAAATACTAAATATGATACCCGGTCTGCAAAAAAAAACACATTTATTTTGTTTCACGCGCAACCCTTTTTTCTGTAAAACATCTAAAACCGAATACAATTATATACTCATTATGCTCCTGAGGAGTTTTTCCAGTTATCAAAATATCGTCTATAAAAACGGAAACGTTCGGTATTCCTTTAAACAAATTTTTCATATATCTCTGAAAAATCCCTGGGCTAGACGCTAAACTGTACACAATCTATTATACTTAAACAACCCGAGATGAGTGTTAATTACCGTATTTTTTTTTATTCTTCAGTTCCACTGGTTCAATTACACCCGCTGCCAGCATCGCCTTAAGTTCTGAGTTAACGCGCTCACGTAGCGCGAACTGGAGCAGTCGTGCGCGACAAAAGACTGGCTTCGCGCCCGGCTGTGCATATAATTTTGCACGCCCGCCGGTGAAACGCCCCAAGCCTCCTCTGAACACATCTTTATACTTACCTAGAAAAATCGAAAATATTTTTTTGATTATTCTTAATTAAATAATTGTCAATATTCTAAAAGTGGAATATTTATTTTTAACTCGGCAAGCCACTGTCTCCCCAATAAATTAGTAATGCCGCCGTCAATTACATAAAGATCTATTTTTTCTTTAATTCCGTTACATGTAACATTTGGTTGAAAAACACCAATTGGCTGTATTTTAGAACCAGTATAAAATCTAAGAGGGAGATTACATTAAGGCCAAGTGTAATCATTTTTTAATTTGAAATAATGATTATATTATTACGCAAATCGATAAACATAATGTTTTTAATAAGAAAAATATTTTTTATACATTTTTAAAATTAACATAGGCTTAGCATTTATCAAAACCAAATCAGAAATACGACCTTATTCTGACCGTTTTTCGTATGTTTTAAAAAATATTTTTAATTGCTGAATATCCTCAAAGTATACCTTCAGGGGTTTTCTTTAAAAGCACGTAAAGAAATTAAAAGAAAATAAATGAATGTGTTTTTAGTTTAATTTTTTCAAAAACACCAATTTTCGTGTATTTTTAAACGCTGATAACAAATCATTGGATTCGTTTATTAAAAAAAAACGTTCCGGTAAATTGTTGGTATTATATTTTTCCATTTTTTAAAGAAAATTTTATAATTTTAAACTTCAATTTAACAATGAAACCGGGAACTTTAATTACTAGCAAAAGCCCTCTGTCGTGTGGCGCCCATTTATCTTTCTGTTTATGGTTAGATTTGAAACTAAAAGCTTTTTTCAAATTATTTCAAAAGATGGCAGTAATCAATCGCAGTGAGAACTTAAGATATGATTATGTTCATTTTTGGAGAGACAATTTCAACCATCTGCCTATATAGCCGGTTCACACGGTTCAACTTTAGTTGATCAACTCAACACTTGAAAGCATATTGACAGGTGTGAACCTTCTTTCAACAAAGTTGAACAAGTTTTTTGTTGACCAACTAAAGTTGATAGCCCGTCTACTTTTGACGTTCGAGTATGACCGCGCCATCTTGGTTACCATAGTTACCCGCGGGCACAAGTAGACGTCAAACATTTATGTCAATATTCTTATACATTCCTAGTTTCTACCGTCATGGAACCCGTTTCACCGAAAAAATATCTGAAATGGTCGGATGATTTGATGTTCAGATTTATGCATCCCTGACTTTGGGATCAAAAGCAAGAAGTGTACAAAAATAGAAATGCCCGTGATACTGCAATAAATAATACGTGTTTCATTTACACCACCTACCCAATATATTATGATAATGACAGAAAATAGCGGTTAATATTCTGAGACATGCGTCACCATTAATACGCATAAATTAAAAGAAAAAACAATTTGTACAAATCTAATAACTACCTATGTCAAACTTTGACGTTTGGCGTTGTCGTTTTTAGGTTATGGTAAAGCTAACTTTGACGAAATATGCATTATTTCCTTGCTTCTCCGGTTACTGTAGTTAGTAGTAATTATTATTAATTTAAACATCTCTGAAAAATTGTATCGCCAATTTTGGAAAGCAGCTCATCAAATTGTTTTTCTGTCATCCTCAAGTGATTTCTATATCCTCCGGAGTCTTCTAGGGCCATCTCTTTCAAAATTGTGTTGAATGCGCCTAATTCACTCCTTTTCATGATCCATTTTCTCGCCCAAATACGACGTTTTTCATGCTTTTCCATAATCTCGAGCTCGTCTCGCAGAACATCAGAAGTTAGAGAGACGCACGCACTGACAATTTCAGTTGACGCCATCTTGAATGTCAAATTCGGTTCCACTTAAATTGAAACGTGTGAACATAATCTTGTTCAACTTTTTACGTTAAATAAAAGTGGATCAACAAAAATCGAAACGTCTGAACGCGCCCATACATGTAGGTACCTATTCGTTTTATGGTATGATTTGTGCATGGTGTTTTTTACCATTTGAGAATAGTTGTGCAGTTGTGACTTTCAGATTGCGAGTCAAGAGCGGTAATAATACTTACGTAAATACAATAAAATAACACGGAAGTGACTGGTATAAGAACTCCGTGATGCCCGGTGGGTAAGAACCCCGCTATTCAGATCCGGTCACCCAACACGGCTGACGCCATTTCAGGCAACGTTACGATTCTTTTTTTAAATATAATAGATAGCACTAATAATCTAAACGAAATTATTTAAAAATTATATATTGTGGAATAACACAAATTAATCACATAAAATGTTGATAGGTACTTGCGCACGCCGGAATTTTAACTCGCGACCTCCGAATTTATCTCCTTCCCCTCCCCACTACCTTCAGCCTCACAACATACCCCATTTGGGGTATGCGGTGTATGCCATAGTTTCACTGGCTCCAGACGGAAGCAGCTGGGACTCTTGTGAGGTATTCAACACATAATAAAAATCTCTCACTAGGTATTTATACCTTTTCTGAAGTCTATATACATCGATATATTATATCTCTATGTCTACATTTTACAATCTGAATTCTGAAATGTGGTCTTTCAACGTCTTTCACTAGGGTCATTTGCAATGAAGCACAAAACATAGGTACGACTGCCATGTGTCATGTTTTGTGCATATGGTGATCCAGCGTCATCACGAAACGGCCATGTGAATAGGTAGGTAGGTATTATGCATGTGTTTGTGAGTCAAAGACTGCGAGATGGGGAAGAGGAAGGTGGGTAAGTACCTGGCTATTCAGATCCGGTCACCCAACACGGCTAAAGCCATTTCGCGCAACGTTCCGATTTTTTTTTCTTTAAAAAATATGTAGTTACCTATTTTCAACTTTTGAAGGTTGTTCCCACCAATGTTATATATCATTAAAAAAGAAGATAGCACTAATAATCTAAACGAAATTATTTAAAAATAATAAATCGTGGAATAATACAAATTAATCGCATAAAATGTTGATAGGTACTTGCGCACGCTGGAATTTTAACTTGTGACCTCCGGATTCATAGCCAACGATCGTAACCGTTCAACCACCGAGGTCTAACGTATCGATACGCTTTCAAATGTTCTAGTATTATTATTATTCGTGATTACGGTTGCTTACCCTTGGTCGGAAGTCTGCCACGTGTAGACATGTATACTTGTATGCAATACGTCTCAATGGAAACATCAAATGTTTTATGGTCGTTTTTTATTTTAGTTATTTGCTAGTAGAAGTGTCGACTGGCGTTCAAATTTGAACGAGAGGTTCAAATCCCAGGCCATCCAATTTCTTTTCTAAGTTTTTAAACGTTTTGAAAGTAGATTGTAAAAACCTTTTTTACGGTTTTTTGTAGGTTTTAAGATCACAGAAAAAAAATATTTTGTGGACTGATTTTATAAAGTTTCTTGAAATGTAATGTATTTATTTACGCCTTGAAGGCTTTTACATGTAACATCGGTAAGTTGTACAGTAGCATCATAACATAACAGTTTTTCTCTAAAACGATGTTTGTAAAATCTTTCGAAATTTTTTTCTTTATTATAATATTTTTTTTTGAATTAGGCAATTCACCCTAAAAAGAGTGCTTTGTGCTGATAATAATAATTTGTTATATGTATAGTAATATTATATTTCATTATAATATAATATAACCTTAACGCGAACCTTACGTGTGAATATTTTCGTGATTTACACTTTTTGTTTATGTTTTCTTCTACCTTTATTTCAATAAATAAAAATATATATAAATAAAACAGTATATATATAATTAAAAATATGTATATAATTAACACGCACTATATATATAATGACAACGGTTGGTGGTGAATGCGTTACCTCAGCTATATTTGCATGTGTGTGTGTGAATTAACGTTGACAACGGCTGCGGTTAAATATTTGGATATAAACATAACAAATAATACAACTAACGATAATTAAAATACATTTTTATTAATAATTAAATTTATTACATAGCATAAATACAATTTATTCTAAGGTAAATTTATTTTTAAATTTTAGAGACTGTAAGATTATCTGTATGATTATTCTGTGAACCGTCATTCATATTTGTTTTATTTTAGGGAAATCAATAGTTACATTATACGAGTACATTTAAAATGAAAAGTATTCCCAAAAAGCCACAACTTATTCATATATTTCCTCATCAAACAGTAATAACTGATGGGTAATTATTACATAGAGATGTTAGTGCTTATTAATTCAAATTACAATATTCACTATGAGTAGGAACCTATTTACTTTAAAATTATGATATAAAATAAAAGGAAGTAATCAAAGATGGAATTTTGCAAAAATGCTTCAGTACCTACGTGTATTGGAACTATTAATTCTGTACATTTAACTGAAATTAAATTACATGGGTATTGGTTGGTGCAATTATTTGTTTTGTAAAAATACGTAGGTAATTAGGAACACGGATATATTATGTGTGTTAGTAGGTAGGTACTAGGTATGAGAGAACTTTTATCTTATTTTCTGTCCAAATGAAATGCTAAAGTTTTTGTTTTACGCATCGGAAAAAAGCGTAGATTGCGTCATTTACATTCGGATATACTAAATTTTACAAAATTTTAATTACTTTTTTTTACAGATGTGTGGGTACCTACTCAGAATCTGAGTAGGCTACTGCACATAACGACTCAGAATCTTCTGATGATATTGTATGTTTTTTTTTGTAAATATGTGATGAAATTACTAGAAGTTGAATGGGATCATTTTTTTCAAAAATATGAAATTTACATAGCGCTTTTTTTGTATTGTGCATTTTAATGATAATCATTCAACGTGGAATTGGAATCGCCACCCCGGGAACCATTAATTGGTTTCTATATACAATATTGAGCTCTGGCATCATGAAATTATGCATTGCTAAACTTTTTTTTTACATTAGCTCCACACAGGAGGCACCGAGGAAAACAATTTCCCTAGGGGCCTATGTCATCTTTGAGGATGCTGTGCGGAGGGTTTTTTAAGGGAAAGGAAGGAGAAGAAGATATGGGAAGGAAAAGGGTATGAGGGGTGGGTAGGAATCTGGGGGTCAGTGTGGCCAGGAGTAACGGACGTATGAATCTATTCCTCACACTGCGGTGCAAAGCGAAGGGTTGGGAGAATCTGGCTGGGAGAATCTTATATACAACGGGTACCTGGCATGCGTTGCAAGGTCACTGTAACCTCGGGGTCAACTTTACTGTAATGGTTCCATCCCAATTCCCGGGAAATAAAATTTTAATGCAAGCGCCTGCAATTTATAACATAATATACAACGGGTACACGGCATGCGTTGCAAGGTCACTGTAAACTCGGGGTCAACTTAACTGTAATGGTTCCATCCCAATTCCCGGGAAATAACATTTTAAAGCAAGTGCCTGCAATATATAACATGATATACAACGGTTACTCGGCATGCGTTGCAAGGTCACTGTAACCTCGGGGTCAACTTAACTGTAATGGTTCCATTCCAATTCCTGGGAAGTTACATTTTAATGCAAGCGCTGCAATATATAACATGATATACAACGGGTACCCGGCATGCGTTGCAAGGTCACTGTAACCTCAGGTTTCTTCATATATTTAATTTAACACACACCCGCTCCTCGCTTCATCCACGTTCACACGTTAAATCGCATAGTGTTTTAACCCGTTAGTTGCTTCTGCAACGGGCAAAACCTAGTAGTTAATTATTACATACGTTTTAATAAATAGCAGATACCTATTTTGTGATGTGACATTATAATTTTAAATTATCATCTACATAGAAAAATTTCAAATAATAAAGGTAAGAGCAGCAACAAGTACTAGTTATAAGAAGAAGTGAGAAGAAGCATACTAATTGAGTGCTAGTTAGTTAGAATCATGAAAGGATATTCTTATAAACCCGAGCTAGTTAGAGGATTATCTGAGCCGGTTTATAAAGGACAATCCGCAATACAATACATTACAGTTTATTTCCAAAATAAGAATAACAGACATGATTTATTTATTAAGGTACCTATACTTATTAATTTAAAAAAAAGGTACCAACAATTACAAAAATCTAATCAGACAAATGATACAATTATGTCATATTTAAAATAGAAATGTTATAGATAGTATTAAAAAGCAATGTTATAGATAGTATTGAAATCTTACGTACTTACTAGAAATGTAAAAAAATACATTTTTTACCAAAAAAACAAATTTCAACAAACACAATCTAACATAAATAATCCAGTAAAGACAAGACGCACAAAATATAATAACTCCAAACAAATGATACAATTATGTCATATTAATAATAAAGACGTTATAGAATGTTATAGATAGTATTGAAATCTATATCTTAATATTTAGTAGTAGCCTATATCATGATTGACCATAACCTCAGATGGATACAATCAAATAATGGAAACAATAAATTCAGCAATAGATAGTAATGAAATCGAATATCAAAACTATTATAAAAGTATTACACAAAACGAATATCTGACATGGATCAAGTTGGTACTCAACACATTTGACGTAGGGTAGACCCGTGAACCCCTGCTAAGTCACCAAACGTAGCAAACTTCTTGGGTTGACGTATGGCAGAGGTATTGATTATCTAATAAATGGCGGTACCCATACCAGCTACTCAAATTAACAGGACTGGACTAAGACATAAGAACGTACCTTGCAGCTTGCAAAGATTTGCCTCTCTTTGATTGTTTTCCAGTAAATTTCCGCTTCGTCATTGTAAATATTGGTATAATAAAAATACATTGGTACCTATAATAAAAATAGTGATGAACGGGACGTAGTAGGTAGTTACTCTCATTATCGTCCTGGTGTAAGACCACCAAACACAATTATTGAAACGTTACCTGAAATAGCTTTAGCCGTGTTCGGTTACCAGAACTAAATCACTAGGTACTTCCCCACCTTCCTTTTTCCCATCTCCTTCCTTTCTCCGCTACCTTCAGCCTCACAACATACCCCAATTACCAAACATACAACATACCAAAATATACAACTATTTTAATGACTTCAGGCGTTGAGTTTCAGGTAGTTTTTTTCTGAAAACATTGCCTAGTGAACACGTGCGTGCATGGCACCCTTAGCCGGCCGAATTTCGAATTTCGACCAGCGACCAGATGCGACATGTTGAAATAAATACAAATAATATTTATTTTTATGGTGGCATCTTTCGGATTTCATCGAAACTTTTTGAAAACAAAATAATCTCAAAATGAATGATAGAGACCGTTTTGTCCGCCAGATTGCTCTGATGCTGTTTTGTACTAATATTATACCTATTCCTCTTCGCGTTAATAGGCAAACTCCTGAACAAACGTTCATATGTTACTTTATTAATACACGAAATGGCACTTCCCGTGTCAATCTCCATAGTCAGCGGTTTATCCTCTATGGTGATTCCTTTACATACCGAGTGACACGATTGCAGGGACAATTGGAGGATCTCTTCTTCATATTCTTCGTTTTCTTTGCCGAAGTACTGGTTCTTGACTCGAGCATTCCTTCCTTGTTCCACAGCTCCCCTCGAATCTCTCACTCTTAAACGCCTCTCGGTGCGGCCTTCCTCTGATGCCCGCCACTCATCCTGGTCTCGCATAGGGCAAACACGCCTCAAGTGACCCTCCTACTTTCACCAGCTGCAGATGTAGGTCTTGAATCTGCATCTGACCTCTTCGTGGTTCTGGCCTCCGCATATCCGACAGCTGCTCCTGCCTGCGGTACCCTGTCTCTTCCCCGCTGAGTTCCTGATCTGCGTCTCCGCTAGAGCATGTACCGCCCCTAGCCCCGCTAGTCCTTCCTTGCTTCCTGCAGCCAGCACCTCTGCGCCCTCCACGTCCACTGCGTTCTTCTCTGCCGCTTCCAGAGCGCTTGCTAATGAAACGGCTTTAGCATAAGTGAGCGTCTCCTCAGCAAAAAGGCGTTGTCGAATCACATCGCTGCGAAGTCCGCACACCAACTGATCTCGCAAATTCTCGTCTAGTTTCTTCTCGAATTCACAAAATCTTGCGTATTTTCTCAGCGTCGCCACATATTGTGAAATGGATTCTTCCCGCTGCTGCCTGGTTTGTCGAAACTTGTATCTCTCCGCCATCACTGACGGTTTTGGCTGAAGATGATCATGCACAATTTTTTTCAGGTCTTCATATTTCATTTCAATTGGTCTCACCGGGCTACATAAGTTAACCATAAGTTCATATGCAATATCGCCCACCACCGAAATTAATGTGGGTACTTTTAAATCTTGGACCGTTTTATTAACCAAAAAACTGCTTCTAATCTTACACAGTAAGTGGTCCAATTTCCGTTGTCACATCATATTCACTGAACTTAGCCATCGTTGTTCACTATTATCACAATCGACGCAATTTTTAACAAAATTTATCCTCGTCGCCAATGTAATGTACGGGAATACGGAGGTAAAATAAATTCACATCTGGTCGCAAGGATATTTATTCCGGACTGGCCGGTTGTAAGGTGGGTGCAGTTGTAAGTAACGTTTGCCAATACAGTAGGTCGTAAATAACACCTACGCAGTAGGTAGTAAAAATCCACAGTTTGATTCACAGATGTGAAAAACCTTTTTCATGTCCTGACTCCAAATATTCGTGTTCTCAAAAGGGCTATCTAAGAAGTCACTTGCTGACAATGCTGACTTATGTGCAGAAAAACTTTTTCATGTCCCGACTGCAATTATTCATGTTGTACAAAGGAATTTCTTAGAAATCATTTGCTGACTCACAGTGACATAAAACCTTTTTCATGTTTCTACTGCAACTATTTAAGTTCTACAAAGAGGCACCAAAAAAATCACATGTGTACCTACAGCAGACCAAAACCAATTTCTTGTCCCGAATGCAGTTATTCATTATTCAAGTTCTCGAAAGGGAGATTAAAAAATCCACAGTGCGATTCATAGTGGAGAAAAACCTTTTTCATGTTCTTAGTGTAACTATGCATGAGCTACGAAGATAAATCTAAAAAAATCGCAAGTTTTCCTATAGTGGATAAAAACCTTATTCGTGTCCCGGCTGCAAATAAACATGTTCTTCAAAATAACAACTAAAACGTGTATTTACCTGCAGAGGAGAAAAATCTTTTTTATGTCCCGATTGCCACTAATCGTGTTATTGCTGTTTAAAAATTTAATTGAATTTTGTTAGATAAATGAAACAATTTAAGTTTGTTTGAACCACTTTTATCAGTACACATTTGCCCTGAAGAAGGAACGGTCGTTCTGAAACCGGTCGGATTTGCTCAAATATAAAAGAGGTTCGAACAAAGTTAAATTGTTTCATTTATCTATAATGGATAACTACAAAGTTATAGCTACATTCAAAAGTATAAAAAGAATTTTGTTAGGTTTAATATTTAATAAGGTTCTGTTTTCATAACAGAGTAAGTATATTAATAATTTGGGTTTTATTTGAGGAATAAAAAATTATAACTGATTATTAAAACAATTTGTAACAAACTGTAATAAGATTCTGTTTTGTTAGGTACATTTAAAATGTTGATAAAAGATGACAAATTTAATTTTAAGGTCTGAAAATAAATTAAAAGGTGATTTATGACATTTTTAACTTTTTTTTATTACACTGACTATATTTAAAAAAACTATTGACATGTCCGGGTTTTGGGCTTTAAAATCCGGGGTTTTCACGCATCTTCTCCTGGTTGCCAAATTTTTGAGATGGCAACACTGAGGCCAACTTCAAACTTTCGGATGATTGTGTAGAAGGGTAGTTCGTGCGTTGGAAGTTTGGCTTCAGTGTGGAAGTAGCATGTATTTTTAATACATGAATTATTTTTGAATTAAGAAATTACTGAAAATCGCTGAAAACAAAAGAGTGTTGCTTACTTGCCACATTATTTTGCGAGTACATACTCGCAAAATGAGACTATGGCGAGTCTATTTATATAACGTTATTGGCTCTACCCTCTTGACCTGTGGGGAGCCACGCCCTTAAACAAGGAAATTATGCAATGCATCACTTTGAAGTTAATGTTTTATGGATTAATTTTGAGCTATCGTATATTTTGTTTACCGAAACACATTCCTTGAACAATAAACTATCCAAAAAATAACATTACTTACCTTAATTTGGTAAATTGTTATGGTAAGCCCACACTGCGGCCAGCGTTCCCACTTCAAACGTTTGGGCGATCGTGTGGAGGGGTGTTCGTGTGTTGGAAGTTCGAGTTGGAAGGTTGGAGTTCGAGTTGGAAGATTGGAGTTCGAGTTGGAAGGTTGGAGTTCGAGTTGGCCTGGGATCGTCTTCGAGGCGATCCCGATGGCCAACTCACACGAACCAGGCTGCCGCAGCTGTCCACACATCAGTCTACGAACGACAAGCGATCAGGACGCGCATGCCACGTACTATTAAAATTACAATATTATTACGGAGCGTGGTATAACAATTGTTTGAAAATATGTCGTCTATATAAATATAAAATTTTACGCACGTAATAATTGTAGGCAAAATAAGGTACAGCGTAGCTACAGCTGTTCGATGTACACCATTTTGGAGTTCGGAATTCGGGGTTGGAGGGTTGGCCACTGCCACCACACGATTGGCTAACCTTCCAACTCCGAACTAAGTTCGCAGTTGGAAGGTTGGCTTTAGTAGACTGGGAGGCGAGATAGGTAAACCCTACATCATCGAGTACACGGATGAAACTACTTTGTAGTGATAATGGACATTTAGAAAACCTTAAAAAAGCTGGTCTGCTGGTACGCCTCTTGGCAGGAGCCGCGCAGTCACGGAAATAGTCAGCGATTTTTTTCGAAAAATTACGTCATCGAGTACACGAACGGGAATGGTCTCATATGATAAACGTCGATTAGAAAATGAGAAAAACGCAGGTCTGCCAACCGGCAGCCTAGCACGTTCGCCGGCAGCTGGCGTCAAAGTGGGTTAAAAAATAGTAAATTTTACGTCATCGAGTACACGAATGAAACCAACGAATAACCATAGTCCAGATCATTCCATTTAAGAATTTCTTGGTCTAAGAAGCGAAAATTATAAAAAAAAATAACTTGAGAGTTCCGAGTGTAATTATCCATCCGTCAGGCGAGCCTTTCGACACCAAACCACTTACGAAACCTGCCGCGGTGGAACGCTGCTCTTATGGCGACGGTGAGGTAGTTGTTCGAACTTCCAACCACTATGGACTATCAGGTTATCTTAAAAAGACTATTGTGGTGGCCCTGCTGCCTTATAATAAATCTGTGGCAGCCCTGCACCGCGCAGTGCCTAACGAACATGCTAGAAGCTATTATGGTATCAAACTATTATTATTATAAATTTGTTTAATAATATGGGCACGCGTTGGCGGCGAAGGGGGGAGGAATGCAGATCCGGGCACCACTTTTTTTTGGCAGAAAACCATGTTTTCACCGCGTTTTAAGTTGAGAACTTTAACCTGGAAGGTGAAAAAAAGTGCGGAAAGCAATAAAAAAAAAAATTGAATAAGTAATTAATTTTCAATTACGTTAAGAAAAATTTCACTTCGCCAACCAATACTGTTAGTCCACCTGCCATTTTGTCACTAACCTAAAAGAAAATCAGTGTTGCCAACTCTCAAAAATATTTATCCCTAAACTAAACTCAAAAACCCCTAGAAACCGACAAATTACTTGAAAAATTTAAAAATAATAATTTTAAAATTTTTAATTACTAGCGGCTACGCTAGGTTTGTGTAACATGGTTTGTGATTCAAAAGAAAGTGCCCCTTTATAACGCCTACTCGCGTCAAGGCAAGAAAAACATCCCAGTTTTCAAGTAGTTTAGCGGCTACGCTAGGTTTGTGTAACATGGTTTGTGATAGAAAAGAAAGTGCCCCCTTCGTAGCGCCTACTCGCGTCACGGCAAAAAAAATCCCAGTTTTCAAGTAGTTTAGCGGCCACGCTAGGTTTGTGTAACATGGTTTGTGATAGAAAAGAAAGTGCCCCTTCGTAGCGCCTACTCGCGTCACGGCAAAAAAACATCCCAGTTTTCAAGTAGTTTAGCGGCTACGCTAGGTTTGTGTAACATGGTTTGTGATAGAAAAGAAAGTGCCCCCTTCGTAGCGCCTACTCGCGTCACGGCAAAAAAACATCCCAGTTTTCAAGTAATTTAGCGGCCACGCTAGGTTTGTGTAACATGGTTTGTGATAGAAAAGAAAGTGCCCCTTCGTAGCGCCTACTCGCGTCACGGCAATAAAACATCCCAGTTTTCAAGTAGTTTAGCGGCTACGCTAGGTTTGTGTAACATGGTTTGTGATAGAAAAGAAAGTGCCCCCTTCGTAGCGCCTACTCGCGTCACGGCAAAAAAACATCCCAGTTTTCAAGTAGTTTAGCGGCTACGCTAGGTTTGTGTAACATGGTTTGTGATAGAAAAGAAAGTGCCCCCTTCGTAGCGCCTACTCGCGTCACGGCAAAAAAACATCCCAGTTTTCAAGTAGTTTAGCGGCTACGCTAGGTTTGTGTAACATGGTTTGTGATAGAAAAGAAAGTGCCCCCTTCGTATGTATACTAAAGCGCCGTTTACACGCACACTTCAGAACGATCGAATCCCGCGCCACTTCAGGCACTGGTTTGTCTAGCAGGATTGTGTATAATACCTATTATCTTTACTTTAAAAAACAATCTACGTTTTTAAATGGTTTGTCTAACGGGATTGTGTATGTTATCTTTATTTTAAAAAACATCCCAGGATTTGAATGGTTTGTCTCCATTCCAGTACCTACGCGCCTTATTATTTATTCCCTACAATCGTATCTAGGCTCTTGTATCTGGTATCCCTACCAACAAATTAGTATCAAATGGCGGACACAGGCGGACAATATCTGTTCATGAAGTGTCATTTCATACATTCTTTAAACGGCTGTATCTCCCTCAATTTTGCCGAGCGCGCCTTAATTTCTTTTTTATTCAACTTTTCCACACTTTTCTCATCTAGAAAGTGCATTTTTATTAAATTTCCAAGTGGTGCCCGGATCTGCATTTCACCCGCGAAGGGCTCCGCTGCCAATTTCCAGTAAGTTGTTTCGCGTCGTAAGGTTCTCCCGTCCGATGGGTGCAATCGGAACACTCAAAGTTCTCAAACCCACGCTCTCTGCAGTCACTGCCTGTGGGTGGATGCACTGCCTGCTGGCCAGCATGCAGTGTCGTGTGTAGGCCGCTTGAATCATGTTTGAATCGCGGCAAAATATGACAACCAAATTCCACAGATAAATCATTTTTAAATATTCTGGTGTTGCCAGGTGACTGAAACTTTTGGCTTTACCATGAATGATGTTGGCGCAAGCGATTCTGACCTTGTCCTTCACAAAAATTCTTTATACATAAGAGTCAAAATCGCATTCAAATTTTTTTTTTTCGAAATTAGTTCCGCTCGCGCCCGCGCGTCTCCGGCCAATAAGAGGCTGATGAGCTAACCTTGAATATATTTTCTACGAATCTTGGTCTATGGCCCCATATATCAGTATTTAAAAATGAAAATGGTAATGGGTGACAAAAAACGTTTATAATGCAAAATGGAAAATACCCATTTTGTATTTTACATTTCCATTTGAAATGGATGTATTTGAAATAAGCACATCTCTGCTAAAATATTTTTAATAAAATGTTTTAAAATTCATCTATAAATTGTGGTACTATCGACTATCGACTATCGACTTATGTGTACGATAAATAGCAATAATATTATATTTTTTATTTTCATCTTTATTATGTTTTTAATATGTTAACATTACAAACATTCATATTATTTCTCTTGAGAACATTATGCTCATAAATAAACCAAACCAGACACCATCAGACACCATTATACCTACTGGTTGGAAATAAACATTCCGATACCAGAATTATGTTTATTTTTTATTGTTGCATGGTATGACTAGTGACTACCCACTACCCTGGAATAGAGTAATTCAACTCGCCAGCAGATTAGGTAGCAGCTAACACAATCAGTCCTGACAAAAAATATATTTCTTTTATTAATGCATCAAGTTTTTTTCTACGCTTCTAATATTTGTATGTAATAGGATACATCCTTTTTCAGTGCAAATTAAATTGAAATCTTTTATGAAGTGACATAATTTTTCTTTTTTCAGTTAGGTACATAAAAAATATTCATTTTTAATTTTTAGATTAGAGTTTGAGGAGTTTTTCTTTAGCCGGTCTGAAGAAGGAGGCAGCGCAAAACGGCATAACACCCCAAAAACAAATAACGAAAATGCTTTTGGCCGTGAAAATCTTAAAACGTATCATTTCTTTTCTTATTTATTTCTTCGGTTAATTTTTCTGAATCTTCTATTTTTTGGCACGAAATCAGTAATTTTTGTTCTCCGATCTTTTTTACGCTGACTTTTATTTTTGTTAAATTAATGTTTTTTTTAAATTAATTTTATATCCTCGACCTTCAAGGTGTTTTTGATGTAATTAAGATGGCGTATTTCTGTTCTGCGTTGTATGAACCTGTATTCACGAAATTTTTATTTTCACTTATTACATTTGCGTTTGACCTTTTGTTGTTATTATGAATTTCTTCAAGTTTCTGTCTGTAGTGATGTTTATTTTTAATATTAGTTTCTTGTAATTCTATAATCTTCTTTTGTAAACTAATGAATGTAATGTTCGTGTCATTTTTCGTGTGATCATAAATATACCAAACCTTAGTGATATTGTTTAAAGTCTTTACTCTTTAATGTTTTTAATAATTACTTGGGTTGCCATATTGGATGAGATGGATCGCCCAGGGCGAGTTATTAAGGTAAACTATATTTCTTGTTTTACTTATCACAAAATTACACGACTGAACTCTTTCGGTGCGGAGTGAAATATGATATACCTAGTTTATTGCAAAAATATATAGTTATCATTTATTGGAAGAAAGTGAACTCTCCAATCCACCTACCTTGTTTTTTTAAACATATCTTTCAATACTTAAAAACACCAGAATAACAACGTTTTCACTAATTCACGTCGATCAATAGGTAACAATTCACTTCACGAGTTCGCGTCAGTCACGATGTAATAAATAAATAAAAATGACACAGGTGACAAGCTGACAAGCAAGGAAAATATCATGTGTGAAATATTTTTGTGGCAATATTCTACATTCACCCTTCATCGAGTTATCTCAGGCCCTATGACGCCAAACCGACTGGAATTTTTGGATCATTACTAAAAACTACACAGGATTAAATGATGAAATCTTCAAAAATATAGATTTTTGAAACTAAATATATTTTTTTTGGGCGTATTGTGAATTGTGAGGCTTGGGATTGTACTTCGAAAGCTGTTTCCTCTGGAATCTCTTTGTCGCCAAACCGAATGATTTTTTTGATTCATGGTAAAAACCATGCCCTTTGTAGGATTCGATTAAAAAATCTGCAAAAAGTAGCATTTGTGGAAAAACCATAATTTTTACGGGCGTAATGTAAGTCTTGCGGTCAAACTTTAAAAGCCCTTTTCTCAGGCCCTACGACACCGAACTGACCGACATAATATTGGATTTTTACGAAAGCTATAACCTTTATAGGAATCATTAAAAAAAATCAGAAAAAGTAGCCTACTAAGACTATGAAATCGAGGACAATACAATTGCCTTGTTTTTGGATTACCCCTTTGAGATTTCTGTCATGTATATGTTTTGTGACGTCATCTGATTGTATTAATACTCTGTACGGTTTAAATTTAAGAACCCAACTTCGAGTAAAGCTCTGACGCCGCGCCTTATGCAAAACCATCTTCGTACATGAAGTTTGTTTACAAAGCTTCTCTTGTAACGCGCGCTTCCCGCAGGGATAAGCAGAAACCCGCGGAGCGGTTCTTTTAACTGCTTTGGTATTAGTTACGTAAGTTCTCACTCTAGCTCCACACTATTCGCGAAGTTGAACGAGGTTAGCCGTATACGGAGAGGCACTTCGTCTTACTTCGTCCAACCTTGGCTCGCCTCGGGCGACCTCCAGTTTTTGTCGGTTTTTGCGCCCGAGTCAAAGGACTCGAGGTTGCACGAAGTGCCTCTCTACACTACTCGGTTAACTTCAGTTCGCTTCAACACGTCGTCGTGAATACATGTGCGCGCTAGCAATTATTTTTTTTTGTATTGTCACACGGCACGATTATGAGTGGAATACAGTGGTCGCAGGAGCAAATTCTGTTGCTCCTGCGACCGGGGCATGTTAGAATTAACCGTAGACGAATTAAAGAAAAAGAAGGATTCGCTTTTTGCTACGTACAGGAGCTACCGTAGAAAAAAAGATGCGTCAATAAATAATAATAATAATAATGGTTTATTGTCTTCATTTCTTAGTAACAAGTAGAGATAATGATATCCTCACTGAGATCTCCCATGCTGAGGATTTCATTTACATATTATAATTTAATTATAAGAAATTAATGTGAATTAGACATAACATATATCAATAGTATTTTTTTAAAATAATTATAAAGTAAATAAGATAGTGTTTTCTTTATAATTCAGTTCACCAGATTTGGTTTTAGTACGTATTTGATATCAGTATATTTTCTATTTCTGATTTATTAGTATTTTATTGTAGAGTTTAATGCCATAATATAAGAAGCTTTTTTGCCCAAATGTTGTGTTAGTAGTTACTTGTTGGATATGTTTTTGACCATGAGATCTAGTGTTTCTAATGTACGTGTTAGTTGTTATTTCTTGGGTTTTGTACTTATGAATGTAAAAATATGTACATAGTTATAATACGCGAGCGTGCACATTGCAACGGCAGCTGCTACTTGAGCATCCATGACGTGCGAGTCGTGACAGCACCACCGCACGAATGAGTTCTCGCGAAGTTGAACGAGTGTGTAGCGACGTACTTCGAACTTCGGTCAACTTTCCCGAATATTTCGTCGAGGAACTTCGCGAGTAGTGTAGACCTAGCATCATACTGTAGAATCCCCGCATTTTCCCCACAAATCGGTTTGAATTCTTAGAAATTCCCCTCAACTAGGGGAATTACTCATGAATTGGCAACCCTGGTCCATAGATAAACCCGTTGGATTGTTGACAGGAGAACCGCCAGTAGTGAGTAGGTACTTACTTATTATTACGTATTATTATTTTATCTATCTTCTGTCAAAACTCAAAACATGGTTTTGTTCTATGGTTTGTGGTTGTCAATTTGTCACTTGAATATGTGGAACTTATGTTTTTACTTAAAATTTAATTGTTGTTAAATGCGATATTTAGACATTTATCTTAGAATTAACAAATAAAAATCACTGACAATGGATCTGCACAAGCCCGTTGATCCGAACAAGGTTAGTTTTCAGTATTTTTTGTACGAATTATTTTTAGTGATTTGCTTATTTTTGGCTATTTGTATTTATTTTAGTAAATTATTTAGCTGCTCCCAAATCGATATTCTGAATGGAAGCGAGCACTAAACCCAAATTAAATGTTAAAATTGGCTTTGTATGTGTAATTTACGCATTTTTTTAATGTGTCCTTTTTGTCATTTTGTATTTTAAAATCATATACTTACATAAAAGAATTTTTAATTTTTATTCTTGTTGAAGGTTTTTTATTAAATGTTCCATAAGCCGCCACACTTTTAGGCATAGATTGTGGAAATTACACTTCATTTCAACAATTAGGTACTACAAGAAACAATTATTTGTGTACAAAATAGGTTATTAGGTTTTTAGTTTGGGCAAACTAAGTAATTCATAGTTCTTAGCTTGGGCTAACTATGTATCTTAAAATTATATAATATGAAAGAATTCTTAATTTCTATTCTTGTTGGAGGTTTTTTTTGGAAAAAATTCGGTTTATGGGAGATGGTCCAAAAAAAAAAATTTATTTTTTATATACTAATTATGGGCCGGAAAATCCGAATCTGAAAGAATTAGGCGGCGGCAAGCAATATTAACTGAATTACACGACTTTAAAATTTTTTATACACACACAGGAAAAATAGCCATTTTGGAAGCATTCTAATTCCTAGAAAATCAAACTAGTTATTTTTATACTAACTATGGGCCGGGGAATCCGAATCTGAAAGAATTAGGCGGTGGCAAGCAATATTAACTGAATTACACGACTTTAAAATTTTCTATACACACACACATGAAAATAGTCATTTTTCGAAGCATTTTGACACAAGAAGTACAAAGATCATAGAAAAACAAGAAATGTACAAAAACATGTGCCGGCAGTGTTACCAGCTCTCAAAAATATTTATCCCTATATCAATAACGTAAAACTTTCCGACACGATAATTCCTCACATAATTCATCACATAACACATTAACCTGATGAATTACGACTATCTCAACGGCCGTATTCTTAAACCAAAAGTATGAAAATTCGTAGTCTTAAAAATGCGTAACCTAACCTAACCTAACGCTAGGTTTGTGTAACATGGTTTGTGCCCCTTTATACCGCCTGCTCGCGTCCCTAACCTAACCTAACGCTAGGTTTGTGTAACATGGTTTGTGCCCTTTTATACCGCCTGCTCGCGTCACGGCAAAAAAACATCCCTGTTTTCAAGTAGTTTAGCGGCTACGCTAGGTTTGTGTAACATGGTTTGTGCCCCTTTATACCGCCTGCTCGCGTCACGGCAAAAAAACATCCCTGTTTTCAAGTAGTTTAGCGGCTACGCTAGGTTTGTGTAACATGGTTTGTGCCCCTTTATACCGCCTGCTCGCTTTACGGCAAAAAACATCCCTGTTTTCAAGTAGTTTAGCGGCTACGCTAGGTTTGTGTAACATGGTTTGTGCCCCTTTATACCGCCTGCTCGCGTCACGGCAAAAAAACATCCCTGTTTTCAAGTAGTTTAGCGGCTACGCTAGGTTTGTGTAACATGGTTTGTGCCCCTTTATATCGCCTGCTCGCGTCACGGCAAAAAAACATCCCTGTTTTCAAGTAGTTTAGCAGCTACGCTGGGTTTATGTAACATGGTTTGTGATACAAAAGTGAGTAAAATTTATAAAAAATAAGTACTTAAAATATAAACATGTTATTTTACGTTATTGATATTACTGCTTAATGGCAACACTTAATTTTGTGTGGTAAAAACATCTATGTTATCTTGTTTTTCTATGATATTCGTACTTCGTGTGTCAAAATGCTTCCAAAATGACTATTTTCATGTGTGTGTATAGAAAATTTTAAAGTCGTGTAATTCAGTTAATATTGCTTGCCGCCGCCTAATTCTTTCAGATTCGGATTCCCCGGCCCATAGTTAGTATAAAAATAACTAGTTTGATTTTCTAGGAATCAGAATGCTTCCAAAATGGCTATTTTTCCTGTGTGTGTATAAAAAATTTTAAAGTCGTGTAATTCAGTTAATATTGCTTGCCGCCGCCTAATTCTTTCAGATTCGGATTTTCCGGCCCATAATTAGTATAAAAAAAAAAAATTTTTTTTTTTGGACCATCTCCTATAAACCGAACTTTAGCCGTTTTTTTTTATTAAATGTTCCATAAACCGCCACACTTTTAGGCACAAATTGTGGAAATTACACTTCATTTCAACAATTACTACAAGAAACAATTATTTATATGTACAAAATAGGTTATTAGGTTCTTAGTTAAACTAAGGGCAAACTAAGTAATTCATTTGTATTTAGATTGAAAAGAAACTTCGCAAATGTCAAATCCATCATTTAAATGGTGCACAATTTAAATGCAATGCTATTTTCGGAATTATTCCCCTTCCTGGAACTTTTAGGCACAGATTATGTAAATTACATTTTGTTTTAACAATTACTATTACCATTTTTATTAGGTACAGATTTTGGAATTTACACAAAATTGCAACTTAACTATGAGAAACAGCTAATTATATTTGGATAGATAGTAAAAGATGCATTAAAATTACTTTTTTATTTAACATTTAACTTCAAAATTTCCCATATAAAACAATTCCTTTGCCGCCATTAAAAATTATTTTGGTGTACTCACAAAATCACAGGACCCATTAAATAAGAATACTTTTTTGGAAAAATCTTTTGATTCACCTTAATTTCTGTAAAAGACAACTTTTTGTACTCGAGGCAATGGAAAATACTGCATTAAAATTTTAAACGAAAGTTTTTTTTTAAATATTTGTATGAAGCGTGTCCAGAGATTTTGAAAGTTTACATTTTTTGTAGAGGTTGACATTTGTGTGAGTTTCATTTCAATCTAAATACGCATGAATTACTTAGTTTACCCAAACTAAGAACTTAATAACCTGGACTTATGGTGAATTTAAACTTGTCTGTTGTGTCATGTCGTGATGTGTTCTGACGTGATGGCCAGCGTTCATATCTATAAGTCATGTTCTGACAATATTTTGAATCAATACAGTCATCACAACACAGCACTAGCTCGTGCACACTTATCTGACCTGTCATCACGCGGCCGACCCCCATCTTTACCGCTCTGATGAAAATCGAGGTAGCTTCTGATGCGACACGACAGAATGCATCACGTTATATAGCAACACACTAATATAAACGTCACCATAATGTATGAAACCGATACCGTTCTGACGCGTCACGACAGACAAGATTAAATCCAATATTAATTTCTTGTAGTAATTGTTAAAACAAAGCGTAATTTCCATAACCTGTGCCTAAAAGTGCGGCGATTTGTGAAAGAAACAACTATTTACGTTTACAAAATAGTTAATAAGTTTCTTAGTTTGGGTACTAAGAAACCCATACAAAAATGATTTAAAACTGCGGCAAAGGAATCGTTTTAATTTTGAACTTTGAATAAAAATGGCATTTTAATAATTTTAGTAATTAGTAGTTGTTTCTTGTAGTAATTAAGTTGAAACATAGTGTAATTTCCATAATCTGTGCCTGATAAAAGTGCGGGTAGTAGAATGTATACCTTATTTTCATGCCAAAGACGCAATGTTGATAATTTACTTTTAATTTTTAGACGTTCGAGGAATTATCATCAGAAGAGAAATTAAGGTAACTAATTTTGTATTTTAATGTGGCGGGAAACTACCTGTACTATGTACCATTTCAGTTTTCTCACCTTTTCTACACATTCTTCCCAGAATAATTTATGTATTTTTTTCTTGAATGAATGCAAATCTTGGAAGTGGAAATCAACCCACTTCCCAACATTCAATTAAGCTGAAACCCTGCATGAATTTTGATTTCTCTGAAATTGGCTACTAGCCGGCCCAAGAGACAGCCCGTAAATTAAAAATAGATATATTGTAGTAAGAAAACTTTAATTACGGTTGATTTTTTTTTGTAATTATGTTTTTGGTTTGAAGAATTATAAAACACATTATCGAGAACATAGAACATAGAAGTATGAAAAATGATAGTTAACCACTTAACTAAGAATTTTTTAAACTAATTGGACCTTTACCTTTACGGAAATAGCTTTATCTTAAACACCTTTCATAATGTTTTATTGATATAATTAAAGAAAACCTTCTCCTCCTGAAAAATTTTATAATGGTCTTTTGGACAAATACGAACTTAAGCGACGATTGGTAATGGGATTAGGCGCCAAAATCCAACAAAAACATTGTGCAATTTACATAAAATAACAAACTATTACGAAATACATGCGATTGCCAAATTATACAGACTAACTAACAACTTCAATGGTGTGAACATAATGCTTTATTTAACATGCAGAAATGTCAAGTTATACAATTTTCCACAACACATTGTCATATTATCTTGCATGAATACACATTAAATGGTATTAAATTAAAACCAGTGTCACAAATTCGTGACTTGGGTATAATATGCGTTAAAAACTTGACACTCATTGCCCACTTTAACAATATACTTAACTAATAAGGCTTTAAAGATGCTTGGCATTCTTTGCAGAACTTTAATTGATTTCAAGTCCTTAGATCGTAAGAGAAAACTCTACATTTCAATACTTAGAAGTAATGTGTAGTATAATTCGCCTATTTGGTCTCCGTTGTATACAGTTCATTCTAACGTATAGAACGACTTGAGCACAAATTTCTTAGGTACATAAATTTTAGGCTCAAAATTACAATTATTGAAAACATTAATTATGTACTAGCTTTTGCCCGCTGCAGATGCAACTAACGGGTTAAAACACTATGCGATTTGACGTGTGAACGTGGATGAAGCGAGGAGGAGTGTGTGTTAAATTAAATATATGAAGAAAAACGATGTCTGAATACGGATGAAGCGAGGAGTGAGCGCCTACAAAGGGAACAGGTAGTCGACGAACGGTTTAGCAATGCATAATTTCATGATGCCAGAGCTCATTATTTTATATAGAATGAATCGACTGGATGCGCACATCAAATCCCAAAAGTTTCATCGCAATCGGATGAAAGGTTTAGCAATGCATAATTTCTTGATGCCGGAGCTCACTATTGTATACAAAAACCATTGCGGGCATGCATACATCAAATCCCCAAAGTTTTATCGTAATCGGATGAACGGTTTAGCAATGCGTAATTTCATTACGTCAGAGCTCACTATTGCATACAAAAACCATTGCGGGCATGCACACATCAAATCCCCAATGTTTCATCGCAATCGGATGAACGGTTTAGCAATGCATAATTTCATGACGCCAGAGCTCACTATTTTATATTAAAAAAAATAATCGAGGGAATGCGCTCATCATAGTGGAAGGTACTCTCAGTATCGCCCTGGTGTAAGACCACCATTCAGAATTGAAACGTTACTTGAAATGGCTTCTGCCGTGTTTGGTAACCAGATCTGAATAGCCAGGTACTTCTCCACCTTCCTCTTTCCTATCTCCTTCCCCTCCCCACTGCCTTCAGCCTCACAACATACCCCAATTGGGGACGCCATAGTCCCACTGGCTCCAGACGGGAGCAGTTGGGACTCTTGTGCGGTATTCATGTAAAAAAAATCAAATCCCCAAAGTCAGAGAAGCCAGATCCAGAGCTCACCATTTTATACAGAAAGAATCGAAGGGATGCGCACACAGTGTCCCCAAAGTTTCCTCGCAATCGGATGAACAGTTTAGCAATGCATAATTTCGTGATGTCAGAGCTCATTATTTTATATAGAAACCAATGAATTGTTCCCGGGGCGGCGGTACCAATCCCACATTGAATGATTATCATAAAAATGAAATATACAAAAAAGCGCTATATAAATTTATCATTTTTGATAAAAAATATATGGTACTAATGTTTAGAGGTACCTGCACGTACGTAAAAAAAATATTAAATATATTTAGGCTGGGTTGTTCAAAACAATATTTAAAAATCTCCAATTTTTCAAGTTAATTTAAACGTTCTGTGAAAGTTCTGTTCAAATTCTATTCAAGTTCTGTAATTATTTTATACATTTACAAAAAAATACATAAGCAATATCATCAGATGATACAGAGTTGTTATGTGCAGGTTACCTGCACGTATGTAAAAAAACATATGAAATATATTTAGGCTGGGTTCTGTGAAAGTTCTGTTCAAATTCTATTGAAGTTCCGTAATTATTTCTGTTTTGAAATAATATGTATAAATAAATAATAATAAATATAATAAGTTTTGATGTTTTGAATAAATAAAACTCGCCCATTGCGTGAAAATAAACTTGACTAATTTAAAAATAACGTTCCTACCAACAGTGGTTGTCCACATGCGCGTACTTACATTTCGGCGAATCATTTTTAAACAAACTTCATAATGCCAGTGCTCACCAGTTATTTTATAAAAACCTTGTCCTAACAATAACGAATACAACAAAAAAAGAATTATCCAATTATGGGCAGTCGTTCGGAAGCTATGCGCGCACATAAATTTCCGCTACTCATTTTTAAACAAATTTCATAATGCCAGAGCTCACCAGTAATTTTATACAAACCCTGCCCTGGACACAACAAAAAATAATTATCCAATTTGGTACATTCAATTCACTTCGGTTGTTAAAAAAAAATTTTTAAAAACCTTCAATTGTTCAAGTTAATTTTAACGTTCTCTGAAAGTTCTGTTCAAATTCTATTCAAGTTCTGTAATTATTTCTGTTTTGAAATAATAAGTATAAATAAATTATAATAAATATAATAAGTTTTGAAGATAATTGAATAAATACAACACGCACATTACGTGAAAATGAACTAATTTAAAAATAACGTTCCCACCAACAGTGGGTGTCCAGAAGCAACCTCCGTGTACCTACATAATTCAAAAAGTGACCATCTTGGGTGATTTTTTCATTTCATATCATTAATTTTCGATTTAACATTTAAAGGAAAGAAGTTCATAAGTCGCTACCAATAATATTGGTGTAGGTACCTATGCGTTTTCTCAATAAATACTTGACAATCTTGAGTGATTTCTTTTAATATTTAAATGCTTCATTAGCCGGTACCTACCTAGTATATACCGAGAAAAATAATATTGGGGTAGGTACCTACGCGTTTTTTCTTACGTACTTTATTACTTTTCTTTAACGAATTTGCAATAACTTGATGGAACGGTAGGTACCTACCGCGTTATAAATTGTGTTATTTTCAGATGGCCAGCAATTTTCAAACTATCGAAGAATTTAGGAACACGTTTTTGACATGAATTTTTTAGAAAATTATTGATTTTCGTCGGGTTCTCCTGACATATTTCATATGAGAATCGTATATAATTTTGGTATTAAAAGTTGCGGAATTCTCTACTGTAACGTATTTTTTAAAAACATCTAAGCAGGGATCGGTTTCCGGGTCGCAATGCCGCGTACCGTAAAACCACTACCGAAAAGTCTGAAAAGTCTGTTTTGTTAGGCTAAAAATTTGACGTCTAAGATTCCTGACCTGACTCAACGTTCCTAGCATTTTCATTTGCATTGAAACTGATGGCCAAAATGACATCTTTTTTTTTGGAAACGCGAACCTGTCGGCGGGAAATGTAACCTGGCCGAATTGAGTATAATTTTACAATTGGTTCTAGTTTTCGCCGTTGATTCGCGTCAGTTTTTCTGTAAATAAGGCGCTAATTTTGTCGACAAAAATAAACTCCGCAAAATCAAAGTACTGAAACGTGCACTGAATTTGCTTCAACCGAAAGTGAACCTTAAGGTGGTTGAGACGTAAAGGGCAGAGTGGTCGTTTTTCGCGTCAAGGAAAAAGTGCGCGGTCGATAAACTGTGTATTAATATATATATGTTGCATCTAATTACGCTGTCTGAGAGGAGAATTATTTTAGATCTGGTTATATTACATATAGTCTATTACAACACTGCGGCTAAATGGGGGGCCCGGGTTCATGGGGTGAGGTATGTCAAGGTCTTGACAGCCGATGTGTCTGCCCATCTGATGCGTGGTGGGCCAGATCGAGAGAGACTGGTTGAGGAGGTCTTTAGACAGCTCCAGCCAGAATCCCTCGACCCATCGCCTTGCACCACAGTTGAAGAGATGGATGCATATGTCCGTCAGATTTCTACCCACCCCTCATACCCATTTCCTTCCCAGAACTTCCTCTTCTTCCTTTCCGTAGAAACACCCTCCATATAGCATCCCCTAAGATGACATAGGCCCTTATATAAAATAAATTATTTTCTATTCGTAAAAAGCATTAACTTTGTGGCTTGCCATAATTTACAATAAAAACACATTAATTTGTTTAAGACCACTTTTGACGAAGGAAGGGTGCTTCTGAAACCGTAGAGTGTTTAAAATAAAAGTGCTCTTAAACAAATTCATGTGTTTTTATTGTAAATTATTTTCCTCAAGGCTTACTGTGTGGAGGTAAAAAAAAAAAAAATAAATGTAGCCAGTAAGTTTATAAGTGCTCCCAACTATCGCAACACAAACCATCATTATTCACAACTTGTCCAGTGGCTTATGAAAAGGATAATTACTAACACCCACTTCAATCATATTCGAAAAATTGCCAGTGCTGAAAATTCAAAAATTATATTCAAAACAAATACTAACTTTATAAGAACTTAACCACATTTAACACTTCACAAAATTCTACTAGAACAAGACATGCTCACCAACTACAAATACCAAAAACAAACACATCATTTGGATAAAAACACTACGGATACCAGGCTATAAAACTATACAATTCTCTTCCTACACAATATAAAACAACTAATATTATTGAATACAAAAAACACATAAGGAACTGGCTACATTCCTTTTAACTTTTAATTTATAATTTTGTCGAATTGAAGTCAATTTTATATTTTGATATGAACTCCTAGTGTGGAGGACAATATATTATACCTAAGTAATGTAAATGTACTAAGAATAAACAAAAAAAAATAATAATAATATGTGTGTACAAATGAAATAGCTATATGAATGACCCGCTAAAATCATCACGCTCACTGGACCTAGTTTAGCCAAACCATGCGCTTTGTTTCAGAAACGTATCTTCACTCTATTAATTCATATAAGCATCTGTCAAGCATTTACACAAAAGAAATACACATTTCAATAAAGAAATATTAATTGATAAAATAATTTCGGTACCTCATCGCTTGTGTGATATGACTTATACTTACAGCTCCAATTTCGAAAATTAAAATTTCATGATATCCCTTTGACTTGAAGAGGCGGAAGTTTAGCATGAATTATTTCTGTTATAGATTTGAACACCAGAAGTTACATGAGCAGCATAGAGGTCATGACGCCATGCACATGGAGATGGTGCTCATCCTGCTGGGCACAATGTTTGTGGCGCAAATCTTCCTCGTCGAATGGAAAAGAAGACACTACAGATCCTATTCGGTAACTATCCTGTTTAACTATAATGTGTTTTACCATTTTTCATTTCACCTTCCTGGAGTTGCAGCTCAGATATAGGGGCTCCATAGAAGCCAAAGTTAAGTTAGCCTCTCCAAAACTGGGCGTACTGTAGGTACAGGGCCCGCAGATACTGTAGATAGTACACAACTGCATCACAAGTGCGCCCCACAGTTGAATTTGGTAACCATCTCTGGTCTGGAGTTCCAAAATACCTGGAAAATACCCTCGACTCTGTGCAGAAACAGGCGGTCCGCTTAATAGATTCTCCCATCTTAACAGACGGATTGCAATCTTTAGAGCACAGGCGTCGGGTCGAAATGCTATCCTTGTTCTACCGGTATTTCAATGGAAGATGCTCCGAGGGACTAGCTTTATTGATCCCTTTGGCACCGGTGCATAGTCGGGAAACACGCCAAACTTGCGCCCAATGTATGTACACGGTTGACATTTGTCACTTGAGAAAGGGTTGCTTCTTTGACTCGTTCTTGAGTTCAACAGCCCGGCTGTGGAACGATTTGCCGGCCTCTGTGTTTCCTCCTTCCTATAACATGGGTCTCTTCAATGTTCTTTCCTTCCTCTCCTTAAAAAGACCCTATAGCATCTCAGATGAGATAGGCCCTGAAGGAAATTTTTTCCTTCAAGGCCTTCATGTTTAATGTTAAAAAAAAATCCTTTGAAAGAAACCAAATCTCAAACCTAAATTGTTACTGCTTAAGACCTATAAATATGTTATTTGACTGAGCGTAGAGTCGGCGAGTAGACTGACGGCCTCTGTGGTTGAGGGGTAAGGCTCATGAGATGCAATCCGAAGGTTGCGGGATCGAATCCCAGCATGATTAATTTGTGTTATTTCGCAATGAATTGATTTAACCCATCAGGCTTCGACTGTATTTGAATGAAATATTTCTAAATGCATCTGAAAGCTAAGGATAGGTGGCGAAATACATAAAAAGTTTTAAAATTGGCTCATAAATTAACAAAATTATTACTGATAATGAAAAATAAATTTTAAAAATACAAGTGTGCAGTTCACACGTGCTAGAAGCGAAACCTTAAGAAAACTAAAGTAGACAAGAGTGGGGAGGCTACGAAGCACTGCACAAAGAGGAGACCGATTATTCTATCTCATTCTCTCACAGGCTAAATCCTGTAGACTTATGTGTTTTTCTCTTTTTGGTGTCGCTCACTTCCGTTTCTTCGAGTGTCAAATCACAACGCTGCTAAAGAAGTTTTCACCTAACAATATGGAAGAATATAACTTTGGGTCAAAATGTTATAAAAATGAATACAAGATGGAGAGCATGAGACAAGTGTGATTATTACTGTAGATTTTGCATCTCTTGTGTGGACCTTCAGCAGGTGGCTGTGTAATATACTTTGTGTGAGGATAGGTTATTTAATAAAAAAGTATGGTGCTTTGACACAGTTAAATTGATCTATTTAATATATAAACACAAATAATTTTACAAATATTCAGGGTTAATACTGCTATAATACCGAATGGCATAATAAGGAGCGTTAGTACCATTTAAACTTGAGGAGTTGATGTGTTGGCGATGCCATGTGTAGGCGATCCGTGCTACTGCCTTCGGAGATGTGCGGTCAGCTCCCTCTGCTGCTGACATATGCTGAAATGGCAGGCTGGAGCAACGGACAGGTCTCCAGCCCCGCGGTTACCCGGCGACGTCCAGTCCCAGGGCGGTTGCCAGCCAGCCGACTACGTTGATGGCGGCCAAGGTCAGTGATCTTGGGCCGTATCTCTGCGAGCACCTCTGGCTCCAGGTCCAGGTGTAGTCGGAAGGTCTTATGATGACTGCGTCTGCAGATGCTGGATTTGGTTAAATCCAGCAGAAATAATGTGCTCCCTTCCCTGGTGGTACTCCGCTGCTGATCCAGGATTTTAATTGATGCACTGATGGTCTTCAGTAATGGATGCCGCTGATGGGCGCGGATTTAATAATTTACACATGTTGTAATATGGCGAATTATGACTATGTGATTGAGTCAACCAGCTACAGGGACGGTGGCCGAAGTCACCTGTGGCTGGTCAAGGAATGAGGAGCTCAATGCCTGTCCTGCCTGAGAACCCCTTCTGTGCACATACTCAGTATAACCAACTGGGCAGAGATAAACATAACAATGTTGCAAATATAACAATGTTGAATGTTCATAAACTTCATACTAAAAGTACCCATTCGCAGATAATTCACTTGTTACATTTTATTTATGTAACAACCTCAAAACAATTTGGCCACTAGTGTGGAGGGTCATTAAATAAGGTTTCTTTTCCTTTCAGCTAATCACAATGATAGCCATGTGGGTAATACCAGTTGGCTTAAGTCTTAAAAACCAATGGTGGAGATTCATATTCATTTGGTTAGTCTTCAGCTGTATTACATTTCTCATTGGTAGAAAAGCATTACAGAAACCCATCGCCGGTACCACTCCTAGGTAAGTCATTATCTCTTTCAATTACTATTTACTTATCTAATCTCAATTACAAAGGATATTTATTATCAATTCCAAGTAACTGTTTGTTTCACTGTTTTATACATTGATAAAATTCCATTTTAATGATATTTTTTTGTTTTTAACCCATTGATGTTCAATTATCGATTATATGGTTGTTTCAATGCATTTGCTCGAATATTACAATCTTTCTCTGTAACCTGTAATATAGTTGTAAGTAATTTTGTTTAAAAACAGTATTTGTTAGTTAGTTTATATTTTTACATTAGCTATCACAGGAGGCCCCCAGGAAAATAATTCCTGTGATAAGACCTGTGTCATCTTTTGGGATGCTGTGTGGAGGGTATTTTTAGGAAATGAAAGAAAGGAAGTTCTGGGAAGGAAAAGAGTGTCAGTGTGTCTAGGAGTAACGGATGTCAGTGGCGGTTCGTGAGTTTTCAGTGAGATAGAGCGCTATGATTGAAAAATATGACATTGTTGTAGCTGAAAATGAATTTTTGTTTTTTTTCAAAATTTCACCTTTTTTGTGAATATCTTTAATAGATGACATAGGCCCTGAGGGAAATTATTTTCCTCAGGGCCTCCTGTGTGGAGCTCAAGTAAAAAAAAAAAAAGATCTTCATACAAAAAGTTGAAATTTTGAAAAAAATAAAATTCATTTTCAGCTACAATAGCATCAGTAATGTCGTATTTTTCAATCTTAGCACTCTAGCTCACTGAAAACTCACGGACCGCCACTAATGGACGTATGAATCCAACCCTCCCACTGCGGTGCATGGTGATGTTTCGAGAGAGTACGGCTGGAGAAGTCAAAGGGACCCCCGCAGACTCATCCGCCGCCAATACCCAGACAAACCTCACCCAATGAACCCATGCACCCTTGCTAGGTAACCAAAAATCACCCTTGGGGTGACCTGTGTTGGTTATCCAATAAATGATTCCGGGGGTGGTGGTACCCATACCCCACCTCCCAAATTGTAAATTAACATAATCCATGCACGTAATGTGATCCATTTTCATATAACATGATCCTGAGTTGTGTAAACTTGATCCTGCATTGTGTAAATGTGAACCTGAATTGTGTATATGTAATCCTGAATTGTGTAAACGTGATCCTGAATTGTGTAAACATGAACAAAATCAAACAACAAACACGTCATAGAAAAAAGTCTCCAATCTGTGCTCAATCAGATATCTCCTGATAACTGGCTGGATAGCCACAGCACACACCCCTGACCTTTTGACCTTTAACCTTTGACCTTCACCATACGAAGAGGAAGAACTGTTTTTAAAAAGTATTCTGTATTTTTTCGTTTGCAGGTTAGTTTACAAATGGTTTTACTTCCTATACAAGTTGAGTTGCATATTGGGCGTGATTGGTTACGTCATTATGATGTTGACGTTCTTTGGGTTGAACCTCGTGTTTGATACGAAGCCTCACGTGTGGATGGACTGCGGTCTTCTCTTCCTGTTTTATGGACTATACTATGGAGTCCTCGGGAGGGACATAGCGGAGATATGCTCTGATAAGATGGCTTCACATGTTGGGGTGAGCGCTCAATTTGTCTCTATAAATAAGACGGTGACCTTTCAACTCGACAATGTGCAACTTCATCACTCCTTTGAAAAGTCATTAAATGTGATGAATTTTTTTTTCTTAAATCGTCACTTCATTTGGATAGGGTTCTAACTTCACTTCACCCTGTTCTGAAATATGAGGTGTCAGAGTCATTATTTATTTACCAATTTCCGTTTTTGAGGTTGGATCTTGTGTAAAATATTTTAATTGAACATGTTTGAAAGGAAAATATTTAAAGGGAGATAAACTTACCCTTTTATAACACACCTAAACTTGCAAATACAACCATAAACTACCAGCTCAGGGCATAATAATTAATTGCACAAGGTTCTAATTACATTTCCCTGATGCAATTCCGAGCTAGGGCCATGTCCTATTAAATATTTTCCATTAAAATATGATAAACTAAAATACTTTAACCAAAATTGTTAAATAGAATACGAAAATTTGTCTTTGCAAACTTTGAAACCTTAAAACATGGTAAGGCAAAGATGGTGATTGAAGATGGATGCCTCGAGGGTGTTACAGGGGGGTCCGACTGATGCCGTAGTCCCCCTGCCCTGATGTCACACTGGATTTACTTGTTAATCACAAGATGAACTGAACGCGAATGAACTGACTTGTACTTGCCCGGCGAGAGCTTGTTGCTCGTTACTACACTGTACTATTGTTATCACTAGCTTAGTGTTTGAGAGTCGGCCGTTGAGATGGACTAGACTGGACTGGACTTTGTGTTGAGGCACTTCGCTTATATAGGCGCGACCGGTTGAGTAACTTTCCAGAGTGCCAGGTAATGTTACTTAAGAAAGTTCCCAAACAGACTGGCCGTCGTGTATGCAGATGCGTGTTGAATCACGAATTTTCCAAGAGGTGGCAAAGTCTTTGTCGCCGGGTGTCGGTAGTTATGTACTCTTCGGCTTGTACTTGGCGGCCCGTTAACATGTAGGTAGATGTCTAGTCTGGTAAATTCTTATAAATCCAATGGCGGCGCAATGTATTTAGCAAAAGCGGGCGCCGTAGAAATTATGAGCGAAAAATAATGATGTGGTCGCCACAACCCTATCCAACCAAAGTGGTGAACCATAATGTGCCTCGTAATAACGATCAACCGTCAGATACAAACCAAATAGAGAGTATAAGTGAAGTTAGAACCTTGTAAAATTAATGATTATTTAAAATGCTTTATGTTAGAACTTTGTCATACATCATCATCATCAATACATAGTATAAAATGAAGTCGCTCAAAATGTATGTGCGCATAGATCTTTTAAACTACGTAACGGATTTTCATGCGGTTTTCACCAATAGATAGAGTGATTCAAGAGGAAAGTTTATATGTATAATACATGCTTATTATAGTAGAGAAAAGCCGAGAAAATCAAATAATCAATTCAAGCAGCTGGCAAGCGGGTAGTGTGGATTTTATAAAGGTTGGGTAATGGCGTTGTGTTTCGAGACGAGCAAAAGAAATGCTTTGGCATTCGTAGGTCATTTTTGAAAAAGATGCCGGTTAGAACCCTATCCAAGTGAGGTGACAAAATACGTTAGGTTATGGGCTATTTTTAATTATTTTTTCATCACTTTTAACTTTTTATAGGGGTGTTGAAATACCACTTTATCGAGTTGTCATAAAACCAAAAAACACAATCCAAAATTGAATTTGATAATTTTGTCATTATTTTTTTTATTTATTTCATGAATTTGTTTATACATTACAAATGGTTACATATGCAAGGTTATAAAATAATTCATATTTTATTCTACTACTCCATAAGTTGAGCTCTTTTGTTGAGTTAATCGAATTTTCAATGAGCAGAAAGCGAACTTGAAGTGAAATAGTAGAAAACTGCGCTATACAAAGTTATATTATTATATTTGGTAAACTCTTTCAAAATCAAAGAAGAATGGGCGAAAATGGTTCCAAGACAGTTGATTTGCCGACAGTTGGCTCCCCGGTATACCTATAATTATTTATTTCTTTCTTTACATGGTAGGGTATAATGTTTTAATTCAATTTATAACCTCACTAGGACAAGCCTGTGTTGAGGTATGCAATATACAATATGCAATTGGTTTAGGGAAAATACAGTATGTATACCTATTTTCCTAAAAAGAAGAATAATAAATGTATAAACCCGAACGACTGCACCAAATTGGATATTTCTTTTTTTTTGTTCGTTATTTTGTCTAAAACTTCCGTTAAGTTCTGGCATTATGAAATTTGTGTAAAAAATTATAATAGGTGGCACGTGAGCAGTTTGAAAACTGAATGTATCGGGAATGAATGTGTGGAATGCGTGAGGTGAGAGGGGGGAGCGGGGAGGGGGTGTTGGGAGGGTGTTGATGGAGGGGGAAAGGGGTGAGGGAGGAGGGTGGGGGAGAGGGGGTTAAGGGAGGGAGAGGGGGGAGGAAATGATGGGGAAATGGGAAGGTTGGAGGAGGGTGCGCTGGAGGGGTAGGGGGTGGGGGAAGGGGAGTGGTGTGGGGAGAGGGAATGTGGAGGGGTAGGGGGTGAGGGGAGGGGTGGGTGGAGGGAGAAGGGGAAGGGGTTTATGGGGAAGTGGAGTGAAGAGAGGGAAGGTGGAGGAGGCGGAGTGTGGTGGGAGAGGGGTTAGGGGGGTTGATGGGGGGAGTGGAATGGGGAGAGGGAAGGTGGAGGAGGCAGAATAGGAATCCCCTAATACCATGCGAGCGAAGCCGCGGGAAAAAGCTAGTATTTTATACAAGGTGTCCGGAAACTCGTAGTACAAGCGGGAAACTAGAGACTTTTTAGATTTTGTGGTATAACTTTTTTTGATTTGAGCTTTCGTTTTCGAGTAAATCGGGTCCGAAGTTAGATTTTTTTTGGTTAAATTTGAAAAAATTGTTCACTAGGAGGTTCATTTCAGCTATGTAATGTCTTATAAAATGCATCGAAGGGTAAACCGGGCTCAAAAGTTTTTTTAACCCTTTAGTTGCCGAAGAAATGGAAAAATAGAAAAAAAATAATATTAAAATCAAAATGCTGAGATCGAAAAAAATATTTTTTTTGGGTTCTCTACGTGATGTAGATTCACCAGTTTCCCGCTTGTACTACGAGTTTCCGGACATGTTGTATAGTCGCTATAATTAAAAATAGGAAGAAAAAAATTGAAATGAAAAAATTTGTGCTTTTTATGAGCAGCTTGTAACTGTTTCATGTACTCAATGTAAAAGCCCCACGGGTGTTTAAAAGAGTACTTAAATAAATCAATGAATGGTTGGTTTACAGTACTATCGGGAGCAAGGCATGCCAACGCGGCAGTTGGACCAGAACGTGTGCGCAGTTTGTGGGAATAAACTGATGGTTCCGGCTGGAGAAGAAGGTATTTTAGGTCAGTAGATGTCACATCTGTCTCACTTTCGTATCCTTTTCTATGAACTTCTCAGTAGGCCAACTTCTCTGATTGCTATTTTGCATGAATTTTTTAAAATGTTTTCTGTTCGGCATATTTCATGAATTTTTTTTACTAACTCTTGGACCACGAGCATTTTCTGTCGGTAAGTCAAAAGGTTTCCACTTTGAAATAAAATCCCAATAAAAGGAATATTTCTAAATGTATCCGAAAACAAAATCTGATAAAATACACTTTCAAATTTTATAATTCGAAATGAACATTTAATTTTTTTAGTTATAAAAATTATGAATGCAAAACATAAAAAAGTTTTGGAAATGGCTCTCCTTACATTTTTTTTAACAAAAATTACTTATAATGAAAATACATAAAAACACACATATTTTATTAGACAAACGTATTATAAAACTAATCAACACACATATTTTATTAACTTATCATCACTTCACTAAATAAAAAAAGTGTCAAAGTTTTATAATTTTTTTTAAAATAACGGTCGGAAACTTGGGTTTGAATATAAGTATATTTTAAATATTTTGTGGTTAATTTTTAGATTTGAATGTAAAACTTGTTGTTTTTTCTATCTGACACCATTTAGATCATATTTCTTACCATGATTTTAAGGATGACACAACGATTTCTTTGAGACCTATGCTAGTTGTTCCCAAAAGCAAAAAAATTAAATCAACAAAGTGCATAAATCCTTCAAATATGTATGTAAACCCTTATGAATTTCAAGTGACTTAACCAACCTCAAGATTGTGTTAAACAAGTGCTGCAATGCTATTTTATAATAATAATAATATAAGTTTATTCCAGAATGTATGCAGGGGAAGTGCAATGCAATACATTCCATAACGTAAAATAACAAAAAAAGATAAATAATAAGAAGGTAAAAAGTAAATAACAACACATAAATTAAATTAAATAAATGAATAAGCATGAAAAATTAAACTGAGAAAGAAAAATTATGTATGTATCAAACACAAAAATGAAAATGCTTGCCGACCTTCCTTTTAGTTTAAAAATGAGATTGTGAACACGATACAAACACACCAACTTGCTTCCAAGGTAGTCCCAATTCTTCTGTTTTTAATAAACAAATGCACTCGAATTTGTTTGTCATTGTTCCAAAAATTCAAAATGCTTTTTCAGCAATTGTTAGCAATGCAGTTAGGGAGAGATAGGTACTTGCTAAAATGATATCCCATATTCTCATTTCAAAACCAACAAGTATAATAATTAGTTAAATTTAATGATGATCGACACTGTAACGAAGCACAACATGGCATAATTACCCAAAAATGATCTCAATAATATGTTTTGGCATATCCATTTCCAAGCAGACAAATAAATTGCCACATTTATAACTAAATTTCCCTTAAGCATCGTTGCCATAATTTTTCAATGTTTTCAATGAGCTGTTGATGTTCCAGAGAATACGTACAAGCTGACATGCGGCCACGTGTTCCACGAGTTCTGCATAAGAGGGTGGTGCATCGTGGGGAAGAAACAAACCTGCCCCTACTGCAAAGAGAAGGTGGACCTCAAGAGAATGTTCAACAACCCGTATCCTTTCTAATATGCCATACAAATTGTTTAAAACAAATATGTTAATTTATTCCAGAAGGTATGCGGGGGTGCATTGCAATTATCAATCAAATATATTTAGACACAATAGCTCCAAAAGTTGTTTCATTTCGAATGAGTTTTGATTTTTTGGACGCGAAGTGTGCATTAAAGGAACTAGGCGTTCAAAGCAAGAATTCAAGAGGGGGTTGTGTTATGAAATAACTCTTAGATTGTCCAAATACTACCGCTGATGAGGTTGTTTTCTCTTGAACTCCAATATTTATATCATATAATCTATTCACTTCATCGCCCTCTCTTGAACTCGGTTGCTTCGGAAATCTTGGGAAATTCCTCCACCAAGGTGATAAACAATCGCCCGTTGTCATCCAGTGAATTCTATATATATTGGTGGACACTGGCTTCTTGAATTTGATGAATTCGTTTATTGCCTCCTAACATACTATGCATTTTCCTTAATGCTGCAATTCAGTTGGGAAAGACCTCATGTCCTCTACGGACAACTGCTGGACTGGATCCGACTACTGGTGGCGTGGCAGCCGCTCATCCTATGCATGGTGCAGGGGATCAACTGGGCACTAGGACTGGAATAGTCTATAAATATATTATCTAAGTCGTATTCTAGTAAGGACTATTATTGGTTTCATTTGGTATGGAATGGCGTAGAGGATGTCTGGCAATTAACACCTTTTTAGAATAATAGTGATAATATAATATGTAATCACCTCAAGGGTGCTGTACAAATATGATTTATCCTAGGCTCTATCTATCTATGTACAAACAGATACAGAAAGCATACTTACCCTGCAGGTCACATCAGAGAAACAGTTGTTTTATTAGAAAATCTGTGAGATTTACGTTTAGTGAAATTATTTGGCTCACCGTTTCTTTTTAACCTTATCCTGCCGTTGTTTTGTTGTTATCCATCGGCGGCTATCCCTGTTTCGCAGATGTTACATATTATATGATTTTGTAGTGTGCGAATTGACAGTTGGAATCCGTTGACGCATTTCTTATTGCGCAGAACCTAATATGCATTCTTAGATGCCCCTTTAAGATTTGAGGTAAATTCACTGCATTTCTTTCCCGATCTTAGTTATTCCGCAATAAATTGATACACATACTGTAGTGTATTAAAAGAGCTTCTATCGGATGCCGACAGATGCCAGCATGGAAAGAGCTTCTATTGATTTCCGACAGATGCCATTGGCTGTCAAGAGCACTAAATAGCCAGTGAACCAGCAGATTCAATTAGCAGCCAGTATAGACAGGTTGTGCGACCAGTAGTATAATTATTGCAAATACTTAAACATAATAAACCAGATTGCATCAAGAGACACGGCAATTTTAATTTATTTTGTGTTTAGATATCTGATTAGGTCCATGAACATTTTTCATTTGAGAAATTTTATTTATTCTCCGGGTAGTGATATTTCAGTACACATAAAAAAGCGTCAGTCCTCACCATCATAGAAATAATTGAGCCGCCATTATCTTTTATATTAGGTATTTTAAATTCACCACGAGCCATGTAGATTTTGTATTTTTTTACTGAACCTAAAGTCTACGCATATAATGAAGTTTAGTCAATCTTGTAAGCTTCAATTCAATGTTAAATTTTATTAACCAAATCAATGTCAAATGTGTCGGCCATTTTGCCTCAGGTTATCAATCAATAAATTGTAACTCTATTGCCAAACTTTATCTTCCGTTTGTGACTTAAATCCATAACAAACCGATGGCCCAGTATTAAACTGCGACAAGTCAAAATCTATTGTTTCCATATAATTATTATTTTGTTTTTGCGCAAAAATGTCAAATTTGAATCATTTTTGCTGAAATTTCTGCATTACCTGAAATGCAACCCTTGAATTCAAAATAATCTTGTCTGTTTTAAATGGAAAGATTTCGAAATAGTTTACATAAAATGTAAATTGAAAGGTGATAAAATAAGCTTTTAAATTTTATAATTCAAAATACACATATAATTTTAAAAATTTAAATTTTTTTTAACTCAAACATAAAAAAGTTTAAAAATTGGTTCACATATAAAATTACTGATACTGAAGAAAAAATGACGTTATTGTTAACTAATTTTTTTGTCCTTTCACGTAAAAATAGTTAGTAAAAAATTCCCAAGTTTCCATAAAATTTTTTCAAGTGCCTTCGGAAACTTTGGTTTCATAAATTTGTCCACTTTAATTATTTTGTGGTTAACTTTTAGATTTGAATAAAAAACTCTTTCTCTTTCTAACACCGTTTAGATCAGATATATATAACCATGATAGTAAGGGAGGCACAACGATTTCTATGGGATCTACGTGAGTTGTTCCTAAAAGCGAACATACTCGTATTAGCCTGAGGATTTAAGGAGTCAATTAATTTTGTTGCTGTTTAAAAATTGAAGAGCACCTTTTGGCAATTCTTTTGATACCCACATCGTATTTTATGGTTTTTTGGACTTGTTTCTGTTTAACACTGGGCCATCGAAATATTTATAGTTTTACCCTTGGCAAAGTTAGAAAGTACTTATTTATAATTTTGAAATCTTTAATTCATGGTAGAATTCCATTTTAATATGACTTTTAATTTTTATGGATTAAAACATTTTAATAACTTTTATTAATGACCGGACTGATTTCACCGGCATCTTCAGACCAACCTGAAGTAATAAAAAAGTTATAAAGGTGCTTTAATCCATAAAAAGTTATTATAGAAATTACTGTTTAATAGGCCACTTGCATCACATTTTTTTAAATTTTTTTCCGGTTTAGGCAAATATTCTATGACATTCTGCATTTTTATTTTTTTTTTAATCAAATTTTTGAAACCCTGGGGATTTTTTGAAAATTTCAATCCGATAAATCAGACCATTTTTTATAAACCGGAAAGACGGGACATAATTTTATAGGTGTGAAAAAACGATAATTACATAGCCGAAAATCATTTAAAAAAAAAATAACGTTTTCCACACGAATTGCACAGGAGAATAACGAGGCATACCAAAAATATTACATCTCATAAATATTTTTTTTCCTTGATCCATCTTATTGACCATAAATCATTATAATGAACAGCGTTTATATTACTAAATTCAATGTCATATACTTGTACTTGTAAATTATAATAATAATAAGAATATTATAAAATTTAATTTTGTTAAAATCAGCACCATAATCATTATACCTCTAAAACACGTACCGACATCATCTGCACGTTCTGAAGAGAACCCCGTAGATCATTAAAAGTACGGGGTTCTCTTCAGAGCATCTATCAAAAAGTGAAATCAAATGATAAGTTCGCAGAGAACAAACAATAAATCTAGTGAACGAATTCAAAAATTTGCCTGAAATCAAAGTGATGCCATATAAAAAAATAAATCAGTGTGGAATTTTAAAAAAATAATAGGAACATTTTCGGAGACGGGACATATTCATGTAGTGACGTCACGAGCCTAAATAATGGATTTATTTATTTAAAAATAACAAAAACTGTACATTTCTAAACAATTTTACTAACTTTTTCTTAATCTTAGTAAAAAGATCTATCCACATGATTTTTTCCCAGTCGTTATGAAATCCATGCAAGTGGCCTATTCTGACGGAGAATATTATAGTATTTTATATCTTTGCCCTTGAACCATAGAAACATTCGACGGTTTGGTGTCTTTTTAAAAATATGTTTTATTGTGTTCTATGACTGAATCAAAGGTACCTTCCTAGTCGTTATTAGGTTTTCACTTTTAATATTATTTATCATGCGCAGTGGTACTGCAGTACCACCGCAGTGCTGCAGCACTCAACTGCCATTGGAATTATGAATTGTACCGAATTGTGTCTCGTGTGACATCACCAGACACCATTGCATACGTTTTACCCAAGTTTACATTGACAACTCATAACTTTGTCATTTTTGAAGGTATCGAAAAACTAATTTTACTATTGTCAAAATATAATACATTTTCATCAAAATAAAAAAATTGGGAGACAACTTCGTTAAGCAAGAATAAGTATTGAATCAACCACCTTTCACTTAAAGACATGGGTGCATGTATACTTGCTGTATACTATGTATAGTCTGTCAATTAAGAATAAAAAATATTAAAAATGGAACTACAAAATTTGTAGGCTGGCAACACCAATTTAACTGTCAAATATTATTTTAAAGCGCAATGACACTGAAATATAGAACACTGTAAATCACATTTTTTTTGTTCTTAAAGAAAAAAAAATTCACCATGTGTTATATTTTTAGTATTGCCATTTGAACAATAGTAGCGCCCTCCTATGTTTTCTACTCTTATTTGACAAACTATACAGTGAAACTCTCTTAAGAAGTTTTCCAAGGGACTGGGAAAAAAACTTATTTTGCAGGAAAACCTTATATGTGGGATAAATTGGCCCATTCAGTCTTCAAGGGATCGAAAAAACCAAACTTCAAAAGCGTGAAAACGTCTTAAGAGGGTTTCACTGTAATTACACCATGCAGACAACCGTAAACCGAATTCTTTTCACAAACTGAAGTAAAATATTGTGCATGAATTTATTTATTTGCAAGTTTATAATAAATACCTTTTAAATATATAAAACAAATTAAAAAAGTCATTAGCAATTTACTTTAAATGTTAATTTCGTGAATATTATGACCGTGTTATGTTTCCATTTAGATTTAATTTTTATTTCTACGTATGTAGGTAGTAGAAAAAAAGTCATGCAAAATCGCCTGAAAAATAAAGACCAATTCATAAATTAATTTACCTGTTTTAAAGCAAGGTTCCTAGAAAATGCGTTCAACAAAGTTAGCTCATATCGAAGAAAAAAATTCATCAGGCCGCTTTCGAAATTTTGAATGCGTGACGTAGCTTGAAAAAAAACTTGTATTGTAGTTAATTTACACTTCAAGCTATATCACGAATTTTTAGCCAATCACCACTCTACCCCCTCTATGAGCTCACATTTTCTATGAACCTTGGTTTTGAGATTGATATAATAATTAATTATTGAGTAGTTACTTTTATTACTTATTTAATTTGACTGTTGATTTTTTATTTTGTTTACAATGGCAACATTATTTTTGGAAGTAAAAAAATAGGAATTGGTTTATTTATGTGTTCATTTTTTTTTGATTCTACGGATTCTTTCATAATCCTCTAACTAGCTAGGGCTTTGCAATGCCCTTTCATGTTTCTAACTAACTAGTATTACGGCTCATTCGGCCTTTTAACTATTACCTTCTGAAGGTGTTATTTACTTGACTGAATTTATGTTACATTTATGTCATTGTGAGGAAAAAAGTCTTTACTGGATAAAAACCTCACGTATTTTCTGATGTTTGACTACTTTGCCGTACTTAATGTTATAAATGCCGAGAATAAATGTGCAATAATTAATTTAAATGTAGAAATTAACTTGTGTGGTAGGACAGATGTGAGTTGCACCATATTACTATATGGTTTAATGGTTTGTGAATAAATCTTTATTTTTAGAAGTTGGAAAATGTTTGGTCAATGAAGTAATTTCAATAAAGTTTTGTAATGTCATCCATTTCAGTTTAAGAGGTTTCAAAATTGTTTAGCCCCCATTAATAAATACAAAAAACATTAATTTGTTAATGCACTTTAGACACAGGTTATGGAAATTACACTTCGTTTCAACAATTACCATAAGAAACAACAAATTCAAATTAGGTTATTAGTTTGGGTTAATTTAGATAATTTATGCGTATTTAGATTAAAACGAAACTTTAAGAAACATCAATCCATACTAAAAATTCCAAAATGGCGGCAAAAGGATTTAATTTTATAAGGGAAATTTCAAACTTTGATTGAATGAAAATGGAATTTTAATGCATCTTTTATCATCTCTCCTGACGTAAATAGTTGTTTCTTGTTGTAATTAAGTTGAAACGAAGTGTAATTTTCTATATTCTGTGCATATTAAAAGTGCGGTGGTTAGATACGACGACTGTCTGTAAAATAAGGTCTCCAAGGTGCTGCGGTCGCGAGGAACGATTTTACGTACGAGCCGGCAACACTGGCATGTAGGCGCTTGTTCCCCCACACCAGATCCCCATCACCGTGCAATCTTTGCAACGCTTAGTCTCGGCTTGGCATCTGTTCGTGATGTTTGTCCGCCAGGTGTGAATTACGTTATAATAATAATAATAATATATCTTTATTGAACAAAATAAAAATAAATTTAAGGTTTATAACTACAAAAACAAAAGGTACATCATAAGTACATCATAAATGCAAAAGTTAATAACACAAAAATAAAATACATATATACAGTAGGTACTTAAAGAATACAGATTTGTAATTATAATTTGTAATGGGATTAATCTATGGATAACTAATACGCACATATGCAAATAAGTATCTCCAGTTGTTTATCGTGATTATCTATGTAAAAAGTGAGTGAACTGTGTGCAAAGGTTTTCTAAAACGTGCATTAAATTATAAAAAAATTCAATATAATATCCGAAACCCCAAAGAACGGATGAGAAATCCACAAAACTCTAAGAAATAAAATAAAAGTGACAGTTAAATTAACCATAGACAAAAACCCAAATTTTTGTCATCATAGATACTGTATCACTACTCCAAAATAAAAACGGGGCAGGTTGTTATATTTATATACATAAAATAATTAATAATATTAAAAATAACTGAAATGGCAAATACAAGAGGAAAGGGAGCCATCATTGAAAATGAAGACAAATTAAACATGGAGAAGATATTACAAATTATCGAAAAAAAAATTGACTCCATGAGAAAAGAAATTATCTCTAAAATAGATAAGCAAACACTGGACAATCAGAAAAGCATCGAATTTATGAGTACACAATATGATGAACTAATTAAAAAACTGGAGATAACAATCCTACAAAACAAAAAAATAGAAAATGAATTTATAATGATTAAAAAAGAGCAGCAGGAGAAAAACACCATAATTAAACAACTTGAAATAAAAATTGCAGATATGGAGTACAAAACCCGCTCTAACTATATGGAAATAGCGGGCATTCCTCAAAAAAATGGGGAACAACAAATTGAAGTGGTAAAAAGAGTTGCGGAGGCGGCTGGAGTGGAATTAAAATATGCAGAAATAATCGAGGTAAAGAGGATACCTGACAGACGTATTAATGCACCACCTAAAATATTAGTGCAATTTACTGATAAAATAGTCAGAGACAAGATTATACAAAATAAAAAAAATATTGATTATGCAAAAATTAAGGATATATCCACTGAAACCATATACATTGCGGAAGAGATAAGCTTTTACCATAAGGAACTACTATGGAGAACGAAACAAACTGCAAAAGAAAAAAACTATGCATACGTATGGTTCAAGGATGGAAAAATTATGGTAAGAAGAATGCCGAATGAAAAATTAATATACATTAGACACGTAGACGATTTAAAAAAAATTGTATAAATTAAAAGGAACGACGTAACAATAATTAGAAAAGTAAAATAAAAATGACTGACACTATTGTTACCACGGAACCAAGTGATCTATCAAAGTTTAACAATAATTACTTCAATATAATGCACAAAAATATAAGAAGTATCAGAAAAAATTTTGATGAATTGCAAATTTTAATGAAATATTTAAATATCAATCTACATATACTAATTCTTACTGAGTGTTGGATAAACCAGAAATACTTGAATTTGGAAATAGCTGGATACACAACCTACTCAAGTTTGAATAACATAAAACAAAATGATGGTGTAATTGTATACATAAAAAACGAAATAAAAGCTGAAGTTGAGGAAATTATTGTTGTAAATGCCAATTGTTTAAAAATTAAAATCAGTAAAGAAAAGGCTATATTAGCAGTCTATCGGTCTCCTTCAACAAGAAATATAGACCCATTCCTTAAATCGATAGACGAAGAACTCTGCCTACTGAAAGACACAAAAAACATATTTTTTATTGGAGATGTAAATATAAATATACTAGAAAATGGACATCCCAATAAAATACAATATCTGCAGATGTTAGCCTCCCATGGACTGGAAAGCCTAATAAATGTACCTACTCGAAAAGTGGACGACACACAAAGCTGCATAGACCATATTATGAGCAAAACAAAAGAAATTACTCAAACTGTTGTATTTAACTCGACTATTACTGATCATTATACAACTATGCTTTCAATAAAAATAAACAAACCAAATAAAATTATGGAAAGACCGCTAACAACAGAAAAAACACAAACCAACTGGAATGTCATTAAACAAAATCTACAATGTACCGATTGGAATAAACTACAAAGTATGGACAATACAAATGAAGCATGGAATTATTTCATAGAACTCGTACAGCAAAACATTTTATCTAATACTGTAAAAATTGTTAAAAAAATTTCACATAAAAATATACACATCAAACCATGGATCACACAGAATGTTATAAACTGCATAAGAAAAAGAGACGAGTTACACAAGAAGCTAAAAAATAATCCATACGATATACACATGTTAAGATACTACAAAAGATATAGAAACATATGCAAAAAAGTAATTACACATTCAAAAGAAACTTACTATAAGCAAAAAATAGATGATTGTAAACAAAATCCCCGTAAGATGTGGCAAATAATAAATGAAATAACTAGTACTAAATCTACCAACGCCACATCAATTGACGAGCTGAATATAAACAATGTCCCCAGGAAATACGCTGAGAATCCTGACGAAATTCTTGAATATGTCAATAACTTCTTCATAAATATAGGATCTAATTTAGCAAAACAAGCTACGCAATGTGATGGAGCAGTACAAACAAATGAATCTCCTGAGCAAGGAAAAAAGCTCGAGTTTAAACAAATCACAGCTGATGAAATCAAAAATACAATTTCTTCTCTAAAATCAAATGTATCTTCCGGGGAAGACTTAATAACAACAAATGCAATAAAATTTCTCTGTAAAGAACTTATCGTACCTCTAACATATCTAGTAAACATGGCTATAACTGAAAGCGTATTCCCCACAGCTCTCAAAAAAGCTATTGTAATACCAATATATAAACAAGGATGTAAAAGTGACATAAACAACTATCGACCAATAAGCCTACTCAATACATTTTCAAAAATATTGGAGAGAATATTAAAAAAACAACTCCTTTCCTACTTAGAAGAAAATAAAATATTATCAGAAACACAGTACGGATTTAGGGAGAATCTAAGTACTGGTGACGCCATAGAAACTATTACAGATATGATTATAAAAAGTTTAGACAGAGGAGAAAAAACACTGGCAATCTTCATAGACTTACAAAAGGCATTTGATACAATAGATCACAAAATCCTTTTTGCAAAACTTTCAAAAATTGGTATGTCAAATAGAACTCTAAACTTATTAAAAAGCTATATGATGGAGCGTACACAGAGTGTTCAAATTAACAAGAAATAAAGCAAACCTCTCCTCATCAACCATGGAGTACCGCAAGGAAGCGTACTAGGACCGATATTATTTCTAATATACATAAATGATATCGGTAGCCTAAGAACGAGAGGAAAAATCATAAGCTTTGCTGACGATACAGTAATTGTATTCAACGAAAAAGACTGGAGAAGTACCTACAAAGAAGCGGAACATGGACTTGGTCTACTGCAAAACTGGCTTAAGAGAAATTCCCTTACACTTAATGTCAATAAAACAAAATATCTGACATTTTCTATAACAGCCAGAGGACAGCCAGAGGATGACTTTAATCTCAAATTACATACATGCCAAGAAAACAATCAAAATCAAGGCTTATCATGCCACTGTCCTACCATAGCACACTCCAAAAGTATCAAATATCTTGGTATTGAAATTGATGATAATCTCCGATGGAACGCACACATTGAAGTAATCACAAAAAAACTCACCAGGTACATTTACTTCTTTAGAGCCATCCGTAACATCCTCAACATAAACGACATTAAGAAAGTGTACTACGCTTTATGTCAATCACAAATAGAGTACGGGATAACTGGATGGGGGTCTGCTTTGAGCACTCACACAGAGCGACTCAAAATAGCCCAAAAAGGAGTACTGAAGACAATACTGAAAGTTCCGCTTAGAACTCCGACGGAAGAAATATTTAATAACTTTCAAGTCTTCAATGTACAGAAACTTTATTCAAAAAATATTTTATTTAAACTGAAAAAAAACATATATGTATACTCCACTGCCCAACATAAATACTCAACCAGGTCAGTAAGCAATAACATCCTGGTTACTCCCAGTTTGAACACATCTTTTGGACAGAGAAATAATAAATTCCATGCTATAAAATTATACAATGCTCTACCAGATCAAATCAAAAATATAAAGGAAATGAATATATTTAAAACAAAAGTAAAAATATGGCTGAGAGATCAAAGTGATAATAAAATTACAAACATCATGAAGATGATATAAAGACAATCCATAACCAAATACAAATATTTTAAAAAAACTACAGGCCACCTCAGAACAGGAAATCCTAGTGAGGAGGTCTGTGAAAAAAAAATGAATCTATACTTATTATATACATCATACATACATGTACAAACCTTGTTATTGAAATTAATAAAAAAAAAAAAAAAAAAAAAAATTATAAATTTAGGTTTCTCGTAATTAATTTCTTATGTAATTCGTTTTTTGTGTGCAAAGAACAATACCCTCATAGACATTCATTCTCAGCTGCATAAAGTGTACGGAAATCAGTGTATGAGCCCGAAAGGTTGGTTTAGAAGATCTCGTCCCCGGTCACAATTGGGCCCAAGAATTCCTTGCAATCGATGTCGTAGCATTCAATGAATTCGGACTCCTTCAACCCGTTGTTGTTTGTGATCTTTGGTGAGCATTTTTGGGAGCCTCCTTGCGCAGACCTTGTGGGACCCAAATGTTTTAACAGTGGTCTTACTGATATGACCATATCACAGAGCTCAAACGAATTACAGAGAGTTATTCGCACCTGGCGGGTTTGGTGAGCAGAAGCTCCATCGCGAACGGCTGCCACGCCGAGACTAAGTGTCACAGAGAGTGCAGCGTGGTGGCATTTGCCGTGGGGGAACCAGGCTACACGTTATTGTACTGTATTGAACCAGTATTGCCAGATCACGCGTAAAATCATTCCTCACGACAGCAGCACCGTTTATTTAGTAAATGAAGTTTTGAAATAAAATAATAAATTATGTGACATGTTGCTCAATAATATTTTTTAATTGATTTTTTCTTCTGTTGTGTACTATTTTTGCTACAAATGTTTTCTATGAATTGGTCTTGCTTTAAATTTAGTTAAAGTAAATCTATGACTGGTTGTCTTGCTGCAATATTGTGCAGACTGTCGGACAATCTAGGTAAATAAGTATTTTTTATGTACAAAGAGTGCAAATTCATCAATGAAAGCAAGAACTAATTTACTTGTGACGTCACAAAGTTGACCAAAAGTGCCATCTATGATATAGGATATGAACTATCCATGTCCTGTCGCTGAGAGCTCCTTTGTAACCTAACTTCCTGTTACATATACGGGTGTCCGGGGGTAAAGTGCATTAACTTAGGAGGTGATTCTACATGATGGTGGGAGTAAAAAAGATTAATACCTTTTCCGAAATTCCAACATTTTTTTCCATACAAAAAGATGTAAGTACCTACTAAAAATCCTTAGTGTGAGATACGATACTGAGAGCCTTGCCGGACACAATTGTGGCAACATTGCATGGTTGTGTTTGGCCCGTATCGTAACAGCGGAACATAATAAAACTGGACACCGGTCTAATTTTATCTTTTTACCACAAAACAACCCCTAAAAGTTGGAATTTCGAAAAAAGTTATTTATCTTTTTTACTTATAATATCGTGTAGAATCACCTCCCGAAGTTAATGCACTTTACTCCCGGATACCCTGTGTAGTTTATGAGATAGGGAGAGAAAAGATGTATTGTAAATTACTCCCATCGCAAAATAGGTTTTATAACTCATCAGGATTGCTCTGTAGATCACTCCTGAACACATTGACCCCCAGATTCCTATCCGCCCCATACCCTTTTTCTTCCCAGATCTTCCCCTCCTTCCTCTCCATTAAAAAAACCCTCCACCCAGCAATACCCATCCTCTTTTTTATCCTCAGGGCCTAATGGGAGCAAATGTAAAAAAAGGCTATTTCATGTTTTTTTATAATTAAGATGGCGTTGGGATATCTATCAAAATACATAGTCCATTTTTCATTGGTGTGAATAAATTGTTTAGCTTTAGTATTATTTATTGTTTTGTTTACATTCTGTACTGCAGAAAAAAAAACTTATTTTCTTTAGGGTTGTTACATTAAAATTACAAAATGGGAAAATTAGATTGTTGTGTTTAGAATCAGAAAGTCTGAATGATTCCATACAAACTAAATTGTTTTTCTGCATATCTGTTTTGATAATGGTCTCCGAAATGTGAATCAATTTTGACTAACTCATTCAAATGGGTAATTGATTCTGTCATTCGTTCAAGTGAATTCAATCAGAAATTCAGAATATTCCCCTAGAAACTAAATAATTTTTCTGGGGATGTCTATTTAGATAATAGTTTCCAAAATAATTCAGATTAGAGTAATGCATTCATTAATTACTGTGTTAAATTCTTTGGACGCATTGAGCAAACAAAAAAATTCTTCCATCTCTCATGCAACACTAATCCTGCAAAAATCACATTATCAAAATTAAATTTACCAGTTCAACGGTATTGGTAAATGAAATTAAACATAAAGCGTTATCACGAAGTGGCCATTTTTAAAACATTTATTGTAATGGTACTTAATTTCTATATTTCTAACCACCTCAATTGTAACTGAGTACATGTGTTCTAGTGCTAAAACATTCTAAAATAAGTGTTTTTTATTACATGTCTATGGATTTATCATAATCATAAATATGCAATAATATATTATGATGGCGAAGCTGATAATCTTATAAAAATCCAAAGAAAAACTCAAACTTTATGGTTTGAAAGCATTGTGACTTTATGATACACATAAGCTTTGTTGGACAATTTGCCATTTGAAAACTTGTTTTAATGTTACATTTCATACAAGCTGACGTACCCGGCTTCGCTCGGGGAGTTGATATGAGATTGAACTGACGTTCGAACCCCAGCGGATCTTGCTTTATATTCCCCTACCAATGGGTAGCCCCACCCACAAATAAAGACTTTGAATGGTCCAAAAAATTACAGAACATTCCACAACATTCGAGTGTGTTCTGGAATTTTCCACAATGATCTGGGATGTTCCGGGATATTCCAAAACGTTCCAGACTATTCCCAAACATTCCACAACCTTTTTGAATGTTGTATACCAATATATGTTGTTACCCAGAATACTCTCAAATGTTCTGGACTGTTCTAGAAATTCTAAATTTCTAGAGAGTGAAACTTCCAGCCCTTATATTTTCAAAAGCACGCCCTTTTGGTAAAAATGGGATCCTTCTTCATGGATGGGAGGCTACCACACCGCATGACTCCCTTGATCGTACAGGGACTCGTTTCTGAGTTTTAGAGGCACACACATTGTAGTACATTTTCTTTTATAATATATTGATTTAACCCTTTCATACTGTGTGTTTATTTGAAAATACATAGATTTCAGAATTTTTTCCTAACTAACTAGAATTAATAGTTTTCTTTTCCAAATTTTAGCTACTAGTTCAGGCAGTAACCATTTATATTTAATTTTGATGTTTTTTTTTTATATTATATTTTTGGCGTACAGAGTACGATTTATCATTGTATGTGAAACGTGCCCTCTGAGAACTAATGTTCTTTCAAATTTTCAATCAATCATTTTAACATGTACAATAGTGCGGAACGAAAATTTTTTTTTTCTAATTTTTATTTGGAATAGTTATATTAAGTTGCCAATTGCCATCGTTTACCTCAATTAAAAATATAAAAAATATCTGACAACGGTAAAAGCCCCCGCCAAGACATTGAACATTTACAAAAACGACAGTTTTGGGGCTATTTGCGCGGCCTACAAAACAGTACAGAATTTATTAAAGTAGGTTCATTTTATTTAATAACGTATTTAAATATAGTTAACTAGCTGTTGCAATCAAATATTTCATTATTGACGCTGTGACAAAGGAGCAACGTGCGGGACGAAGCGCAGTGTTTTGTTTAAATAGTGTCAATAATTGTCTCGAAGGGTCGTGCGTCAATTATATTCACGAGTACTTGTTGATAAACGTTTTTTAAGTGATTTAAGATGACTTCTACAAGACAAACAAACGTTAAAATGTCCGATATTTGGTGAAAGTACAGATTTGAAAGAGAATATCCAACATGAAAATGTGATGAAATTCTATGAAGGGTTCTACAAGACTTAAAAGTAAGGAATAACACATCAAAAGAACCTACGTTTTTGGAAATTGCCGAAATAGTTGGAATGAAAATTGAAGAATTGTGGATAAAAGGAACAAATGTTTTTGGAAGACCAACGCACTAACAGACTAAAACTGTTTTAAAAGGATCGAAGAGGTTTAGAGTGATTGTACAAGAGAAACATATTTCGATTATAAAAGAACCAAGTTCTATTTATGTTGGGTGTGTGGTTCCTACATCGGGCAGTGCAAGAAATATTGAAAGAGCTATCCACAGCTTTTTAATGACTGAAAAGATATCACTAGAGGGTTTAATGGCTGTTGGCTGTGATGGAACAAACACAAACGCAGGGAAAGTGAGATGCGTAATTCGTCTTTTGGAAAACAGACTATCTCGACCATTGCAATGGATAATTTATCTCTTACACGCCAATGTGTTACCATTAAGGCATTTGTTTACCTATTTGGATGACCCTAATGGAAGACGTAAATCATTTGCAGGTCAAATTGGCAAAGAGATATGCGAGACGCTGCCGTTGGCCAACTTTGAGAAGATAGAAGGTATGGCTTCGAAGTACTTAAGCACACATTTCATCTCTAACATTTACACATCTGCCCTGATGATGGACACTGTAACGCTGTCCGAAACGTTGGCTAAAGGAGGAGGTAGCGCAACACGGCATAATACCCCAAAAGGAAATAACCATAAAATTTTTGGCCGTGAAAATCTAAAATCATATCAGATAGAAGGTGAACTACCTCCACAAATATCCACAGATCTCAGTACAGACCAGAAATATTTACAAGAAATTACTACTGCTGTTATAAATGGATCCTGCTCTACTGATGTATTACAGAGAAGCTCAGGTAAACTATCCCATGCCCGTTGGTTGACAAGAGCTAATTGCATACTGCGTTTGAATATTTCTACGGAAAATCCACAACTGGTTTGCTGTCAAAACATATTCATCCTGCAAAGATGGTTCAAATCATTTATGGAAGCTCATTAACAGCACTAGATATTTGTCCAACGAGTTGTTAGCGATAGTGGACCCTATTATAATTCGAAACAGTTTCTTTGCTCATCCAGAAAACTTGTTGTTGAGTATGATAACAGATTCACGTAAGCACATTAGATAACTCTCTGCAAAACGCATTTTAAAGGCTCGTCAAGTTAATAAAAATTCTGTTTGGCGCATGTTTGAGGTGTCAAAAATGGACTTAAATGCACGTTCTTGACATGACGTGATTGACTGGCAACAAAATATATACAAACCCCCAATACTGATGAATATTTCCGATAAGCAGTTACAAGATCTTATTGAAAATGGAGAAGATACAGTGTTGGAGTTTATGAGACTGCCTTGCCACACCCAGGCTGTGGAAAGATCTGTAAAAGTTGTGACAGAAGCAGCTCTAAGTGTATGCGACAAGACAAGATAAGAGGGATTATCATCTCGAAAGCTCATGCCAAAGTTTGAGAGGAAAAAGAATTTTTGTCATAAAAAATGATGTTATGCATACCAATATAATTTTCTGAAGCTGTGTTTACTTTAGAAATAAATGATTTTATTAGTTAAAATCTGCTTTTATTTTATCATTTAATGCATAACATATTATATTTACTTATTATTTTGTTTATAGGGTGGATAATACAAAACGTCTATAAAAACTTAAAAAATAAAATTTCAAGTCTATGTCGGGGGCTCAAGCTGTCGAGCTAGAACTTCCAAATTGAGAAGTGTTATTTACAATTACATAAAGCAACTTTTACCTGGTATTCCAATTCGAATTTCAAAAAAAATAATTTTTTCATACAAAAGTGTTCCACCCTAATGTACAATGTGACCTTAGAACGTGGTACCCCAGTAAGAACACATTTTTCTGTAAAAAATTGTAAAACAAAGAAAAAATAAATAAAATTAAAGTAGTGCAATAACTGCTAAACTGTTGAAAAAAAATATATCAACATTTTTCAGTTAAATACCAAATGCATCCAACATCAAATATATTCTACCGCTGCCAGTTTTAATTCACGTCTGAAAGGGTTAAATTATCAGTCTACAAATTAATACCAACATTCACAAATATAATTTCTAAAGTAATCTAAGCTTGTCTGAGAGTGGAAGATACCTAACAGTGATCACTATTCTAAATCAATACCTTGCTTGAAATATATTCTGCTATGTGTAGTAGCGTGTGTCGCTCTCCATAGGGAGAAAACAAATGGCCTTATATTTAAACGCCCGGTGTCTCAAAAGTTTCATATGACCTGTAGCTATTCGAAAATGTAAAAAAAAATGAAATGATTGTTCACTATTAGCCCGCTAAAATGGCCGAAAGTTTCGAAAAAAAATAGATTTCGTGATTTGGAAAAAAAATAAAACAAAGGGTTCATATTTTATATTTTGTACCAAACTTATTTTTCATTACATAACTGCAGTACAAAAAACCAAAAAAAAAAATTTTTTTTAAATAACACTTTTTCTGGATAAAATCAGAATTCTTGTTGACTTACTTGTATTCGTAAAGTTTTTTTTTTACATTAACTTCACACAGGAGGCCCTGAGGAAAATAATTTCCCTCAGGGCCTATGTCATCTGGGATGCTGTGTGGAGGGTCTTTTTGAGGAGAGGAAGGAATGAACATTGGTCTTGAAGAGACCCATGTTGTAGGAAGGAGGAAACACAGTTGAACTTTTTTTTTAATTTTTGTCAGTTATACGCATTTTTTAATAATAAACAAACGTTAAAAGGTTATATTACTGAAAAAAAAATTTATTAAAAATTTAAAAAAAAAAAAAGATTTTAGGTTTGTTTTCCGATTTTCAAAGTATTTTAGCGGGCTAATAACCATTTTTAAAAAAATAAATTTAAATGCAGTTCTCATTTTCTTTGCAAGACGCAACTTTTGAGACCCCGGGCGTTTCTGAATTCAAAAGTTGAAATAATTGACACACGCTAATGTGTAGTGACCTGATCTGAATAGGCAGATACTACTTCCCAACCTGACCCTTCTCCTTCTCCTAAAACATCTTCTCGAATGCGAATGCCATAGTTCCCAATATTGTAAAGTTAATTATGGGAGTACGACTCCATTGACAAAATATATAATTGTGTTGCTTTTGAGTCAAAGAATGGCTTGTGTTGTTTTTATAAAACCAAATGTATTGTTTAATGATTTGTACCTATAGAGTAGAATAGAAAACTGGATTGTGTAAATATTATGGTAACACCAAACAACAACTTATGATCTGCTGTAAATTAAATAAAAAATGTAAAAACATTCTGACATTAGTGTTTCTATTTGATCTTTATTTACAACAGTACAACAGCAATTAGAATGTGTGCAAAATTTTACTTGTCACAAAGGTACGTTATTGCTACTGAAACTCTTTCCGAATTACGGCTTCAGATGCACTTGGAAATGGACTGTAAATACTAAACGAAATGATGTTTGCTGGAATTAGCGGCCTACACACGACACTGCATTTAGTGACTGCGGCAGTGACTGCAGAGAGCGTGGAGTTGAGTGAACTAGCGCTGTCTCGTTCTAGCGGCCCTTTAACAAACGAGACAGCGCTAGTTCGCTCAACTCCACGTTCTCTGCAGTCACTGCCGCAGTCACTAGAAATTGGATGGTGAGGAGGCCGCTATTGGGTGATAATATGTGTAGGGAAAAATAATGGATACAAGAAAGATGTACAACCATAGACATCCAAATTCATTAGACCAGAAGATACAGATGAGGGGTAAAACCAAACTACGGGAGGCGAAGAGGGGAAAGATGACTGTGATTCGTTAAAAAATCAAACTGACAGTATATAGGCATCTCGCATTATAATATCACCATTTAGTTCTTAAAAGCAAAATCTGCTTATGAATGAATAGACCTTTTTACATGGGAGCGTGAATTGCTTGCCACGTTAATAACATATTTGCGAAGGTCAAATGCTCGCCCTGAAAAGGTTCGCCCCTATTCACATAGCAATATTTAGTTAAGACACTTTTACAAATGTTTCATAATTTACTTACCCCTGTAACCAGCGACAAGCTCACTGGAGAAACGCCCACATTCGCTATGTTCACATATTAGGGAACGTACCCATACTACGTGACCAACTTTTTGCAATTTTTAACCCCCCCCCCCCCCCCCCCCGGTGACCAAAAACCTAAGCAACCCGCCGCTCTTTTGTACTGAGCGTGACATTTTGAAGACCCCCCCTAAACGTGTCACGTAGTATGGGTACGTTCCCTCATAGGTATAATGTATAGCACAAGCTCTCATATTTTGCTGTGTTTTTTGGTAAAATGTATGGATGTTAGCTGGGCGCTGGTCAGGACAAGAATGATGATGTCACATTTTTTAGATTCAAGTGAGGCTCTCGTAAGTCCAGCTGGCTCCAAGGAGGAGCTCCAGCCGGCTCCATGGGGAGGGGAAAATAATACGTTTTTATCACTTAGGGCAGGTCCAGATATATGTCCGTGTGTACAACCAATCACTTGCCTCTGCGAAGGCGCACACAATTACAAATATTCTTTATTTAGTTCCACCGCGGTACCTCGAGGTAATTATCGCCACAACCACACAAATAAGTATAAATCAATCTCGAATAGGTGATTACTTATTAAATGGTGCCATTTTGTACAGCTTTTCGCGAACAGTGATATTTTTTAGATATACACACTACAAGTAATACAATTTGATGTTACAATCAACAAATAATGCGGTTCTGACATGACCTACTCGCAAATGAAACAAATACGCCAATACAAACAAATAGTTACCGCATGCAGCTTCCATGACGCAGGTCGAAATCTGTCACCCACAAAATGTACTAAGCCGAATATTCGGTATTTGGCAAAATCACTATTCGTGGCATCTCTACTTTCAATGCAAGATGTTTTTAAAGTGAAATGAGGTTAAGATCATTAAAGCAAACTGATTAAAAATAGCATTTATTAGAAAGAAAAAAAACTGCTGATACACAAGAATATAAATAATGTCATTTTAGCCATACAAAACACAATATGTACAATTATTCGTACATTCACATTTTCTTCCTTACTGTATATATACAAGGAGGAAACCTTACTTTAAGGTGAGACTTGAAAGAATCCATAATCTTTTCTTTCTTAGATGGCGCTAGTTTAATCATTTTAGGGAAAAACGCCTTTCACGAGTTATGTTTTAAAATATGGACACATTGGGCATGTTTTTTCAGAGGGTCGAAATAAATGGAATATTTCTGAACCAATCCGAAAACTAAAAACTGTTTTTGAAAGGTGATAAAATTCGCTTTCAAATTTTATAAATCAAAATAAACATCAAATTTTTTAAATATAACAATTTTGCATGCAAACATAAAAAAAAATTAAAAATGGCACACCTAAAGTTTTATTCTAATTAAAAATACTGATAAAGGAAAAAAAACGTACATATTTTATTAGACAAATGTATTATAAAAGTTATTGTCACCTCAACTTTTTTTTGCTCCATGAAAAAATAGTGAATAAAAAATTCCCAAATTAATTTTTTTTTTGAAATTGCGATCTGAAACTTTGGTTTTATAAAGGTGTACCTTTTACTTCTTTTTTGGTTAATTTTTAGACGTGAATATAAAGTGTGGTGTTTTCTCTTTCTAACACTGTTTCGGTCATATTTCTGAGTATAATAGTAAGGGAGATACAACGATTTCTGTGAGACCTATATAAGTTGTACCAAAAAGTGAACATTGACGGGTTAAGATAAATTAATTGTTTGCACCTGTACATATGCAATATGAGTAAGAATAAATAGTTTGTTTATGGACAAAACTATATATTTATATTGCATATGTACGGGCGCAAACAATTCATCTTAATATTTTAAAGCATAACTTGTACAAAGTGTTTTCCCTAAAATAATTAAACTCGCGCTGTCTGTGAGAGAGAAGAATATTAATTATTAAAGGATCACCTTAAGGCCATTCCATACACCGAGATATTTACAAGCGACTCTCGAGTTGTGTCACTCATGAGTACCCTCCATACCATTATGCTAGTGTTCATACACAACGTGACACGTCTACTATGGATTTGACACCAGTTGCACGCTACCGACAGTGCTTGTAGCACTCTATGCGAGTTGCATTCGCATCTACTACTCGTTTAACAGAATTGACTGAATTCTGAAGGTGGGAAAATATTCCTGTTTATATAACTATAATTTATCGGAATACGTTAGAAAAGGTTCAGCGGAGAAGGCTAGGTTGGAAAAAATTCAATATGAAATCATTCTCATGTAGTTCCTTGGTGGAGACGAATGTCCTACAATTAAGATTTATTTCATTGTATGGGTGAACCCAAAATTTTCTTTTAGATTTTAAAATAAAACGATAACTTTGCAAACACCACTTTTATAAACATAATTGTTATATTTAAAATTATAATGTTGCATCATTGCTTCTTATGAACAAATATTCTTTTTAGATTGTTTTTTATGTTTGTAAAGATAAAGAAGAACAATGTCTTTGTCGTTAATTCCACTTGAAAAAATTATCAGGTTCAGTATAATTTGGGTAGTCCCGTGTACGGAAACCAGCTTTAAAGAGTAGCATATCGGTAGGCGACTTATGGTTGCATCACAGTCAGATAGCAAGCAAGCAAGTATCTCTGTATGAAGGCTTTTACTATCTATAAGATTCGCCTTCCAATTCTTGAAATAATTCAAGGAACGTTTCGTTTTCAAGCTTTGGCTGCAGAAGCATAATGCAACAATAATTTTTTAGAGTTTTTTTTTAGAACATTGGGAGGAAATTAATCCTGCGAGAGCCAACCTTTAAATTAAAATGTAAATAATTATAAAATTTGAAACTACACTTGACACCGGCACGGAGGCATTGTTGCCAAACTTTATACCTTCTCGTAGAATAGGTCACTATCAGGGCCAGAACCCTATTTAATTTAATAATTTCATATAAAACCAACGTTCATAAAATAATATAAAACGTAAAAATAATCCCAACATAAAAAATATTGTCAGTGTCCTGGAAAAATCCACCAGGTTATATCAAGAGACAATATCTCTGAGTAGCGATTGAGTTTGGTGGATTGTGCCAAATCACAGACAATATTCTTCCATGTTATTCAACACTCGGCAATAAAAGTCTATAACAGGGAACACGCACTTGTGCTAGTACAGTCAGTCAGTTGTTGTTGGGGGAATGGCACAGCGAAGTAATCATCTCATCGTACTCCTGCAAGGAGGCCTCGAACAACTCCAGCTGCTGCGTGATATCCTCCACAGAGCCGGAGGGCTCCGGCGGAGTGACGGAGAAGGTCTGCAGCGGGGGGGCATTGTAGCACTGTCGGTAGAAGCCCGCCAGCTTGGCCGTGGGGCATTTGTCCGCGATGGCGAAGGGGAAGTGAAGCTCCTCCATTAACTGGTCGTCCTCATCCCAGGGCAAGGCGGCGGGGACGGGGGGCTCGAAGGGCGCGTCGGGCGGAGGCAGCGTGGGGGGCTCGGGGCTGGGCGCGGACTCCGGACACTGCAGCAGCCAACTGAAAGGGGGCTCCTCGGGCAGCAGGAAATCCTCCTCTGTGTAGCGCCGCGCACGCGACTCGTCCACAAAAGCTCCCGCACGCATGGGCCGGTCTAGATCGACAGCGCGCCGCGGAGGTTCTCTGAAGTGGTGAGAGTCGAGCATGAGCGAGGCGGAGGGCGCCTGCGCGGGTGAGATGGTCATCTGTGTGCGGTAGGCCACGCTGGCGGTCAGACTGCCGGCGGGCGTGCGCATTTGTCCCACACGCAGGGTCTTGAAGCCGTCACCCAGCCCCGCGGTGCGCGGCTCACCGCTGTACAGGCGGTAGTAGATGACGTAGGAGCGAGGGCACTGATTGCGCGACAGGCGGTAGGCGGGCGTGGCGCGCGTCACAGACACGAGCGCTTTGAGCAGCTGTCCCATACGGTTGTAGACGGCGCAGGTGACGCGCGCCTCGGGGTCGGGCTGGTCGGGCGCGGCGCTCAGACTCCAGGCCTCCAGAGCGAGCGGCTCTCCGTCCGCAGTGCGCAGGGAGATGTCCACGCAGAGCGGCAGGCGCGCGCGACCCGTCTCGGGGCAGAAGCAGCAGCGCTTGGCCTCTGCTTGCACGTCCTGCAGGTCGTGGATGGCCAGACTAAACCAGTCTGTGCCCGACGTCTTGGGCTTGCAAGCCGTGCTCAACTTGTCGCCCAAGCGCGACTGCACGATCACTTGTATGAATTTCAAGGCCAGGAACTTGGTGTACTTGTCCAGGTCCTTCTTGTCCTGTGGACTCAACTTGGTAGATGCCATTTCTGTTTCTTTTTGTTTATTCACGCGGATGTCGGATGAATTTGTATCTGACATACGTCATTTCTGAACGTTGAAATCGACGCAAACATGCGAAATGTCAAAAACTTGCCTAGATCGAAGATAATAGATGTTGTTTGATTTTTCTTTGGTTTGAGAATTGCCATAGTGCTAAAAGAAAATTTATACAAAAGAATTTTATTTTTTATCACTATTACTATTATCAGGGCTGGGCAAAATACATGCTTTGCTGTAATTGAAATACAAATTACAAAATACTTTCTCGCATGTATTTAAAATACGAAATACAAAATACTTTCAAGTCGTGTATTTGAAATACAAAATACAAAATACAGTATTTTAACCATTTTTTAATGTCAAATACAAAATACAAATTACAAAATACAAAATACATTTGGTTTTGGTAGAACCTTTGGTTGCTATAAATTGTCGCAACTGCCCATATCTAAGGGTGCGTTTCCATAGAAGCAAAACTGAGCAGAGTGAAACAGAGACGTGCTAAAATTGACTAATCATATTGCTCAGGAGACACATCTCGTCTCCGCTCAACTTGTAAAGTTTTGTGGTATGGGACTTAGGTGTTAGATTATAATAATTATTATTATAATAAGACTAGCTGGTTCCCGGCACGCGTTGCAATGCCATATTCAAAGAAATAAATTGTTTCTCTCTGCATGTCCTTTCCCGTGCGTCCCCGTTACCCTAACGCATCCCTTTCCCCTCTTGCATTCCCTTTCCACCTTCCCTGCTTACCCACTCCCCTCTCCCGCTCCCCTCATCGCGCCAACCCCCTCCCGCGTTCCATATATTTAGTCCCAGTATCTACATTCAGTTTTCAAACAACTCGCCTGCTATTACAATTTTTTTATTAAAATTTTCATTTTTCATATATTACAAATATTCATTTTTCTATATTATAAGAACAATCAATCAACTATGGTACCTAACATAGGTACCTATTTAAAATATCTATGATTAAAAAATCCATAGACAATTCTTTTGTTACAAAAAAAAAACAGCTGCCTGCTAAATTCAATTTCATTAAACGCGCGAACTGTCAGACGTGCGAAGTTAAAATAGTCGTAAAATTTTCTGAAGTTATCCAATTTTCTGCGTTATTTTCTTCATTTTTCTTTCCGTAAGAACCTTCTATAAAGAATTAGAAAACATAAAAAAATGAATGAAATAGGTAGTCATTCTGAAGTTATGGCGTGACCAAGGGAAACAAGAATTATTTTTTACATATAAATGGATGACATTTGTATAGCGCAATTTTGTGTTATTTCACTTCTCTGCTCTTCTCTACAGTAATTAAAAATAATCTAGTAATCAGTCAAATTATTCCTATAGTGCTTGATCTAATACTACGAGTATGATACAAAAATGTACAATACAAAGTAATGAAAAGTATAATATAATATGATACAAAATGTACAAAAACAGTGCTATTATAGCACAGGACAATAATAATAACTAGCATGTAACACGTAAAAATGTACAGTACATTATAAAGCAATGATAAGGGGGCATACATTAATTACTTGAGCAGTTTTTCTTCCAAACTAGACCCCCCCCGCCCCTTGGTGAGATAAATTTGGGCCACTTCGTTTATTCTTTTCAAGTAACGTGAGATTTTGCTGGACCCTCCCCCTTTTTTTGAGCTCACGTAATTTATGTATTCATACTAAGAGACCTACAAATAATTATTAGTAAGAGTGCTATAGCAAAGGACAATAATACAGGATTCTAGCGTTTATAGTCTATGTATTATCTATGTGTGTTTATTTTTCATTATCATTATTAAGATCGCTAAATGTATTTGAAAATGTATTTTGAAGCCATAAGTATATGAAATACAAATTACAAAATACCTCAGCAGCAGGTAATTGAAATACCAATTACAAAATACATTTTTAGGAAGTAATTGAAATACAAATACAAAATACGTATTTGTATTTCAAATACGTATTTCAATTACAAGTATTTCAAATACTGCCCAGCCCTGACTATTATAATAGCAAGAGAGCACGCTGTCTACTGGCATGTTGTCAGTGAAGATGAATGAGCATGCTCATTTCTCCTTTACCCGCGAAACTAGTAGCATATTCACAAATCAACAGACGGTTGATTTGTGGGCATGCTCATTTGGGCGTGACACACCCGTTACTAGGTAGCAACGGAGCATGCTACTAATAAGCATGTTTGACAGTACCATGAAGTTGGAGGTATTGAGCAACCTCAAATGAGCACGCTACTAGATTCAAGGAAGGGGAAGCTCATGCATCGTTTAAGCGTACTCATGAAAGAGCATACTCAAAGCCAACAAATGAATGCATATGCTCTTTATGAGCACGCTCTTGTCAAATAAATTTCACCTAAGATATCAACAAATTCAACAATGACTATTGAAATAAACGAAAAATTAATGCTTTTTTCATTAGAATTAAGTTTCACTTTGGACAAGGAGCTTTTGGGGAATTCGAACATTTATTGTGGGTGTTTTAGTGATCCTGTGTTCCAAATACATTCGTGATTCCTATAACAAATCACGAAAAGCAAGGTTTTTTCGTCTCCCCAGTGGGCCATTTTTGATATTAATGCAAAGAATGTCGAATCGAAATGAACATGCTCATAAGCAAACCTGTTCGCACATGCTTATGGTACTGACAGACATATTAGTAGCATGCTCTCTAATGAGCAAACTAACTTGCTACTTACTAATGAGCAAATGCCACCTAGTAGCGTGTGTGTTACACCCAAATTAGCTAACGCTATATCACATTAGCGTATGACTACGTCGCCTTAGTTCGTATTTGTCCAACAGACCATTTGAAAATTTTACGGGAGAAGAAGGTTTTCTTTCATTATTTCAATAAAACATTATGATAGGTGTATGATACAGCTATTTCCGTAAAGTTAAAGGTCTCATTAGTTTAAATAATTCTCAGTAAAGTGATTAACTTTTGTTTTCTATTCGAATTTTGTCAGTTGAAAAACACTGTTGCGTTTTTTTCGTTTTGATACAAAAATCAAATTTTTGGCATTTAGTCAGTTATAATTTTAGTTTTTTTGTCCTCTTTGAGTTCGTTTATTGCTGACCAAGTCCAGTAAGTGTTATTTTATTTTTGTTTTATATCCTTTTGCCCCAATGGCCTTTGCCATGGGGAAGAAACCCCCTGATCGCGCCCCCCCCTGATCCTTCGAATTTTGACATTGGTAGTGAGGTAGAGATAACAGATCTTCAAGTTCCATCTTCTACTCCAAAAAAGAGGAAAGTTTGCGACCTTCCAAAAACTGGTTCGTCTCAGGTCTCAGTTCCTGTAGCTTCTCCTCTCTATTTATATCCGACTTCAGCAAAAGCTCCCTTCGTAGTTTATGTTCAAAACAACTCTCCTGGCCACTCTTTACATCCCCTTGAATTTGGTAAATTCATTGGAAAAAACCACTTGGCATTTCCCCAGGCAGTATCCTATCAGAGGGCAGATTTCGCATTTGTGTTGAGTTCACATCCGCTTTGAATGCCAATAAATTCATAAATTCCATCGACTCCCTCTCTAAAAAATTTAAAGCCTTTATCCCTTCTTTCAATATATCTCGCTTGGGTCTCGTTAGAGGTATTCCTGAAGACCTATCTGAAGAAGAGCTTATCTCGGAACTCATTATTCCAGCACCTTCGGGAAAAGTTATTAAGACTTGGCGCCTTAATTTCAAGGATTGATCGTCTGAGTCTGTAGTTTGGAAACCCTCTCAAACTGTAGTTCTGACATTTGAAGGACAGTCCCTTCCCTCTCACGTTTATTTATTCCACAACTCTCTCCCGGTGGAAATTTATTCATACCCGACAATCCAATGTTTTAATCGTTGTCGGTTTGGCCATTCAAAACAATCGTGCCGCTCCTCTCCCCGCTGCTTTAAATGCGCAGAAAATCATCTAGCAGACCAATGCTCCTCCTCTTCCAATTCCCCCACTTGCGTCAATTGTTCAGGCTCGCACACAGCCACTCATCCATCCTGCCCCGAACTTTCTCGCCAAAAAAACATAAAAAGTTATATGGCCTCCAATAGCGTTTCTTACTTCTATGCCTCCAAATTAATAGCTCCTTCTAAAAAAACCTTTTGCTGAAGTTGCCTCTCAACCCCAAATTAGCGCTCCTTCAAACTTGTATTACAAGAAGACTGTAATGACAAAACAAGCTTCTCGTCCAATTAAAATTCCTGGATATGATCAATTTGGCCATAACTCCCAGCTATTGTTCCCAAATAGTAACAACAGCTCTCTATTTCCTCTAAACTCCGTCTTTTCTTACTCCAATTCAACTAACAGCAGTGCTTTCAATCCTGATCTAAACGCAAATTCCATAAACAACAATACTTCTAACGACAATTCTTCTTTTATTCAAACTCATGCTACTTATCTCTGTTATAAACAATAATAATTCTCTACCGTCCAACGCTGCCTCGTTACTCTCCTCTTTGTATTCTCTTCTTCCCAATGGCTGCCCAACAGCAGCAATTCTGCAGTGGAATTGTAGAAGCGCCACCTCCAATAAGGATGACCTCATCCGACTTCTACATTTATACTCCATATCGATTGCTGCCGTCTCTGAGACTTGGTTCAAGCCATCTCAACTCTTCAAGGTGAGTGGCTATCAATGTCTGCGGGACAACCGCATTGATGGGAAGGGTGGTGCAGCCCTTTTCATCAAAAACTCTCTCCCCTTCTCCCCTATTTCCATTAAACCCCCAAATTCATCCTTCCAATTAGTGGCAGCCACTGTCTCTAATATTACATTTGTATCTCTCTATATTCATCCTTCTACCCCATTTGACCTTCCACTGTGGGTTCACATGCTTAGCAAAATTTCTTCTCCCTTGGTCATTTTGGGTGACTTCAATGCCCACTCCCCACTCTGGGGTTCTTCTTCCTTGGATCCCTCAGGTATCAAATTAATTGACCTTTTGGACACCTTGAATATCTGTCTCCTAAATGACGGATCCTCCACAAGGTTTAGTCTCCCTGGACAGAATCCTAGTACGGTGGACGTATCCCTCTGTTCTCCGAGTATCTATCCACTAATCTCCTGGCGAATTACTTCAGACCCCTGCGGCAGTGACCACTATCCCATTATTTTAAATTTGGCTCAACGGTTGGAACACTTTAAAAGTAAGCCCAAATTTATCACAAAAAAGCCGATTGGTCCCGTTTCAGAGACTCTAACTAGGATCTTTCCCTCTCCCTGCCTTCACCTTCTTCTGATAATTGCACCTCCTCTTACAAATCTTGGACTGATTCCATTCTAAAATCGGCTGACAAGTCTATCCCCAAATCATCCCCTGTAGGCTCGAAGGCTCGCCCTCCCCCTTGGTGGGATGAGAAATGCCTTAGAGTGCTGAAGGAGAGGAAAGCAGCCAATAAAACATACTGCCAACAGATGACTATGGATAATTACATCTCAGCCAAGAATGCCCAAACTGTTGCTAAACGCACATTCCGTTTAAAAAAAAAACAGCTGGCGTAATTTCTGCTCCAATATATCCCCTGCTACTCCAGCGGGGGAGGTTTGGTCCATAAAACCTCAATGACTCAGCTCCGGGCAAGAATGAAATCCTGAATATGTTCATCCATCATTCTGATGACAATTCGCTTTCCTACTTTCTCTCTCTCATCAATGTCTTTTTGGATTCTGGTATTATCCCCCCAGACTGGAAAATTCAAAATATAATTCCCATTTGCAAAAGTGGGAAAGATCCAAGTATAGGTTCGAGCTACAGACCTATCGCCTTCTCTTCTACTCTTTGCAAAGTATCTGAAAGAATGATTAAGAATAGATTGGACTGGTTCGTAGAAAAAAATCAAATTCTTTCCCCTTCCCAGTTTGGATTTAGAAAGGGTAAAAGTACCCTTGACAACCTTTCCTCTCTTGTTACAGATGATATCAAATTAGCATTATCTAAAAATGAATATTGCATTGCAGTGTTTTTAGACATCTGTGGAGCATATGACAATGTTCATATCCCCATCCTGAAAGAAAAGTTACTGGCAATAGGTATTCCGCCTAAATTGGTAAAGTTCATAGTCAATTTGCTCTCCCAGAGATCTATTTTTGTAGATGGGTCTGAATCCCCTCCCCACGTTAGACACATATTCAAAGGTCTCCTGCAAGGGTCAGTCTTAAGCCCTCTCCTGTACAATATTTATACATATGATTTAGAAAAATCTATTCAATTCTTGTGCAACATATGCTGATGACTTGACTTTCTACAAAATATCCCGTAATATTTTTATTGCAGCATCAGCAATCAACAATGCTCTTAGAAAACTCTTGGCGTGGTTAAATATTAATGGCCTAGAACTTTCCCCCTCCAAAAGCAAAGTAGTCATCTTCACTCGTCGTCGAAAGCTCCCAGAAATTCAGGTGAAATTTGGCGATGAAATCATCCCTACCTCTAAAGAAGTTAAGTTCCTGGGAATGTTTTTAGACTCAAAGCTTACTTGGAATTCTCACATAAATCATGTCATCATGAAATGCGAAAGCAACATCAATCCCCTTAGATTTCTGTCCGGAGTGTGGTGGGGATCTCACCCATCATCTTTAAAACTTCTGTACTATGCTCTCATCCGAAGCCATCTTGATTACGGATCTTGTCTGTTTGATCCAATGTCCACTTCAAATTCGCATAAATTAGATAAAATTCAGTCAAAATCTCTTCGCCTTATCTTAGGAGCCATGAAATCTTCCCCAATCAACGCAATGCAAGTTGAATGCTGCGAACCTCCCTTAAATATAAGAAGGCGATGTCTAGCAGAAAAATATATTTTCAAAACATGCTCTATAACTTCTCATCCCTTGATTCCTAAACTTCAATCATTAAAGTATGAGGTTAATTTGAATCCATTTTGGAAAAAACATTCTCCTCCCTTTCTCTATGATTGCTTCAACACTTTCCTGGATGTTTCCACAAACTCCTAACGCAATGAATCTCTCCACTTATATTCTTATCCCTATGAAAGTCTTACTTTCTATCCAAAGGTGCACCAATTTATAGGAATATGTAAAAAAAATAAAAAACTCAGTTCAATCCAATAATACAGAATTCAACAGAATTATTGAAAATAACTTGCCAAATTATATTAAAAATTTCACAGATGGTTCCAAACTCAGTTCGGACTCCCATTGTGGGGCCAGTGTCTATGCACCTGACAGGAAATTGTGTTTCCCACACAGACTTCCCAAAGAGTGTTCCATTTTCTCTGCTGAATGCATAGCAATCATAGAAGCTTTACGTCTCGTCAAATCTCTCAACATTAGAAATGCCCTCATCCTTTCAGACTCACTTAGCTCATTACAAAAAATAAGCGCATCCCCTCTCAATTCCAACAGCGACTCTCTTACCTGCTCTATCAGAGACCTCCTGCATTCCTTGTCACTGGCTCACTTGTCAGTGGTCTTGGCCTGGATCCCAGGACACCTTGGTATTGTTGGAAATGAAAGGGCTGATTTTATTGCTAAGGAATCCATTGTTCATGGTCCATTAAGTAATATTCCTATTCCCGTTAGAGACTATTTTCCTATTTTAAAAAATAAGTTACAACGCCAATGGTCCTCTGAATGGAAAGCATCCTATCTGTTAAATGGTCACCAGTACTCTTTAATTCAACCTTCTATTCCTGTCAAGCCCCGGTTTCACAAATACACTTCCATGTCTAAAAAATACATCTCTTCTATTATTCGAATGCGTTTAGGTCATACTTGTTGTCTTAGCCATCGCGCCAGATTCCACATAGTCAATTCGCCTTATTATGATTGTGGTTCAGAGGATACTTTAGACCATAATTTTTTTGAGTGTCCTATCAATGACCAATTTACAAACTTTATACATGAATTGTTAAAACTTAAAATTGAATTCCCTACAAGTGTACCCTGCCTTCTTAGTCTCAACTCTCCTGAAATTCACTGTTTGTTAGCAAAATTTATTTACAAAAATGGCCTCAACATTTAAGCATCACTCACATTTCTTTCTTTTTCATATGTATACATTTGTTTCTTGCAGTGTTATTATGTACAGTTGTACGGGTTCCTTTTTTTAGGAACCTGCACATCTTCCTACTCTACATTTTTGTGATGACTATTAATACCAACTCTGTGTGTTACTCTGTATGTTACTCTGTATGAAGATGGAAGTATGGAAGATCTACAGGTTCCTATTTTTGGGAACCTGTACATCTTCCTACTCTTCAATTTTGTAATTTCTATTAATGCCAGCTCTGTGTGTTAACTCTGTATGTACAGTTGTACACGTTCCTATTTTTGGGAACCTGTACATCTTCCTACTCTACAATTTTGTAATTCCTTTTATTACCAACTCTGTATGTTAGTACAACTAGTATAATCATATGAATATTTGTCTTGGCCCATTGTCTATATTTGCTAATATAATTTATCTATTCCTGTTAAAAACTGAAAATGTAACTAATTTTAAAAAATCTGAAAATCTAACTAATTTAAAAAAACTGATAATGTAACTAATTTAAAAAATACTGAAAGTGTAAATAATTTAAAAAAAATTGATAATGTAACTAAGTATTTAAAAAAAAAAACTGGATATGAAAGCCAAATAAATAATTAAAAAAAAAAACTTTAGTTTTTAATACTTTATTTTTAATTTAATGTGGAGATTGAACAAAAACTAAAATGGTCTGTTGGACAAATAAGAACTGAGGCGACGACTAATTAAATGTGACGCCAATAATTAGCTAAATCATTAAAGGTAAACAGGATAGTTTATTTATTTTTAAAAATGAATTTGAAAATCATTAACTGCTTATCATATTTATTGCTGTTTTGTCTTTTTTTGAATGACGGTTTCCGTAAAAATGTGATTGTATTTAATTTTTATGAAAAGCAAAGTTTGGCTCTCGATTCACGGAACACAAATTTTGATTTGTTTGTTCTAACCGGAGGCAAAGTAAGGTTGACGATGGATTGAGGCTGATATACCCGAGCCTTTTGGCGGGTTCAAACTTAAACTATCAACTTAAAATTAAAGATGCTGCGATGTCCGCTGCGTTCGTAGAAATGATTTTCGAAGCACATTCTTTGCTTTCTAAAACCTTATGACTATTTCCGGTCCCTTGACTAACTTTGTGTCTATCCGACACATTTTTTTTACATTAACTCCACACAGGGTCATCTGGGATGCTGTGTGGAGGGTCTTTGTGAGGAGAGGAAGGAATGAACATTGGTCTTGAAGAGACCCATGTTGTAGGAAGGAGGAAACACAGAGGCCGGCAAATTATTCCACAGCTGAGCTGTTGAACACAAGAACGAGTCGAAGAAATGACCCGTTCTCATGTGACAAATGTCAACCGTGTACAAATGTTGGGCACGCTTTTGGCGTGTTTCCCGACTATGCACCGGTGCCGAAGGGATCAATGACGCTAGTTCCTCGGAGCGTCTTCCATTGTAATACTGGTAGATTGTAGAACAAGGATAGCATTCCCACCCGACGCCTGTGCTCTAAAGATTCTAATCCGTCTGTTAAGATGAGAGAATCTATTAAGCGGACCGCCCGTTTCTGCACAGAGTCGAGGATATTTTTCAGGTATTTTGAAGCTCCAGACCAGAGGTGGCTGCCAAATTCAACAATGGGGCGCACTTGTGATTTGTACAGGGTTAGCAGTTGTGTACTATTAAAGTATCTGCAGGCCCTGTACAGTACGCCCAATTTTTGGGAAGCTATCTTTACTCTGGTTTCGATGGAGCCCCCGTACCTGAGTTGGTCACTTAGGGTTACATCAAGTATATCAATGGAGGGCCTATTCGGAAGATTGCTACCTTCTAAATATACTAGATTTTCATTTCGATCCCTTTTAGACGTAAGACAAGATTGGGTTTTTGAAACATTAAATTCAACGAGATTATTTTTATCCCAAGAGAAAACACTCTCGACGTAAGCGTCCATTCTTTGTTTCAAAGCCCTCCGAGCTGTTGGAGTTTGTAAGCCCTTTGGGGGCCTGTCAAACAAAAAGTTATCATGGACACATGCCTGCTAGCGAAGTCATTGTATAAATGATCGCACATCTTTTTCAATTCTGTGAATTCCAGGCATTAAAAATACCTAAAGGTACATCAAGGCAACGCATTGGACATGTTGGACTGAAGACCGGCTGTGGTTGAGGCGTCAACACCTACCTACGGAAGTCTTTCATTTTTCCAACAATATTATTTATTGTCAATTGTCATTTGTCATTCATCCTGGCAACCCCATTCAAGTACGAATATGGTGGATCAGCTGTTTTTGGATTTCCTTTATGAGTTTGTATTTTAAAAATAAAAGCGGATCGTTGGTGAATTAGCCATGTGCGCGGTACGATGGGCTCCATCGCTTCAGTGCTCCAGTGGCATTGCGACTCCTGTTCCCAGATAAACCCCACGGAGTCCACCAAATGTATAAAATGCGGAGTCAGGCGAGTCCTCGCCGCGAGTCATGACAACAACCAAACGTCACACGAAGAGACCGAGGAATATTCCTTGTCAGGTCCGAGGGACGTGCGTCTTCGTCAAACCTCTGCGGACTTCTCGAAGCTCCCCCAGCTTTCTTTTCAGAGCGGGAAAAATAGGTATAATTTACAGTGCAATTATCTTTGACAGCTGCCCATTCTTGCTAGACCTATTGATTTTTCTTTCATTTGTCTATTAAAGGTTAAAGGCCTGTCAACACATTCGTGTTCGTTCACATCAGAATCAAGTGCTACAGTGAACAAGAATTCGCCTTTATGTCAGAACAAACAAACGCTTCCGAAACTGTTTTTAACCGAACTGTCAAAAGATGTTTATTTATTTATGGATGCACCTTCTACAGCAGCTGCTAAGTAGCTTTCGCATAGTTTTTCAAACTTATCAATCCACATCACAATGAACACCAATATGTCCACAACATGATTCAAAGTAAGGTGTATTTCCAGTTATTCAATTCATGAAAACAAGTGGTGTTATCAACCACTTTACTTTCGCTTATCCGACCCTGGTTTTATTTGATAGTCTATGAATGACCAGTGTAACTAGAACTATTGCAATTAAATTAGTTTTGCCTACTCTGGATACAAAACCAATTATTTTAAAACTCACTAATCGAAGCCTGAAGAACCCGTTCCTTCAGGCGGTAAAAGCGAGGAAAGGCTTCACCGGTTTGAGGCTGACATCGGGTTCGAGGGAACACCAAAATGTATTTAGGTAAATAAAAATCTTTTCTTTCGGGCTAGAGTTCTGGCTAAGGAACTGGGGTTCCAATATGTTTGGCTAAAAAACTGTCAAATCTTTGCTCGACGCAACTAGGGTTGCCATCTTCTAAAATAAAAAAGCCTGACTCTGCGCTCAAAACTTACTAAACTTATACTAAACATATTAAACTTATAAAACAAACAAACAAAACATAACTTTTTTTCTGGTTAAACAGTTGACTAAAATTTTTCGTTAAATAGATATAAAATGAAACATATTTATCTTTGTGGACAAAAAACGAAAAATATAAATTAAAATGAAATCTTGACTTCTCCAAATTATTCAAAAATTACAAAAATCTACCATTTTGTATATTTGGCGTTTTCACCTACTTTATCCAAAACGTCTTTTTCTTTGGAAATCATTTAATAAAATCCATGACATGTCATTTTTAAATTATACAATGTGTACACCATCTTAGCAATTGTTTGCAATTTATTGCGTTCCTTGGTCCACTGGGTGTTTATTAAAGAGAAAACTCTTTGAAAGTAATATTCCGCCAATGTCAGAAGTTCGGAAGACAAAACCCGTGGGAACCAAAAAAGCCTAACAAAAGCCGGACAGGCCGGACATATAAATATTTAGCCGGACACGACTTAAAAAAGCCAAACATGCCCGGCTAAAGCCGGACAGATGGCAACCCTAGACGCAACTCAACTTCCCCGCCAATCATCATATCCAAGGAGGAAGATCTGATCAAGATGGAGGTCCAGCGGAATTTCTCTCCTCTCTCTGCATCCGACGCTGGAGACCCTCGTCCCAGCTAACCGTAAAATCAGCGAGACCTAAACCAAAACTCTTCTCTCTTATTTTCTTTTCTTTCCTTTATTTTTCATTAAAATATTTCTCTCTTGTAGTTCTGTTTTAAAGATTACTTTTTTTAATGTTTTTCCTTAGAATATTTTCCCTTCAAATATTTTCCTTTTGAATGTTTAACTTTTGTATATTTTTCTTTTAAATATTTTCCTTTTAAATATTTTTCTTTTGGATATTATGTTTCTCTTAAAGTTTTTTCATTTTAAAGATTACTGTTTAAAATGTTTTTTCTTTAAATATTTTCCTTTTGGATGTTTAACTTCTATATATTTTTCGCTTATAAATGTTTTGATTTGAAATATTTTTCTTTAAAATATTTTTCTTTTAAATATTTTTCTTTTAATTATTTTTCCTTTGGATATGTTAGGAGAGGGGGGACCTATACACTTACACTTAAATACAGATTTACACCACCCATAAAATGACATTGAATATCTATTATCAAAACGTAAGAGGACTACGCACTGATAAATGCTGTCAGATCCAAAAAATACAATATTATCGCCTTAACTGAATTGTGGCTAAGAACTGTTCGACGATCGTTATGACGTGTTCCGCCGGTATCGAAATTACTGTGCAACTGGTCAACGCTTGGGCGGAGGTGTCTTGCTCGCTGTTCGACGGGAGCTGGTATCCCGCGGGTGTCCAGAGTGGCACTCAAAAGCAGAAGAGTTATGGTTATCCTTACAAATTAAGAGTTCATTATGCAATACTTTAAACATATATTGTGTTTACCTTCCCAAGGGTCCAGCTTATAATGAAAACATGGGAAGCTTTCTCAGCGAAATTTCAAGATTCTTACAATTTCCTTGTGAAAAATTTCTTATTTTAGGTGACTTCAACCTCTGTGACATTCTGTGGAATAAAAGTACAAATAACACGTCATACAACCTACCAGTCGTTTAAATCAGTAGCGGATACAGAGGGGGGGGGGCGCGCGCCCCCGCTATTCATTCTAGAAATACAGTGTTCGAGGGATAGAACAACGGCTGCCAAAGCCAAAATTCTTCTTCGAGCTCTCTCTAATTGCGAGTTTATTATCACGCTGTTTACACTGAGTGACTTTATGAGCATAACATATCCAGTTAGCAAAATCTTACAAGACCCCAGCATGGACGTCGCGATGGCAAAAGCAAAATTAGATTCGACGCTCAAGGTGTATGACGGCATGAGAGGTAACACTGATAGTCACTTTGCTCGTATTGTTGAAGAGGCGAAGGCAGTTATGGAATAGTTAGACATGGAGATGAGTGTTCCTCGTCTTACAGGCAGACAAGACAGGGAAAACTGCGATCATAATGATGATGCTATGACATATTGGAAAATAACTGTTTTTATTCCAAAACCGGACCATGTTTCAATTTGGGAGGCGGGAATCTGGGCCTCCTGTGTGGAGCTCATGTAAAAAAAAAAAATGTTACGACTGACATGAGAAAACGTTTTGCTGAGGAAAGTATTTATCATTAAAAATTCAACATACTTTTGTCCTCACAACTACTGAAACATGCGGTAATGATCTGGCACATAAATTGAATCAGTGCTTAACTGAACTTCGATGTACTGTCATTAGAAGTTTGAAGAAGCTCGGCCGATGTACTCTTTCTTAAAAAAATAGCCGGATCCGTCGTAGATTGCCCAGAACTCTTAGAACGAATACAGATACAAGTTTCTAACAGACGAACCAGATCATACATGATTCTTAGCCTCTCTCGGTGCAACACTAATTCTAAGCAGAACTCTTTCATCTATCGTGCATCCAACACTTTCAACACCCACTATACACAATTTGACATTTTTAACTCTGCACCACACTTCTTAAAATCATACAGATGCTCTGTCGATACTCTAAAATAACAATAACTATAGATACCCTCTAATACAACCACCACTCTATGAACTTAATTTTTTTTTTCTCTTTTAATTTTTTGTCACGCATATTTTTATTACTATACCTCAACTTAACCGATTCCCCCCCCCCCATCCTACCCCCTCCCTATTCGCACCTAAATAACTCGTCTCTTGAAATGTAATTTTTAATTGGTAAATATCTCTGGAATCAGTACACTTGTATACAATACCCATGTGGAAACCTGTTGTTTCGGCTTAGAGGTTACAATCTCTGGCAATTAACTTCTGCGTAAATACAATGGCAATAAATATAAATATAAAGGGTAGGTAAAACTCACGGAAGAAGAGCAGGTTCTTCTGGAATGTAATTGTTTTCTTGATGAGATCACTATTTAGTTGCAGTTCTCTTTTAAAACTGAATTATTGTTAATGCGAATTTGCATGAATGTGCTGTGACAAGATAATTGCGGTAGTTTTATGCGAGTTATATAAATCGGACTGCGTCCCGCTGCGATGATTGTTAACACACAAACTTCGAGCACCGAAAAATACTTGCGAGTTGATCGGAATCGTGACAGCAGGGAATCACAAGGGGAGCGGGGGAAGGGAGATATTTATTGCCATAGGAAATAAATATTTAAATCCAAAATAAACACAAAAGCAATCCGCCAAACGCAGCCAATATACTTGGCGCTAACACCTGTAAATGGTTCAATTATTGTGACTCAATTACTATTATGCTTTGTTATTAATGTAAACTGTTGGTCTGCTTAGCAAAAGTTTAGTGTGAAGCACTTTCACACTGTGATCTGTGATTCTCAATTTCAACTATTATATTGTGAAAAATAACCTCAAGAGCGCTGTTATTACACTAACAAAAATATACCGTTGTTTTAAAATCATTCTTCTTCTTCTTCTTCGATGGCGCTACAGCCCATATCGAGCTTTGGCCTCCTGCAACAGTCGCCTCCAACTCCTCCTGTCCTCAGCGGCTGACTTCCAATTTGGTACCTGGAGAAGCTGTGCTGCATCCCCTCTTACTTCGTCTTCCCACCTCAGTCTGGGTCTTCCCACTTTTCTCTTTCCACCTGGGTGTCCAGTCAAAATTCTTTTTGGGACGCGTGTATCCGGCATTCTCTGTACATGCCCAGCCCATCTCAGCCTGAGGAGTCTCATATGTGTTGAGATGCTAGGTGCCTTATATATATCATACAATTCTGTATTGTGCCGGATGCGCCACTGTTCACCCTCTCTCACAGGTCCACATATTCTTCTCAGCACTTTTCTTTCAAAAGTATCCAGCATTTCAGCCATCTTTACCGTCAGTGTCAGCGCCTCACATCCATATGCCAATACAGTTCTAACAATGGTCTTATATATGGTTATTTTGGTTTTTCTGTGGACACTACGTGACTTAAACACTGGCAGCAAAGAGAAGTATGTTTTGTTGGCTGCTGTGATTCTCCTTCTGATTTCTGCTGGATCCTCATTATTCTCTGTCAGACTGGAGCCCAGGTAGGCAAATTGGTCGACCATTTCGTATAAGTAGTTGTCTTTGAATTGTGCACTACTTCTTCTTCTGTCTGAAGGGTTCCTGCTCTGTATCATCATTATCGTTTTGTTGACATTAACCTGCAGTCCTACTTCCCGTGCCGCTGTTTCTAAAGGATCAAAGACCTCCTTAATGGCTGAAATTGATCTTCCGACAATGTTAATGTCATCCGCATATCCGACAACTTGACTGCTCTTGAAACAAATACTGGAGCCAGTGTCTATTAGCGTTTTTCTTATTACATGTTCGAGCACAATGTCGAAGAGAGTGGGAGCCAGACCGTCCCCTGTTTTAGTCCCTGCGATACTGTGAATTCTTCCGACAGTTCCCCATCTATTTTGACCTGACATCTTGAGTCTGACATTGTGGCTTTGATGAGCCTAACCAATTTAGGTGGAATCTGGAATTGAAGTAGTATGTCATATAGACACTCCCGATCTATGCTATCATATGCTTGCTTGAAATCTATGAATAGTTGGTGTATGTCTATATCAAACTCCCAGCACTTTGCCAAGATCTGCCTGACGGTGAACAGTTGGTCTGTTGTGGATCTACCGGTGCGGAAGCCTGCCTGATACTCTCCCAGTAGGTTTTCTGCGTACTTATCTATTCTTTGTTTCAGTATCATGGTGTAGATCTTATATGCTGTGCATAGAAGTGATATGCCTCTATGATTTTCGCATTTTAGCTTGTCACCTTTTTTATGAATTGGACATATTATGCTTATTTGCCATTCCTCTGGGATTTTTTCCAAGGTCCATATTTTGGTTATTAACTTATGTAGCAGATTTCTCAGGTGCTCATTTCCATATTTGAACAACTCTGCCGGCAGGTTGTCTTTCCCAGGTGATTTGTTGTTTTTAAGTTTCTTTAGTGCAGCATTTATTTCTGGCATTGTTGGTGGATTCGCTGATTCTTCATTACTTGATTCAGTGGGGATGTTAGTAGGGTGGCTTCTCAGGTCGCTATTAGGGTTGAGAAGTTTATAGAAGTAATTTTTCCACACGGTTTTAATTCGTTCCTTATCGGATATAATTGAACCATCAACGTCTTTGCATAGTGTTGTATTCGGTTTGAAACCCTTCTTGAAGAAGTTTACTCCCCTATATGCTTCTCTGCTATTATTATTAACAAAGTCCTGTTCCATTTTCAGCAGAATATCATTCAGGAATTTTCTTTTATTTCCCCTTATCAGCTTATTTGTTTCTTTTCTCGCTTGTTCGTACGCCTGTCTTTTGTTTCTTGTTGGCCTTTCCAAGTACTTCTTTCTGAGTGTATTCTTTTCAACTATCTTTCTTTCACACTCTTCATCAAACCAAGGGTTCCTGGGCTGTCTGGGCATGTTTCCGACACTTGATTCCACTGCTCTTACAATTGCTTCTTTTATATCATTCCAGTCTTTTTCGAGTGATTCTTGGGAGTTCTGCTCAGTGGTCTGACCTGGTAGGCTATTTGCAAGAGCGTTGTGATACTGCTCTATGCCTTCTGGTGTTTTTAGAGCCTCCGGATTGATTTTTGGAATAGTTGGTGGTTTCCGTGTCCTATTGTTTGCGATTCGGCTCCTATAGGTGGCCACCACCATCATTTGTCTGATTAATTCATAAGCAAGGGTAGGCAGAGAGGACGGACCGCCAACCAACTCGGTCTTTTGGGTGTGCTAGGGTGCTATATTAAAAAAATGGCATCATGGATGTTGTCATAGGCGAAATTGGTTTGAAATTATTATTATTTTTTTTTCAAAAATCAGTGTTTTGTATGAAGATTTTTCAGGAAATCTGTGCGGCGCACGCCAAACTGAAACTTCCTGAAATTTTTCATACAAAAAACTGATTTTCAAAAAAAAAAAAAAAAATTTTTTTTTCGGCTACAACATCAATATTGCAATTTTTTTTAGTTCAGCATCCTAGCGCACGCAAATGTCACAAGCTGCCACTGCTTGGCACCACTCCTTGCCTCATTCACATTCATACGTCATCTCATACATACTCTTCTATTATTCTGACTCTTGAAATGGCCCGGCTCAAGTATCTGATTCACTTGTCTTCCTAGGGCATCCCCGACTTCTTCTACCATTCACGTTTGCGTCACATTCTTCTTACACTCTTCATTCATTTGCTCTACACGCCCAAACCATCTGAGGGTTCCTTTCATAATCTTACTCATTACGATTACATCAGCCTTGCATTCTTTGCGTACCTCCACGTTTCTCGCACGATACTAGGTACATGGTTTTAGCACACATACGGCTCAGGTGTCGCATTTCTATACCATTCAGTCTATTTTCATCCTTCTTCTGCCAGTTCCATGCCTACTTACTGTTACTGCCATTCCAGCACTCCATTGTGGACGGCTAGCTAATCTTCTTTGGACAGTTTTTTTTGTTAGTTTTGATACCCTTCTTTCATAATAAAAGAATACCCTTCTTTCAATATCTCTATCAGCCATCTCTCGAGTTAACCACGCCAGATCGCTCTCACCGCCAAACCGAGGACAATACAGTAATTCCAATACAACCTGCCCTTCACCTTGTCTGACATATCAAATAAACTACACGATTTGATGGACAACACCTGCATCCGGTTAGGAACATTACTAGAATGACATACAATAATTCCTATATGGAAATGACATACCAAATGAGCCAGATTATAATAATTAGAAGAAGACTAATCAAAAAGACATATAAACGTACATCCATATGTACTTGCATCCAGCATCCAGGCACCACGCTTTCTCTTCCCACAATAACGAACCAAAGTTATGAACCATCACCTACATTCCACGTGTCCACGTGCAGAAGACCAACAACCTTATTATTAGGATGACCTACTATGATGTCAACAAACAACAACTAAACGGAAGTACTTGCCCACTGCACCCGGCCCTACTCAGTACCATGGACTATAAAAAGGGCTACACCAGCTTCTACAAATCAATCGATCTTGTTGATTGAAACCAAGCAGTCCGCTTGACTATTTTGTTCAACCTGATCATTCCTTTTGAAAATTGTATTACTTTTATTGTTTGTAATTTGTAATTCTAAAATAAAGGATAAAATATCCAAAGTTCTATTTTTTTTAATAAAAGTGAACTCATAAAAGTTAACTCTCGTAATTCATCTCCTTGAAAATTCACAGAATTCGCCAGTAACATGTTCATTTACCGCAAATGCCAAACTGGCAAATAACGACAGTTGCCTGCGAGCCCTTACTCCAAATAATTGGCATTGGCGGGATACCAAATCTGTGCCATGTTGAAACTGAGCCGCAATTGATTCAATTCAATTTATTCATTTTAAAAACATTCCAAAAATTAAAATTTCAAAGCGTTTCTAAAAGAGAGTATGATAGATAATCAGATTTAAATTAGCAGCAACAAAGCTTGCCTTTTAAATTGTGCTTCATTAATGTTAAATATATCGATATTCAAAGCGATTCCATTTAACAACAAGACAGCTCTCTCGACTAGCATGACCATTGGCAAATTAGTTCTGCAAGCCGGAAGATAAAATAGTGTATGCTGTAGGTGACGGACATAATCATCGGGAACATAGAGACTAATGCTTTCCACGATAGTCGAGTTTTTGAACCATCCACAAATCAGTCTGAAGCAATGTGTTACAGTGAACACATCCCTTCTGACCAGTAGATGAAGTAGATGATATACAATTATGTGTGTTGCAGATGTGGATTTGGGTCGGAGCCCCTGCTGTCTCGCCAGTGGGTGTGCGGGGGCTGCGGACTGGCGGGGCGCTCGGCGGGGTGGCGCTGCGTGGCCTGCGACCGCCTGGCGCCCCACGCGCGCGTGTTCCGCATGACTCCCGCAGGCGGGGACCCCGCCACCCAGACTGCGGGGGCCCCGGGCGCCGCGCGCTGCAACACGGTGACTGTGCTGAGTCGCGGGGAGCGCAGTCTGCAGGAGCCCCCGGCGCCGCGCTCTCGCTCTCACGGATCCCGCGCCACCCCACACAGGTACTACCATCTCTTCATATTTAATGGATAATCAACACCCCTGCTATAGGTCACCCCAAGTGGCTCGCTACGTTTGGTGACTTGGTCGGGTGCCCGGGTTTAATAATAAACAGAATATTTGTGAACATATCTAAAAACTGTTATTAAAAGGTATAACTATATAAATATGATTTAAATTTTATTATTAGAAATAACATTGTAATTTTTTAATGCAAACTTTAAAATCCAATCCAATTCAATCGAACTTTAAATTGATTTATATTAGTAGCATCGATGACGTGTTGTGGAAGTTTGTCCATGTACTTGCACTACTCTATTTGAAAGGAATATTATTTGAAATTATTTCCTTTTTTTTTACTTTTTCATACATCAGTTTTACCCTTTTTCACACATGTTCAGTTTTGTTTTGCTTCTTTGATTCTTAATTTCTTTGTCCTGTCTTGGGCCTAGGAGTTAAAGGGTAAATTATCAATTTTCATTCAAATCGGTATTGGTAACACTTGTAGGAATCTCCCTTTCCATGGTTTTTAATGATGAATTTGTCAAAAAGTCTCTTTGCCTTCAGTTATAATTTAGTGGTTCTTTCCCCAGATGGACGTGTGGAGCGTGCACCCTGGAGAATGTGGGCCGCCGCAGCTGTGAGGCGTGTTTGTCTCCCGTGCGGGGTCCCTCCAGTTCGGGGGGCCCGGGCTGGAGCGTGAGCACGCTGGCGCGGGGGGCGCGTGCGGGCCGCGGGGGCGGGGCCTTCATCACCGTGTCGGACTGGCCCACGCCGCGCCCTGCGTACGTGCGCTCACTTTCGGAGCAACTCGTGCCCGCTAGCAAGGTAACAATTCAATTAAATTTAAATAAATTGTATAATTTGTGTGTAACAATTTATTTATCTTATTAATTCTATCACAATTGATTGTAAGATTTGACTATTAAGCAGTGGATCGTCCTCAAGCTCCTTGATACTGGGCCAATATCTCCACTATCATATGGTACGAGAATGATAACACTTGGTAGGTACTTGTACACTCATAAACTTTATTGTAAGTTATAATTGGTATAACGTAGTAGCTAGTTAATGCTCTCAGAGCCCCAACAATGAGACAATGAGATTATATCAAAACGCTCGGGTGTTTTCGCCTGTAACCGGAAAAACCCAAATGAGCCACAGACAATGAAGTACACCACAATTATTTATGTGCTGTGCCTGTCTTACTGTAGAAACTCTTGTATTGAGAGCAAATTATTAACAAATGCAAATCAATAACTTTCGGTTTAAAAAAATCTCCAATACTATTTAATTATGTGACAGACAATATACATACAGTGGAATCCATTTATAATGACATTGAAGGGAAATGACAAACATGTCATACTAAGCGGACGTCATACAAAGCATTTTGTAGAAAATAAACAACCTCCTGTTTTTGTTAGGTATATTGAGATTTTCAAATGACCAACCCCAAATTCCTTTGCGAGTGATGAGTTTGACTCTCCATTTTCTAATCTGCATATTATTGCACCTTTCTCCTCGATCGTAAACGCTTTACGACTTACGACCAACAAACAATGCGTGACTGAAAGAATCCTGAAAATCTTCATAAACAAAATATTGAAGTATTGAAAATCTTCATACAAAAAATATTGAAATTTTGAAAAATAAAAATCATTTTCAACTACAACAACATCAACAATGTGTTATCCTTATAAAAGCGGATGCTGCGGAATGCATGCAATCCATCTTCAATTTGTTATATTGAATTGTGTGTAGGGCAGTAGGGTGCCAAATTGTTCAGGTGTAATACAGATACCTACCTCGCAGTGTCCAGCTTTGTCTCCAAACGAGACTCGGACGCCAAACATTTGCCTGTTCCAGCAAACGTATGCTGTACCCTGCGGAATGACATGAGAACCCCTTCTCAGAGATGGGCATAAGATATAACCCCGCAATTACATGTGGATGGGTTGTATTTTTGAATAAAAGAGTGGTTCACAATCATATAGACTTCTATTTGATGATAATAGATACAGTTAGATGTTGGAATGACTTACCCCTCAGACCGAATTGTAAACTATACTATCTACTCTAAAACGCGGAAGCTCGGGAACGCCTTCCTCCACGGATGCTCGGTTTCATCAGCTCGGAGCGGCAAGCCAGCCAGCTCCGAATCTCGTTCAGTCACGTGCGTCCGGGTCATCTAGGACTCGGCCAGTTGATCCCGGCAATCAGGTACTCGTCAGCAAGGGCGACATTCATTACGCGCAACCGCGTGCTTGGCAGAGTTTGAATAGCGCGGTAAATCTCCCAAATATAACCTCCGATCGATAATATCGACGATTGTCGTCAAATCTGTCCACCAACAGGTTCGGAACGAGCGCGGATCCACGTTCTCTCGCATCGATTCTTCGGAATCTAATTTCACCTTTCGGATTACACCGTCTCGCGTTTCTTATTACCACTCCGGACTTGCTTCTTGCATCCTCCGTAATTTACCCGCGAACCGATCACAAACTTTATTTTGTCATTTGAATCCGTAAAAGTAACGATCGTTACGCTCCAAAATAATTACCGCTTAATATTTGAATATTTGATTCTCCTCAAAATAGCACTGCCGTCCCTTCCCGTTTGAGCCCGGCAGGGGCGACCGGACTCAAACGGGAAGAGACCTCTCGTTTTCTCGAAAAAACAAAACTACCTTCACCGCCGGTGTGTATGGCTGTTCAAACAGACCATAAACAACCATAACTTAAAGGTAACACAGTACCTGACCACAATTGTTGGAAAATATGAAATAGTTTCATAACATTACCCCGCTCGCTCCGAACGTGTTTGCCCTCGAACACAAAGTAAAACCAAAAACCATAAGGAAAAAAAATAAAAATCCCTACACTACTGACTAACCAACATGGTCTGATGGGGGTACTGAAACAAATAGCATACGCGTGCAAAGAGAAAGGAAATGCATAATGATAAAATAAGTACATATATAAACATCTAATAGATTAATAAGAATGAAATGCGTACAGACAACTTACCAATGATTATGTCGCACCGTCAATCGCGCCCATCATGCGTAAGGCATGGTGGATGAATTTGCGATGCAACCATTAGAAGTGCCGGCAAACAGGAAAATAAAGCTTAACCTAATGAAACTTAAAAATAAACAAACTTTAATTAGGTGATACGTGGACGGGGTCCACAAACACCCTCAGCATGTAGGATGCTGGGTGCTGTAATACTGAATTCCTCAAGGACTACCGTTCACGTAGCATCTGTAACAGAGCAATATCTTATAAATGTAGTAGCTATAATGCACAATATTAAAATACCTTGTAAATTTATTAATATACTATGACATTTTATACGCACTGGGCGTCACTTATTACGAAAACACTTTTTGTTGTTCTTTTTTTTTTTAAAGAGCCTAAACAGGCAACACTTTTTAGATGGTGTACCATCTATCTGCACTTTTCACTGATATTACTTCCATTTTGGGAAAAAAAAAAAAAACTTCCTTCGAAGAGTATTTCTAACTAAACTTCCTGACTTCGGTCTTTTGGGGGTTATGATTATTAAACCTTTTATACAGTAATAACAGTTCAATCATTATACTTTAGTTTTATATAAAAATCATGGTTTGGATCATACTTAAATGAAACAATGTAAACAACCATCGCCAATGAATGGTGCCAAAAAGTAAACTACCATTGCCAATGAATGGTGCCAAAAAGTAAACAACCATTGCCAATTAATGGTGCCAAAAAGTAAACAACCATTGCCACTGAATGGTGCCAAAAGTAAACAACCATTGCTAATGAATGGTGCCAAAGGTAAGTTATGTAGACCCATGATAGAGGGTTCAATTGGTAAAGTTACTTGTTCGATATATACAATTATTAAGGTTCCATACAAACCTACTTGTTCGATATATACAATTATTAAGGTTCCATACAAACCTATACATATGAGTAGATAGTTATGCATCGCTCAGGACGTTAATTGAAAATAGACGTAATAATAATATCCCAAACAAGGGAAACGAGATGGAGAAAACAAATATCATTTTACATAATATTATCCTAATAATAATTTGTGCGGTAATAACATATTTTATGTCATACAAAAATTTCAGACAATTGATATGAGTAGTGCCAAAACAGGCAACTGTGCAGGAAGTGCAGAATATTCTTATAACATAAAATCTCAAAATTTAAAAAAACTGAAAATCGGAGCATACAGGAATAATGGGCTGCTATTTCTGTATACTCTAATTATAGTTTAACAAGGTTTACAATACGGAACATAGAGAAATGATAGGCAGACACTTCTGCATGTTCCTATTATAAAATCACACAGTTTACAATGTAAGTAAATACGAACACAGGACGTATTAAATTTTGCTTGGAATACAAGAGGGTATATACAATATCGTCGTATATTCCAAGTTGACTTAACTTAAACTAAAATATAATGTGCTATTTTTCTTTTTGTTTCCATGTGCAAGCGTTCCACAATCCAAATTATAGAGGTGTATAACAATATATTTAACTTAAATTTTATTTCAGATGTGTATACAGAACTGATGTTCCTTTCTCAACTCGGGTTTCGAACCAGAGTTAGAAAAAAAAATTAATTATATACTCTTTAGGAGATATATAATATGACGTATTTATCGGAATCTGACTTATTGATCAAATATTGACCACCCCAATTCGATTGATCAAGTCGAATTGAATGGTCCAAGGATTATTTATTTAGTTAATGAAGTCAGCCCTTGCAAAGATGGCCAGTCCCTACAAGGTACTGAAGGTAATGAGACTAAATAGGAATATTGTCCGATTTCACAATGTCTTTCACGTGAAAGTCACCGGTTTCTTTACCATTAAGATCTGCGAGCGTGTATACAAGATCTGATTTCTTTCTCACAACTATATTTTTAACAAATCGCGGAGCTAATTTCTGAGCGAAGTAGTTCAATGAATTCGATTGGACGAAGTTTCTACGCCAAACCACATCCCCAACCTGGTAAGTAACGTTTTTCCTCCGTAGGTTGTAATGATTAGCTCCCTTCTGGTAGGCTTTAAGAAGTGCATCTGAGACTTGTTCATACACTGTCGATAATTTATCTAACCTTTGAGCATAAGCTTCAGGTTGGACACCATTCTGCGAATTGGTATCTCCATCTGCTAATGGATTACGGTGGAGATCTCCGTCAATTATCTGTTCCCTACCATGCATCAAAAAGAACGGAGTATACCCCGTAGCGCAGTTGACGGTATTGTTCATAGCCGATTGAACTTGAGGGAGAAACTTAGACCAGTTCCTGTGATCCGATTCAACTAAAATAGATAGTGCTGTCCCCAATGTTTGATTATAACGCTCCACTACATTATTTTGAGGAGTATACAGTGAGTTGTAAAAAGGCTGTGGTACGTTATAATTACGTAGTAATTCTTTAAATTCTTTCGCGATGAATTGACGGCCATTATCGCAGACTATAGTACGCGGTACTCCATGAACAAGGAAGACGTTCTCTTCTAAATTTTTTACGATGCTTTTCGCGGAGCCGTTGCGCAGCGGAAATAGCCAAGTATACTTAGTAAAGACGTCCACACATGACAAAATTACTGTGAAACCGGAGTAGCTTCTAGGTAAAGGACCTACCAAATCCAAGGATAACATTTGCATAGGTCTCGTAACTCGTTTAGGGTTCGAGGATATACCATTAGGAGGGGCCGTACTAATCTTATGTGCTTTACAGGTTTGACAACGATTCACAAATTGTTTGGCGTCTCTATACATATTGGGCCAATAGTATCGTAACTGCAATTTTTTATACGTTTTAAAGACACCAGGATGACAAGCTCGAGAAGATTCGTGTACATTAGATAAAATCTCCTGTCTAAGTTCTTGAGGGATAACTTTTTTCCACGCTGTATCTTCGCAGAGAGCTGAATCAGTCTTAGTATGACGAAATAATTCATTATCTCGAACTTGAAAATTTTGAAACCGTTGTGGAAACTTCTGACAACCTTCCCACGCTTTTATATACCATTCGTCAGTGGTGTGGTTAGGATCAGTTCCCGATAATAAAGCTAGGTTCATTCGCGAAAGTACGTCCGGTACAACGTGTTGAGTTCCCTTACGGTGAACTACATCGAACGAAAATTGTGATAATCGTGAGCTCCATCGTGCAAGACGGCCACTAGGGTTAGATAAAGACCCCAACCACTTCAAGCTTGAGTGATCGGTGACAACTTTAAAATGTGCACCTTCTATATATGGTCTAAAATGTGTAACCGAATCTAACACTGCCAAAAGTTCGCGTTCCGTGATACCGTAGTTGCGTTCGTGAGTATTTAAACAGCGCGAATAATAAGCGATAGGGTGTTCTAGACCATCTATGGTTTGGATCAAAACTCCGCCAATCCCAGCGGAGCTGGCGTCACAATGTATTGCAAAGGGTTTTGTGAAATCCGGGCAACTCAAAACCGGAGCTGAGGTTAAGGCTTTTTTTAAATCACTAAAGGCGGTCTCGGCTTCTGGGGACCATGCAAAGTTGCTGATACCGTTCTTGGAACCGGTGAGTCTTGTAAGAGGGGCGGCAATGCTTGAAAAGCCCTTTATAAATCTCCTTAAGTACCCACATAAACCAATGAAGGCTCGTATTTGCTTCGCGTTTTTGGGAACAGGGAAGTTCTGAATACTTTCTATTTTTATAGGGTCCGTACGAAGACCTTTAGAATCAACCATATAGCCAAGATATTTGAGCTCGGCTTTGCAGAACTCAGATTTTTTTAGGTTTATGGTTAGACCTGCGTCTCGTAGTCGTTCATAGACACGGTTTAATAAATTAAGATGAGACTGTAAATCTTCCGACACCAAGATCAGGTCGTATAAGAAGCAGAAAGCATTTTCGTCAAATTCAGGTCCAAACAAGGCGTCAGCCAGTCTTTGGAGCTCGCTTGGTGCGTTTTTGAGACCGAAAGGCATACGAGTGAATTCGAATAGTCCTCGACCAGGAACTACGAATGCCGTCTTCTGACAGGAGTCTTCGTCCAAGGCAATCTGCCAGAACACCTTGGAAAGGTCAATGGACGAGACGTACCTAGCCCCGCCAAGCTTATCCAGGATTCTTGATATATATGGCAAGGGGTAGGAATCACGAATTGTTACGTTGTTGATTTTTCGCGATCCAAACAAAAACGACCCGTACCGTCTTTTTTAGTTACGATCAATACCGGACTAGACCAAGGAGAGCGCGAGGGACGGATAACTCCTAATTTCAGCATCTCATCCACTTCAGCTTCAAGCTGTCTCTGTCTAGCGGGCGACAAAGGGTAGTACCTTTGTTTTATTGGAGGACCTGTGGTAACGATTTTATGTTTTACAAGATGAGTCTTCCCTAAGCCTTTTTTCTCAAAAGAAATCGATTCAAACTTTTTTACTATTTCTAATAAACTTTTGTTTTCTTTAGGAGTCAAAGATGAGGCTGGCCGGATCGCCCTTACCTCATTAACTTGTCCTGCCCGTGTTGGGCTGGGCACTCTTGGAAACAGTTAATGACGGAATGACGTAAAAAAGAATGTCCTGAGTGATTCCTTTGTACGTCGCCGGCAACGTCATTGTCCCTAGCACATTTTGTCTAGTACCGTCTGCTGTTGAGACGTTAAAATCTACTTTAACTAACTGAAAACCTAAATTTAAAAAATATTTATAAGAGTCTCCCCCTATACAAGATAGAGAAGCGCCACTATCAAGTAACGCCCTACATATTTTGTTAACAATACAAATTTCGGCGTACGGTCGATTATCCCTTTCTATCTCCGAATTCTGTGGCAGTGGGCCCACTGCGTTAGAATCGGGAGCAGAAAGAAACTTTCTTACCAGTCGGAGCCAACTCCGCCACTCACGTCTTCCCTGCGCATAGGAAGGTGCGTGTCTAGAGCGACTCCGTCCTAGTTTTCCGCATCCTTGTTTGTATTATTACTTAGAGACCCTACTTTGGAAGCGTAACTGTCGGAAGCTTTCTTCCTACAGTCCGACATTTTGTGCCCCATTTTCTTGCAATAGTTACAAATAATCCTATTGTTTAAAGGAGCCTGTGGTGCATGACCCGACTCTTTTTGTTTATTATCAATGGAAGGTCCCTGTTGATACTGTTTTGCAGAATTTGTATTTTTACCAAAAGTAGATTGTTTGTTATATGTCGATCGATTGTAATATTTATTATTATATAAAGGAGGACTTTGATTATTCATGAATTTATTACTAGGATATCGATTGAAATGTTGTTTGTTGAATTTCGAATTATCATTTTGATATCCCTTGTTTGCGTAAGAAGTCGAGGGAGTGGGTTGCTTTGCCGTTTCAGATGTCGAGAATGATTCAAATTTTTTTGTCGCATCATTCAACTCTTCGAAGCTATTTATCTCCCGAGACGCAAGTAAGGTAGTGTACTTAGGTAACAAGGCTCTCATGGCTAATTGGAGCAACTCCCTATCTGATAGTTTAGAGTCGAGCATATTGTTATGCGCCTTCATCCTAAGGACAAATTCAAAAGCCGACATATCGTTTGATTGCTTCATATTGAACAGATCTATTTTTAGGGCTATTTGTCTATTGCTATCTTCAAATTGTCTGATTAATAGTAGTTTCAGGCTATCCCAGGTAAGGTCAGGGGTGTAAATGGACCTAAACCATAATAGAGCTAGGCCCTCTAAAATATCCGGAAAACACCTAACTATATCTTTATAATTGACGTTTCTAGTCCTACATTTTTCATCAATTTGTTGAATAAGTTCTCGAACACAGGTTGAACCATTGAATTTTATATTCCAATTATTTATTGTGACTGTTGGAGCATGCGATTCATTATAAAAGATTTTTGTATATTTTATAACGTTGGTACCGGAGTCGTTGTCCTGATCTGTATTTATGTCGTCTTCAACTTGTTCAACAATTTCAGCTACTTTTAATGACTTATTATGGTTTCTAGCCTGCAAACGCATTTCCTCTAATGTGTTGGCCGGTATTATATTTCGTATAGTTAATTCTACATTTAAATCGTCCTTCGATCTCCCGTTGATGTTCTCTATTGGCCCCGACATATTGAAATTTAAGCGTGTGATAAAATTAAATAAAAAAAACTTTAAATAATTTTTTTTTTTTTTTTTTGACTACCCTGTTTTTTTTTTTTTTTGAAAAAAAGTTAAAGTTAAGTTTTTTGAAATAAAGTTGAATAAACTTTCAAATTTGTGGCAACCCTAATTTATGTTGAGAAGAAAAAAAAAAAAATTTAATTGATTTTGCGGCAACCTTGATTTCAAAATAAAAGTTTTTGCGGCAACCCTGCCTTTATGTTAGTAATAGTTATAGAGATATTTTGTATATTCAATGAAATGTTAAGTCTTGTAGGTACCACTCCGTAGGTAATAATAGTTTAATATACGATGACGTATGCATTAGTGATCACAGACATACACATGAAATATTTGTCAAGTCTTTCATTGTATTTCGGATTTCAAACCCGTGTTAAAAATGTAAATAACCGTCTATAGTATGTAGAAACGTCAAGTTTGGCATATAAATAATAACCAATAAATATAATATCTGTAACACACATCAGCCTTTATGTAAGTAAGTGACGTATCTTGTAATTATTTATAAGTACTTTGATAATATGACATTGAATAATGTAGGCACTTTCTTTGCAACGGAAATTAACATTAGTATTCATAACATTTATGTATGTTTAAACTATTATGTTTGCAATGTTAAATGCTAAATTAAAAAAATAATTTTAAATGTGTACCGGCATTAATGTAATGGAAAGGTATGTATTGCATATCTTTTAAAATACCTGCAAAGTTGTTTGTTGTTTATTTTGACAGTTGTCAATGTCATAGATATTTTTGTAGACAATCCATTGTCATGGATTAATGTATTATTTACTTAATAACCACTATTGCCTGGTATCAAGATAGGCACTACCTACACAATTTCTACCATCAGAGAAGTATTGTCTATCAACAAATTTTGTGACCGATCCGATCGTTGTTTGTGGAACAAACACAAATGAATTGAGGTTATGTTGATTATTATTGTCCGACTGGTAGAAATGAATGAGGTTATGAAACATTTGAAAATCAAGTACTTTCGACACTAACATGACAATACCATTTTATGTGTGGAACACTAGCACATGGAAGTTACATTTTAACCAAAGCATCCAGATGTAATTGCAGTGTTATTGCGTGCCAAAACACATTGGTGCGCCATTTGTTATCCTTATAAAAGCGGATGCTGCGGAATGCATGCAATCCATCTTCAATTTGTTATATTGAATTGTGTGTAGGGCAGTAGGGTGCCAAATTGTTCAGGTGTAATACAGATACCTACCTCGCAGTGTCCAGCTTTGTCTCCAAACGAGACTCGGACGCCAAACATTTGCCTGTTCCAGCAAACGTATGCTGTACCCTGCGGAATGACATGAGAACCCCTTCTCAGAGATGGGCATAAGATATAACCCCGCAATTACATGTGGATGGGTTGTATTTTTGAATAAAAGAGTGGTTCACAATCATATAGACTTCTATTTGATGATAATAGATACAGTTAGATGTTGGAATGACTTACCCCCCAGACCGAATTGTAAACTATACTATCTACTCTAAAACGCGGAAGCTCGGGAACGCCTACCTCCACGGATGCTCGGTTTCATCAGCTCGGAGCGGCAAGCCAGCCAGCTCCGAATCTCGTTCAGTCACGTGCGTCCGGGTCATCTAGGACTCGGCCAGTTGATCCCGGCAATCAGGTACTCGTCAGCAAGGGCGACATTTATTACGCGCAACCGCGTGCTTGGCAGAGTTTGAATAGCGCGGTAAATCTCCCAAATATAACCTCCGATCGATAATATCGACGATTGTCGTCAAATCTGTCCACCAACAGGTTCGGAACGAGCGCGGATCCACGTTCTCTCGCATCGATTCTTCTGAATCTAATTTCACCTTTCGGATTACACCGTCTCGCGTTTCTTATTACCACTCCGGACTTGCTTCTCGCATCCTCCGTAATTTACCCGCGAACCGATCACGAACTTTATTTTGTCATTTGAATCCGTAAAAGTAACGATCGTTACGCTCCAAAATAATTACCGCTTAATATTTGAATATTTGATTCTCCTCAAAATAGCACTGCCGTCCCTTCCCGTTTGAGCCCGGCAGGGGCGACCGGACTCAAACGGGAAGAGACCTCTCGTTTTCTCGAAAAAACAAAACTACCTTCACCGCCGGTGTGTATGGCTGTTCAAACAGACCATAAACAACCATAACTTAAAGGTAACACAGTACCTGACCACAATTGTTGGAAAATATGAAATAGTTTCATAACAAATGATGCCTTTTTAAATCTTAGCACTCTAGCTCCCTGAAAATTCATGGACCACCACTGATATCTGTCACTTCTGGACACCTGATCCCCAGATCCCTACTCACCCCTCATACATTTTTCCTTCCCAGTACTTCCTCTCCTTTCTTTCCTAAAAAGGCCCTCCACACTGCATCCCCAAAGATGATATAAGCTTTGAGGGAAATTATTTTCATCAGGGCCTAATGTGGAGCTAATGTAAAAAAAAGTTCCTCTGGAGTGTAATGAAGTGAGTACAATCTTTCTAATCCGGCACTATTAAAAACCAGAGGGTGCCAGATTATTGGAATGTTCGGATTACTGGATTATAGAGAAAAAATCATAATAAATAAAACAAAGAAACAAACAAACACTTCAAAACAACAGGTAAATACGTACGCACGTGCACATGAGATAAGTTTTAAGGTTAAACTGCTAGACGACGACACGGCGATCGAGCGCATAGGCGTAGAGGGGCGAGGGAGGTGCGGGCGAAGGGTGCCGGATTATTGGATGTATCGGTCTATTGAAGTGCCGGATTAGTGAGATTGTACTGTAATTGTATTTGTTTGCAGGTGATCTCCAGTCGCCGAAGCGTTCACGAGTGCTTCGACCTGTCCCCCTCCCCCACCTCCTCCTCCTCCTCCCTGCGCAAGAGCAGCACGGGCGGCAGCTACGCCAACCTGCCTGTGGCGGGGCGTGCGCGCGTCACGGTCCCTGCCACGTGCAGCGGCGAGGACTGGGACGGCGAGTGCGCCGGCGTGATCTATGCACTGCCCAACAAGGGCCGCTACAAGGATCTGAACCTGCAGCTGCAGGTGGGCGAGGGGGCGGCCTACTCATATATCGCCGGGCCTGAGATGAGGACTACGCACATTACGCAGCAGGACTCTGAGTGAGTCACTTTACATTACAATGCATAACACTTTGTTTGCGTATTGTTGATAACATCATTTTAAAGTAGTCCAATTTTTCTTTGCATTTTGATGTGTTGGGTTTTGAATTGATATTGTGCTCAGTACCTACCTGAATGTCATTTTTGATCCTACCCCCACCAACCATGTCACCTTGCTGAAAAAAGGCTTGGAACAATAACAACCAGCAGTGTGCACCTACAACTGATCGACTTGTGACATTGGAAGGAACTGGTTTTTCTTTAAGTTTGTGCTCGTCTTCGAATTTGGTAAGTGACTTGGCTTTCCTTACTTCCTTCTAGTTCCAGAGATTTACCAGACACATATAAGCATTCAATTCATTTCGTAATTTTTGTTTATTTAGCAATTTACAGTCCACCATTCGCCTGTTGCATTTGAGGCTGTCATTTCGGACAGTTTCGGATGCAACATATTGGTCCTTCGAGCCGGATTTCGTGAGCATTTTGGAGTTGAATGCTTGTATGTGTTTTTCCAATAACCTTGATCCTGTGTTCCTAATATTCCTGGCATTTCGGCTTTCGAATTGGGCACATTGTCACCTTCAAAAGGGGTTAAATTTCGTGGTAAATTTCACATTTTTCGTTTGTTGAATTTCTATTTTCAAATATTATCAAAATGGCTGCTTCTGCTAGTGTTCGCAATAAATTGGCCATTCTAGGTCTCCGGGAGATTCATGATTCATCGATCAGAGCAGTTGTTTCTGGTAATTTATTAGATAGAAATAATTTACTGGTTAGAATTAAGGATATTGAAAAGCAAAGGGATGATTTTGTTGAATCTTATATTATTCTAGAAACGTCAAAAAGTGAGGAGTTAAAATTAACAGATTTGGAAAATAAATATAAATCTTTTATGAACATGTATTTTGAAATTCATACGAATTATCTAGCAGTTTTTCCACCAAAGGAAGATTCTATAAAAACATCAAATAGTCACGGTTTTTCACTTCCTAAAATTAGTTTGCCAACTTTTTCGGGTGGAATTACTGAATGGATAAACTTTATAAATACGTATGATGCAATTATTCATAATAATGAATCTCTAAGTGACATACATAAATTACATTATTTGTTAGGAGCACTATCGGGTGACGCGTTGAAAATTATAAAGCATCTTCCTGTTTCCGCAATCAATTATCCAATTGCTTACAATTTGTTGAGAGATCGTTTTCATAACAAACGGATAATTGCGGACAGACACGTAGAGAACATTATCTCGTGCCCCATAATTAAAAAGGATTCGCTTAGATCTGTCGTTAATGTTTTGAAGGAAAATATTCAGGCATTAGAAGCGTTACATTTTCCAACAGATCAGTGGTCATTTTTATTACTACATATCGTTTTGAAGAAAACTCCTGATGACTTAAGAACTAACTTCGAGTTATTAGGTCATAAGGACGAAATTCCATCATTTTCGCAATTATTGTTGTTTTTAGAATCACAATCTAAAATTTATGAATCGGTTCATGGGTACGGTATGAAAAATGAAGCGCCAAAAGCAAAAACAAATCGCTTATTAAATTCTTTTGTCAGTACACAAAAGTCGGTGTGTTTAATATGCAAAGGTGGACATTTTCTTTCAAAGTGTGACCAATTTTTAAAGCTACAACCACCTGCTAGATTCGATGTTGTGAAGAAATATAAGTTGTGTCAGAATTGTCTTTCCGCTCAGCATTTGGTCAAGAACTGTTCGTCGCGTTTTAATTGTTTTCAGTGCCATAAAAATCATCATTCTTTGTTGCATTTTTCACATGATGAAAATAGGCAAGTACAGGCGTCAAACAGCAACAATTTTGATAACACTTCTAGACAAGAAGTACTCGATTCGCCACCTGAGACAATCGACCCAATCGTATCGGCCATCGCGGCAACCACACCTCATTCGGAGAGGCTTAACAATCCCAACGTTTTATCGAGCTCTAGCCAATCATCAGTTTTGTTAGCTACGGCCATCGTAGAAGCTCGTGATAAAAAGGGTCATTTTCACAAGGTTCGTGTATTATTGGATTGTGCCAGTCAGGCAAATTTTATTTCAAATGATTGTGCAATTCGTTTGGGCCTCGACTGTTCTAATAAACAAATTCCTATTCGAGGAATTGGACAGTTGTCGGCCATCGCGCAGAAGGGACTGGTCAAGTGTCGGATCCGTCCTCTATGTTCGAATGAGCTTTTTGATGCGGATTTCGTCGTGTTATCAAGCATTTGTGCACAGTTGCCTAGTTCTCCCATTCGTCGGGGAGACTGGGATCATTTGAAAAATTTAACTTTGGCAGATCCAAATTTCGATAAACCCTCTGCAATCGATATTTTATTGGGTGCTGGGTTGTTTTCATCCGTTCTTCGTTCAGGACGGGTGGTAGGAAAATCTAATGAACCGATAGCTTTGAACACGGCTTTTGGTTGGATTTTAATGGGAAATGTCGATCACAGCGTGTCTCCTCCCATGAATTCGTTTTTGACGACGTCAGAATCGACAATTGAGACTGTTCTGAAAACGTTTTGGGAAATCGAAGACCTTCCAAATCATCCTTCACCGTTATCTACGGAAGAGTTGCTTTGTGAGGAAATATTTTCAACGCAGCATTATAGAAATGATGCGGGAATAAAACGTCAAAAAGTGAGGAGTTAAAATTAACAGATTTGGAAAATATTGTGGATGGAATCATATAATGATAGGGAAGTTAAATCGGCTCTTGGTGATTCATATCATTCGGCAGTATCTCGTCTGCATCACCTCGAGCGCCGTTTCTCTCGGCATCCAGATATAAAATCTGATTACATTCAATTTATGAGAGAATATGAATCTTTGGGCCACATGATAGATGTGACAAGTTCATCAGTTTCTATTGGAAAATATTTCATTCCTCATCATTGTGTGATTAAGGATACTGGATCCATTAAAAAACTTAGAGTTGTTTTTGACGCAAGTTCAAAAACATCTTCTAACCAGTCGTTAAATGATATACTTTTAGTAGGACCTAAACTTCAACAAGATATTGTGAAGTTAATTTCCAATTTCAGAACGCATAAAATTGTCTTTACAACAGATATTTGCAAAATGTATAGACAAATATTGGTTCGACCAGAGGATAGATCCTATCAACATATTTTATGGCGTGAATCACCGGAACAAATGATTAAAGAATTTGAACTGCAAACTGTTACCTACGGAACGGCTTCCGCACCGTTTCTCGCTTTACGTACTTTACAGCAACTCGCATTGGATGCAGATGCCAAATTTTCGACGGCATCAAAAGTTTTGTTAGAAAATACGTACGTTGATGATATTTTAGCTGGAGCATCCACACTTGAATCGGCACGTAAATTGCAGCGAGACTTGGTGGAACTACTTAATCTTGGCGGTTTTGAATTGAGCAAGTGGTCGAGTAATTGTCGTGAACTGCTTTATGATATTCCAATCTCACATCAGGAAGCACCTATAGAAATTGATTTAGATCATGCCAATAACATTAAGATTTTAGGTATTGTTTGGGATTCGCAAACTGATTCGTTCTCGTACCGAGTGAAAACATCACAAATAACATTTTCGAAAAGGTCAATCTTATCAACAATTGCAAAGATTTTTGATCCACTTGGATGGATTTCCCCCGTCACATTTTTGGCTAAATGTCTGTTACAACAGTTGTGGAAGCTTGGATTGAACTGGGACGATCCAGTTCCTGTCATGGTTCAATCTCATTGGACGGCAATAGTATCGTCATTGTCAACATTAGCCAATATTCAAATTCCGCGTTACTTAGGGGAGAGTAGTGATAATACATATCAATTAGTGGGATTTGCAGATGCATCCGAAAGGGGCTATGCTTGTGTTGTGTATATTCGGTCCCAACACTCAAAGCAAGAATTTAACATTAGACTTTTGGTTGCCAAGTCAAAGGTGGCTCCAGTGAAAACTCTTTCTATTCCACGTTTAGAATTATGTGGTGCTTTGTTACTTGCTCGACTTTTGGATTATGTTTTGAAATCATTCGGTACAACTTTACATATTGACAAAGTGTTCGCATTTACGGATTCTTCGATAGTTTTATCATGGATTCATACACCTACTTATAATTTGCAAACCTTTGTTGCCAATCGAATAGAACAAATCAATGAAGTTAATTCGTTGATCAAATGGTTTCATATACGTTCTCATTTAAACCCAGCTGACGTATCCAGCAGAGGACTTTTGCCTGATCAGTTGGTCAATACAGAGTTATGGTGGAAGGGGCCTCCTTGGATGCTCTCACCCGTCGATGAGTGGCCATTGGTCCATTCTTTCAGTGTAAAACTTGATGTTGTTCCTGAGCTAAAGGCCAACAATATTCATGTATTGACTACAACTGATTCGTGGAATGATGAGACGTTAAATAGATTTTCTTCATTAACAAGATTGCAACGTGTTACAGCATGGATTTTGAGATTTGCTGTCAACATTCGAAAGAAGAAAGAGGATCGTATATTTGGAATGTTAACCGTCGAGGAGTTGCATTCATCTCTGAAATTATGGATTTTGAAAGTACAACGCGTGCATTTTCATATTGATGCAGGAAAAAATTGTCGTAACTCGTCTCATGTTCAAAAGTTAATGCCTTTTTTAGACCCGGTTGGTCTGCTCAGAGTCGGTGGGCGGTTACACAATGCCCCTATCGCCTCTAATTTTCAACACCCTATACTTTTGCCCAAAAAAAGTCACCTTACTAACTTGATTATTGACTCGTTTCATAAGACTTATTTGCATGTGGGGCCTAGGACATTATTGTCAATTCTACAATCAAAATATTGGATTGTTTCCGCTCGAAACGTCATTCGGTCGCGTCTAAGTAAATGTATAACATGTTTTAAGGCTCGTCCTGTTGGGGTACAGCCTATGATGGGAGATTTGCCCCAAATTAGATTTCGTGAAGGACGTCCTTTCCTCAACGTTGGAGTGGATTTTGGTGGCCCGTTCTCAATAAAGGAAAGTAGGCGTAGAGGAGCCAAAGTTTTGAAGGCGTATCTGTGCTTATTTATTTGTTTAAGTACCAAGGCAGTACACTTAGAAGTTGTGTCTGATTTATCCTCGGATGCTTTCTTAGCAGCTTTGGATCGCTTTTTAGCCAGAAGGGGATTATGTTCTTGTATCCTTAGTGATAACGGCACAAACTTTGTCGGCGCTAACAAATACTTATCAGCGCGTGATTACCTCACATCTGCTGCCACCACGCGGCAAATCAAATGGTACTTTCATCCCCCTTCTGCACCTCACTTTGGAGGCATATATGAAGCAGGAATAAAATCTTCAAAATATCACCTAAAACGAGTAATAGGTGAACAAATACTCACGTTTGAGGAATTAGCAACATTATTTAGTCGAATAGAAGCCATCTTGAATTCTCGTCCATTATCTCAATTGTCTTCTGATCCATCTGAACTTGAAGCATTGACGCCTGGTCATTTTTTGATAGGGGCTCCTCTTACATCGGTTCCGGAACCTGATTGGTCTGAAGTACCGATGAATAGATTATCACGTTGTCAATTGTTGCAAAAAATAACTCAGGCATTTTGGAATCGATGGAGAAAAGAATATTTGCACACCCTTCAACAACGTGGAAAGTGGATAACTTCATCACCTAATCTTAATGTTGGAGATTTGGTGTTATTAAATGATGGAAAAATTCCATCCATGCACTGGCCACTGGGACGCATCGAGGAATGTCATCCGGGTCCTGATCAAATCGTACGGGTTGTGACAGTTAAAACTGCACAAGGAACATTTCGTCGGCCAGTTGTCAAACTTTATCCATTACCACTTTGAAACATTTTACTCATAAGTTTATTTTAAGTTTTATATTTGTCGTCTTTATTTTCTCCTTACTTTTTGTTCGTTTTACCGCGGTGTCAGTTGCTATGAAAGATAGGTCTTCAATAACTTATCTTAGGAACATATTCCTTATGGATTAATTTTAGTTTTATTTTAGACTTATGTTTCTTACATTTTTTTTTTAATTTCGTTAAGTTGTTCGTTGCAAAAAGATTGAATAATTGTTTGTCGTTTTGTTAATAATAGGTTGTTATTAAATTCATTTGTTTGTTGTCAGTATTCGGAAATGTGTGATTTACCATCGGTCGTAGATAAGAGATTTCAATCTCTTCTCGGGGGCGGGAATGTTGGGTTTTGAATTGATATTGTGCTCAGTACCTACCTGAATGTCATTTTTGATCCTACCCCCACCAACCATGTCACCTTGCTGAAAAAAGGCTTGGAACAATAACAACCAGCAGTGTGCACCTACAACTGATCGACTTGTGACATTGGAAGGAACTGGTTTTTCTTTAAGTTTGTGCTCGTCTTCGAATTTGGTAAGTGACTTGGCTTTCCTTACTTCCTTCTAGTTCCAGAGATTTACCAGACACATATAAGCATTCAATTCATTTCGTAATTTTTGTTTATTTAGCAATTTACAGTCCACCATTCGCCTGTTGCATTTGAGGCTGTCATTTCGGACAGTTTCGGATGCAACATGATGTCTGTTGTGAGTTGTGTAATTGTTCTTGACAATTTAGTGAAACAAGAAGTCATCCATGAAAAACTGGTCTCCACCGGCAGCAACCTCTGCCATAGGTCACTCTAAGTATTTCGCTACATTTGGTGACTTAGCCCGGGTTCATGGGGTGAAGTTTGTTTAGGTCTTTTTTTTTAGTATCTAAATTCAGAAAATGAGAGACAACAATTTGAAGCAACGCAACGGTACAATGTGACAGAAACTTTTGTAAAACTTCAACTATGAACAGGTCAGTGTTTAGTTAGGGACCAATGTTTTCAGGTGGTTTACTACTTTAAGTGGGGAGACGCACCTACCGCCACAATTTATTGATGAAAAACCGATAAACGTTGTGAGAGTCAAATTCAACTATTCCCCGATCATTCTGACTTTTCCAAGTTAAAGAACTAAAAGTAAAGAAGCATTTGAATGCCTTCCGCTGCGAAATGCATCTTCAGCCTTCTGAGAATGTCTTAAACCACTTGAAAACATTGGTCCCTAACTAAACACTGACCTGTTCATAGTTGAAGTTTTACAAAAGTTTCTGTCACATTGTACCGTTGCGTTGCTTCAAATTGTTGTCTCTCATTTTCTGAATTTAGGTACTAAAAAAAAATGGTTCACATAAAACAATCACTACAGACCATCACTTTACTCTAATACTGTTACTGAAGGCGCATCACATGTCAGTCTGCCTTCGCCAAACGGGAAGCCCACAGTTTTGCTAGATGGAACCCTATTATTACTTAACACCTTGTATGTAGATATAACGTCTAATAAAAAGTACAAAAAAAATAGATATTCATTATATTTCCACCGTAATGGTAATATGTATTACAGTTGGGCTGGCGGGCGCATGTGGTGCTGCTTGTCATGTTCGTACGCCTACAACCGCGGCTGGCTGCAGCGCTGCGAAGTGTGCGGGGCCCGGCGGCGCGCCCCCTCCCTCACGCGGCCCGCCCTCACCACCGTGGCGCCCCCGCCCCCGCCCCCCCCTGCCGAGGGTGAGAGCTGGTCCTGCCGGCGCTGCACCCTGCAAAATGCGGGGGCGGAGGCGGCGTGCGGGGCCTGCGGGGGCAGTCGCCTCAGGTCTCTGCTAGGCGCCCCTGAACCCACCCTGCCGCGAGGGGAGTTCTGGGCCTGCGCCTCTTGCACGCTGAGGAACCCTCTGGCTGCGCAGGCCTGCTTGGCCTGTAAGGCGCCCCCAGGTCAGTGGACACTTTCTTCCTCTCTTATTATTTTTACAGTCTTGGCTTTCTTTCCATAGACATATAAAACAGTAGACCTGCCCATGAGGGAAAGGGGTAGAAACCAAGTTGTGCGGAGTAGGGAGATGGCATGTTCTTTTATGTTATTTATCAATAAACGAATTTGTCAGTACACATGCAACACACATTATCCTTATCGGTATCTATTTTGCGATTGATGATTGTCATGTGAGCATCAAGCACCAAAGTCCCTGGAGAACTGAGAGAGAGCTGGCACAAAACCGAGATGAGTGGAGGAAGACTCTTGAGGAGGCCAAGAATGATGATGATCTATTTTGTGAAATCTGTATAAATAATCGTAAATATGCTTAAATAAATAAATCAGTAGTTCTTTTTAAAATGATGACAAAATTTCTGGCTGTGTTAATATCTTAACTGCATCATAAATAATGATAACAAATGATAAATCGGTAGACAAAAGTTCAAGCTTGTTTTGAAAATCGAATATTTTGTTACTGTATTTAGTTGGACCCTTTTATAAATGTGTTATAACTTACTCACTTCACTCATTTTTGCATTGCTACGCAACCCGATTTGTAGATGGTACGGTTAAAAATGAACATTCAGACCCTGTGTAGAAAAGTCCCACAATGGACTGCGCTTAGCGAACTTTACTTTTCTGCGCAGCTTCTGGTTATTTCAAAGTGCGCTTTTCGGCGGTCAACGTGTATGACTGATGTCATAGTTTATTCAAAGCATTATCGAACCTTTCTGGTGCCAAAAATACGGTAGTGTGATTTGCCTCCAGCTTGTCGAAATGATACCCAGATCTTAATCTTTTGTAATGTCTACGCTTCTTCCCACCACAAGGTTGGCACCATAAGTAAATTTAAATTCCTACAGCTATTGGTGTTTTGTACTTATTGCATCCGAAACTGTTTCCGAATTACAGCTTCAGATGCACTTGGAAATGGACTGTAAATACTACAAGAAATGTTGTTGGCTGGAATTGGGTGATAATGTGTGTATGGGAAAAAATATTGGATTACAAGGAAGGAGGACAACCAATCACTTACCAACCAACAACACACTTACAAACAAAGTTTATTTAGTTCCACCGCTGTACTTCGAGGTAATTATCGCCACAACCACACAAATGAGTATAAAACTATCTTGATATGGTCAAAACACCTTCTTTTGGTTCATAAACAAATACAGTGAAACTCTCTTAAGAAGTTTTCCAAGGGACCGGGGAAAAAAAACTTATTAAGTGGGAAAACTTCTTAAGTGGGATTCAATTATAGCCATTCATATCTCCACTCCGGGTCATCCATACATCATTCCTATGTCTGTCTACCCTAGTTAAATTGTCATGAAAACAAGCTTATATGCTCCAAACACTCAAAAAAATAAATATATATATTATAGGTATCTTCTAGTAGTTAACCCAATCGCTGCCATTTACGCGGATCGGCGTACGAACGATCCGTGCCACAACTGCCATCTACGCCGTATCACGTAAATCGCCAGTATGAATGTTTCGAGGATGATATTTCTAAGTTCTAATGGTAGATGGGGCTAAATATTATTTTGTAAAATATTATGAACTGTTTCTTAGCGACATCTCTTGTAAAATATGATAATTTAAATTGTTTATACTACGAAAAGCAGCATCCAAAAAAGGTCAACAGATTTCTTGGCGCAGTCGTTTGATTCTCCCGCCATCGCAGCGTCGTGTGTGTGGATGTCACGTGGGTCTTATTACGTTCTCTGTGGTGTGGTTCTAAAAGTTTTTTGATATTCGGCGGAAATGTGGACTTGAGTTTTTATTCCCGATTTGAGAATTAAGTGTGTTTTTTTTTAAATTTAGTTTGATATTTCAGTTCGTGTGTACTTTTATACAATCATTTTTGAAACTTTATTTTTAATATCCCTAAATATGTCAAGACGCGATCTCAGTGAAGAAGACACAAGAGGATTCGTCCTCGATATTGACTCTGAAATTGAGGAAAGTGATGATGACTTGGATTTTATAACGCAACTTAGTGACAATGAAGATGAGCCTATGGAGAATGAAGTTACCCAAAGAACTTCGTCAGGAAATTGGACTGTGAATTCCGTGAAATTTTAAACCAATCATCCATCATTTTTGTTATTTGTTTTTGGGGTGTTATGCCATGTTGCGCTACCTCCTCCTTTAGCCAATGTGTGACACATCTGCCCTGATGATGGACACTGTAACGCTGTCCGAAACGTTGGCTAAAGGAGGAGGTAGCGCAACACGGCATAACACCCCAAAAACAAATAACAAAAATATTTTTGGTCGTGAAAATCTAAAATCATATCCAATTTAATGATTTCCATCTGGAATAAGCGACCCCATTAATAAAATTCAAAATAATGTAGTGCTATGTCAAATATAAAAACAGTTGAAGTATCGTTGTCCAACACCATTGATATGATTATGTGATGACGTAAGTGTATAATATACCAGCTTGTTTATTTGTGTTAGTGCGTCACCGCTATGGCGGGCTAGCGGGTTCCGATTATAATCTGTCTGTTTATTATTTATCTCAAAAGTAGATTATGGGACACATTTGAGGATAAATATTGTATGAAGTATGTAGTATAGATATCAGTTATGAGTGTCTAATATAAACAAAGCCCTCAAGGGCAAGGACAATGCTATAAAGATTAATTTAAATGACAAGTTAAAAATCACTGAAATGGCTGGCGTACGGTAGTGAAACAATGTTTTTGTTTGGGCAGCTATTGGGTTAAACATCATGGTAATTAGTATTATTTAGAAAACGGTAGGAATGTGAAATAAATGAAAAATGGTAAAACATAGTTGATTATAAAAAGTTTATTTACATACCTACATTTAAATTATTATTCTTTTCAAAGTATTTATCTATAGTCGATTGCTCTACCTACTCCATTATTTGGAAGGCAGTAATTTGTACCGCCGCCCCGGGAACCTTTATTGGATAACCAACACCTCTGCCATAGGTCACCCCAAGTGGTTCGCTATGTTTGGTGATATAGCAGGGGTGCCCGGGTTCATGGGATGAGGTTTGTCTAGGTCTTGGAGGCGGATGACCAGGATACACTGAACCCCAGATTCCTACCCACCCCTTAAAACCTTTTCCTTCCCAGAACTCTCCTCTCCATCCTTTCCCTAAAAAAACCCTTCACACAGCATCCCCAAAGATGACATAGGCCCTGAAGGAAATTATTTTCCTCAGGGCCTCCTGTGTGGAGCTCATGTAAAAAAAAAATTTATTGAATTCTTTTGTTGTAAAATTTTGCATCTCTAAACTTAAAAGCACTACCCAAATCAAAACAAAACCATCCCATTGACATTCCTAAATATTTTAATCCCTTATCGGCAAAAGAGAAAGTAAACACAATTTTGAAACTGTTAAAAAAACCTTATGTTTTTCCGAGAATGGCGCATCGCAATTGCAAGCAAAAGTGTATTCGAAAGCCACTCGAATTCGGATAGTAAAAGTTGCAGCATTCCAAAAGGTTCATACTGTTGATCTTATTTGAAATTGGTGTAAAGGCAATGTATTATACTTGTTGGTAATTACTCGCGTTAAACTTGACAGTTGAAGACAGCACAGTGGCTATACGCTGTCTCTTTTTTACGCTTTGGTTTTCTATACGAACTGAGGGAGAAAGAAAGACTTGTTTTGGTTAATTTTAGCAAGCGGTTTGATAAAAGGACACCTGCATGTAATTTTGTTTGTAAACAAACTTAGATGATAGCGGGTTTTACTTGCCTCGGAGCAAGCGTTCCGCGTGCTGCAACCCTGCCATGGCCCTGTTCAGAAAAATCTCACAAAGCCCCACGCGGCAAACTGTTTATTATTTGGCGGAATTAACTTTTTTGCACGCTTGCTGCTTGCTCGAATGGCATTCACGTGACGTAAATCGGACATCGGACAGTCTATTGTTATGGTGTGTTTTCACCAGGCACAGTTGACTATCATGTATTTTTAAAGATGTTTTAATCCTTTCCTAAAAATTCCGCAGAATAGAAATTAGATATACGCGCAGCCCAATATTATGTACCCACCTACCTACCTATCATACGTCGAATATCTACGATTTCGCGCGTAAATAAATGACTTGAATCGGAAAGTTATATCAAACGAGCTGTTTGACGCTGGAATTATAATCCACGCTTTCAAAGTCGGTAAAACTATCGAATTCAGCCTCGCGGTAAATACAAAACAACTACAAAAATCATTAGCGAAGTTTCGTTTCAATTAGATTTACAAATTTAGATTTTAAATTTACGCATATGTATTTCCTAACCTTCAAACTTAATTTACGACAAATGTCAGATGAAACACGATGCACGCAAATTTTGAAGTTTGATTGAAAAAAAACGTAATTATAATGCATCTTTTACCATCTCCCCCGGCATATTTAATCATGTTGTTATGTACCTACCTAATAATAAAGCTAAATATATTTATTTGAAGGTGAAACATTCCGTATTAACCGTGATCCGATTTGACAATCAAAAGTTTTTCGTGTATACAATAATATTATGAAACCTTCAGTATCAAAACTAATATTATTGAAGGAGGCGTCAAATGTATGCAAATGTAGATCTATCCCACGTTGTCATTAAGGCCGAAAAATACATGAAACGTTATATTAAACTCAACCTTAAAGACGCTTGCATATTCGGTACATAATTCCGCATTGCACATTCGTTCCACGTGTCGCATTGCTATTGTATCTAGGGGTTACGGCTTACGGGCCCGGCGGCCGACAAAGGGTCTGTTTATGGTCTCAGGTACTAGGGATTGCGCGTAATCTGTGAAGCCAAAGTCTTTCAATTTATGACTTTGAAAAAGGTTCATTTTAAATATGTATTTTGCGGCACAATATTTCGTTTGTGTATTTTACCGCCGGTTTTCTAAAACCTCTTAAGCGGGAAGCAGTTTTAGCTCTAAAACTTCTTAAGTGGGAAAAAATCGTGTTTTTTTAAATTTTTTGTATGGAATTTTCAAGGGACCGAAAATCAAAACTTCTTAAGCGTGAAAACTTCTTAAATGGGAACTTCTTAAGCGAGTTTTACTGTATATATGAACACTAACAACCAACAAAATGCTTCCAATGTAGTCCAAAATCTTCTTCTGTTTTCTTCAGAAACGAAAGCACTTGAATTCACTCTTGTCATTGTTCCATTTTCAAATGCTTTTCCAGCAAAGTGATATGGTTAGGGAGGGTAGGTAGTGGATAAACGACATCCCAGTAGGAACTATGCATGTCATCATTTCAAAACCAAGCACTACTCCTAATAGTTACGTGTGTGGTTCGTTGGGATTTGGCCTTTGTATTGTCTCACTATGTGAAAGCAGTTTAGTTTATTTACCCTGTTTTGTGTGTTTTGCAGAGGTCCCCATAGCTGCTCGTCCCCCACGCAGCCCCTCGCCCCCGCCTCGCCACAGGAGAGAACACCGCAGGTCGCCATTTTCATTCAAATTATTAATTTTTTAAAACATTCCCGGTATTATATCTGAAATTACATACGAATTATACATCTTCAAATGAACTTATATAGTAGGCAGAAAACACAAAAATTGAAAATTACTGCGCTGAAGGAAGGATTCGTTTACTGAGAATATTGAAAATGTAGTGTATTGAAAGAGCTTCTATCGCCGATGCCGACAGATGCCAGCAGGGAAAGAGCTTCTATCAGTTGCCGACAGATGCCAGTAGGGGTACCCGGGAAGCAGTGGCGGTCAAGAGCATTTCAATCGCCAGATACCCAGTAGATTCAATTCGCAGCAAGTACAGACAGGTTGTGTGACCAATAGTATAATTATTGTAAATACATAAATTCATAATAAACCAGTTTGTATCAAGGACCTACTATTATTATTAAGAAGTACCTCCATAGAACAAATAGTGTTTGATTGTAAATAACACAAACATCACAATTTTGCATCAAACTTCAGATCAGAATTTGTCCCAATTTAAAGGAATATTGACCCAGATAACTGAAGTAAATTATTATTAGTTTCTTTATTTCGTTTCTGTTCCTTGAGTTTTGGCCCAAATAACCGGCTGTACCGATTAACCGGTATACCAATTAAGCGGAATCGACCATACTATTTTCTTGCAATAAATAAAGTATGATGGTGAAGCTGTTGCTGACTATTCGTTAATGTGTTGCAGTCGGCAAGGAGGGCCCCCGTCGCTGCCCGCCCTGCTCCCGGCGCCCCCCGCAGTGGCAGTGGTGCCCCCCACCACAGTGGCCGCGGAGCCTCCCACCACGGTGGCAGTGGTGGCAGTGCCCCCGGCCGAGTGGCAGTGCTGCGTGTGTACCTTCAGCAACCCCTCGGGGGCGCCGCTGTGCGACATGTGTCGCGCTCCCCGCACCTCCCCACAAGACATCATACAGGTCATAGACGGAGGTAAGTTCATTCTAGTGTTGTTATTTACTAGTACTATTGTTATATCCCAAACTGCAAGTGGACCGTAGGTTTCGCATCTTTCAACAAAATTTGAATTCTCATCGGCTGGTTAATGGGTCTTGTTGATCCTTGTTTTTTTTAAAGCAGGCAGACATGTCTACAACGAAGACACAAACAACCATTGAAAAATAATGATAGGATTTTTTTTGGATCCCACCACTTTCCCAATGGCATTATAAGGAAACATATGGTTTCCTCCTTCACCGCACACGACAAGACTCTAATTTTTTTTTAACAAAGCTATATTTATTTAAACGACTAGACCCTCCAATGTCCATGCATATGGGGTTAGTAAGCTGTATGCAAGTACTTAACTTAACATAATACAAAAGAGAAATTAAAGTAGCAGCCCATGAAAATATTCTTCTTAACCACTCCGACCCCTAAGCTTGTTTACATGACAATTTAACAATAGCAGTCAAGTACAATAAGCTAGTTTTCAAGCTAACGGGTGTGTTCCCACAGAAATCGTTATAACTCCGTTATTGTTCTAGTGACAAGTTGTCCATAGAAATACATAAAATGACTTATTTTGTAGAAACAGTTTTCACCCGCCAAATCGCCTAACGCGCCATTAGACATTGTTAACCCATTGGCCACAAACCCCGGCAGCCTGCCGGGTGTGCAACTCAGGTACTTAACCACAAACCCCGGCACGCTGACGGGCTAGAGTAGGTCCGCCAAAAAATGGAAAACGAGCTCAACTACGACATTTTTGAAGAAAATTTTAAATGCCGAACATTCTGTAGGTAATCAATCATTCATTTCGTAGAAATGGCAATAAAGTGTTTCTTATGTTTTTTCCATGATATTTGTGTTCCAAGTTTTGTACGCTGCCAGCCGCCATTTAATTTCTTCAAAATTGCGATTGGTTCTAGGCTTTTGGTAGTGACCCTGAACGTCCCTGATTGCTTTGAGGACTATCATACCAAATTATTTTATTAGTTATTACTATACATGTATGCAAAAAAACAAAAATTATTTTTGTTCGCTTTATGAATATTATATTTTTTTGTAACTTTTTGAATAAAAATGTGGGAAAACACTTTATATTTGTATCCTTATTTAAACATATTTAAACATATTTTAATATTTTTTAAATTTTTATTTTAATGTTTTTCTTTACGTTAATTGAATGTGTAAATAAATTTAAAGAGATTAATTCATTTTAATATATGGTTTAAAAGTTACAATAGATTTAGTACACCAATGGAGTTTTTCAATTTTTGGTACAAAATTAATTCAGTGGTGAAGGCCAATTTTTTTGCTCATTAATTCTGCGGCCAATGGGTTAATTTTTTATTAAATATTCTTGTATGAAATGGTAAAAAAGTGAGGTGACAAAATTGTTAATTGAAGTAAAACTTCTTGCTGGTTCCTAGTTCCTAGTGCTAAATGCGTGACGAGAGCGTTATGAAAAGTGTGATCGGGCGAGGCGAACGGAAGTTGAGAGGGAGATATAAATTAGAGAAGTCTTACTTCAGTCGTATGGTCTAATGCACACTCGTTTTTTATACAATTATACAATAGAATTATTGTTTTTTTTTATATAATCCGTGATTTTAGTACCGTTTTCACATAAAAACATCACGTGAGCCATTTGTACAATTTTTTTATGTTTGCATTTAAATCTTGCTGATACAGGTGGCGCAAAACTACCGGTATGGTTTGAGTGTGTAATAACTTTTTTTATTTAATGGTTAATTATTATAATTATTTTTTTGTTATACAGTAGCAATGGGAATATTTTTGGCTTAAGTGTGAAAAATTATATCCCGCAAGTGGTGGCCATTTTCGGCTTCGCACATTCGTGCTCTTTCCAGTACATTTTGCATAACTTTTCGTAAAATTTCCGGTGTTGTGCCTTGAATTTCATTGCGAATGTTTTGTTTTAGCTGTGGTATGGTCGCTGGCTTATTTACGTATACCCTTTCTTTCAAATAACCCCAAAGAAAACAGTCTGGCACTGTTAAATCCGGTGAACGTGGGGGCCAAATGAAATCGCTTCTGCGCGAAATAATGCGTTCGCCAAAGAGGTCTTGTAACATAGCCATCGTGTCCCTTTCAGTGTGGGCTGTGGTTCTATCTTGTTGGAACCACAACTGTGGATGGTTTTCTACAGCTGGCCTCAAAAAATTGTCCAGCATCATTGGATATTCAGCACCATTAACCGTAACTGAAGCGCCATGTGCATTTTCAAAGAAATATGGTCCAATGATCCTTTCAGACGAAACACCGCACCAAACAGTACACTTAAGTGGGTGTAATTGTTGCTGATGAACTGTTCTTGGATTCACCGTAACCCATATCCTGCAATTTTGCTTGTTTACGAAACCATTCAATTGGAAATGGGCTTCATCGCTCATTATCAAATTGTTAATTAATCTTTTTGTCAGTATGAAATGGCATAATCAAGCCGTTGTTGGTAGTCTATCGGCTTCAATTCTTGCACAAGCTGAACCTTATACGGGAACATGTGCAATGTGGTCAAAATCCTCTGAACGGACCTTCGCGATAGCTCCAGTTGTGCCGAACGTCTTCTTGTTGATGTTTCTGGACTGTCCTGCACACTATCCACAACATGTTGGATATTTTCTTCCATGTGGACCGTACGTGGTCTTCCGGTACATGGAAGGTGTCTTACTGTACCATGTTGTCGAAAATTTGCAACCAGGCGGTTTATTGTTGGTGCTGAAGGTCCAGTACGCACATTAAAAAAACGACGATAAGCACGCTGCGTCAAAACAATTGACCGTTGATTTTCAAAATAATTCAACAATAAGGAACTCCAGTGAAAAAAAAAAATGGCTTTAAAAAAATATGTTCATGTAGACCAATAAACGCTGATTCTGAATTTATAAGTTTTATTTCATAATATTAAACGCAGAGTTTTTAAAAAAATTTATTAAAAAGTGCATTTTTAAACCTCTCCTCGAAACACAGTGTCAAGTTGGCATTACTGAAATGGTTAACGGTGACGTCACTGTTAACCTGCTAACCAATTCACCGAAGTGTATCAAGATGTATTGACATTTGAAATCTTACGCCTTACGCCACGAAGACACGCACCGCCATTCAACATTTTCGTGTTTTTTTGGTTTATTTTTCATACTCTTAAAAAGATTTAGATAAATAATAGTTATTGTGTTTATTGGAAACAATATTTAGGCTCTCAACAATTAAAATTATGACGTAAAGGGCTATATTTGAGGTTTAAGCATAGTCATAAATAGGTCATATGTCATATTTGACATTTGGTTTACGATACATCGGTCGTATTTTCGAATTGTTTTTTACTAAAAGGGCTTTTTATACAAGTTATTACACAATCGTCATGATCAGTATATTATAAATACCAGTGTTTCTGTATGTGTTATACATAAAACAATGTACAGTCACGCCTGAACACAAAATTCGAGGCTTACGAAATACGATGTCACTTGTATTTGCAATGAAAAAGATGATTTATTGTTTTTAGTATTGCACTTTGTTAAAATACAATAACAGTACCGGTGAAATGTGGACATTTTACCAATGTTTTTCTATATTAAAAGCAGTTAATCTTGAATAAAAAACACACCTCACACCTAAAAGTCATCCCAAAGCATTCCGCCTGATTCCGCCATTGATTTTTCTGGATTCTTCATTCAAACAGGGATGTTCTGCCCAAAAAAATTATTTCCCTATATTTCGAAGTAAAATTTCCCTAGAATTTCACATTTACGCAATTACCTACGTAGCCACCTGATTGTGTAACACTAATCCTGTTATATGTTAATTAATATGATTAATTAATTGGAAAGATATTGGAACTTGGTAAATATACTAATAATACTGTGCTTTTCCAAATAAAACGCTTTTTGCTACGTGAAGTAATAATTTAAAAGTACGAATACACTCACCACTGAATTAGAAACTGAATTCCAAATAAAAAAAAAAACACTTTGCAAAATAAAAATCAACCGCAATCACCGAAAAAAACGGAACTTAAAACATAATAATTTTTTTTTTTCAGAGGTCCCATTTATCTTTTTAGATACATAGGGAACGTACCCATACTACGTAACAAACTTTTTGCACTTTTTAACCCCCCCCCCCCCCCACCGTGACCAAAAACCTAAGCAACCCGCCGCTCATTTGTACCAAGCGTGGTATTTTGAAGACCCCCCCTCCCCCGAACGTGTCACGTAGTATGGGTACGTTCCCTAATATCATTTTGAGTTGTCAGTATTAAAAATAACATTGCATGTAAGTACACGAACAATAATTAAGATTCATAAGAATTCCAAAAAATATATATACGTATATATATATATATATATTTATCTCCTCTCGTACTATGTTGATTTTGCGCGACGGTACACCAGTTTTTTGTTGATCCGTTTGGGTTTGTTGATCTGGCCGGATTTTTAGATCCGTTACCGAAGCTGGCATACAAATCCTGATCCATGTGGATCTACTTTTGTCATCGAGATTTACCTCTAAGCCACGCCCATTTTTCGGTGACATATACATTTTACACGTTTTATTTGTTGATCTCCATATATGTATATATGGATGGTGCCGGTCTGTCGAACTTTTCTGCTCCTTTTAGTAGGTAATCGTAGGTACGTTCTTATTTGCCACGTTTTGACCGCGAACTGTGCGCAATGCAAATAAAAAATGTTCTATGTGCGTCTGTCGTATTGTTCAGGTCCATTTAGTATCGGTACGTTCAATAAAGATTAAAATATACTTAAGAGGATAGACCGCCTCACAATTGCGTCATGGTACTTTACCCTTGAAAAGTGTTTTTATTTACCACCTAACACGTGCCAAACTACTTGTACGGACTAGTTAGAGCGGCTTTTTATCGTTACCCGGTTGGGAAACTTTCTGATGCGAGTTAAGGTGGGGACCAAAGACTCGAACTCGAAAAACTACTGTAACCATTAAATAGAGTTAGCACACCTATTGGAGATGGCTTGAGTAATGAGACTATGAACTTTGACTACGAATCCAGAGGTCGCGGGCTAGCATCTGTGCGTAGTATGTATATTCATTTCTAATTAAGAGGATGAACAGTTTGAACGGATGTACTTAATCTTCGAAAACGGTTTTTATTACTTATATGTACGCCATTACGAACTTCGACTAAGAATCCGGAGGTCGCGGGTTAACATCTGTACGTAGCATGAAGATTAATTTTTACTTTAAGAGGATTAACAGTTTCATCTTGGGGGTCATCTATTAATCACGTGAGACTCGAAAGGGGGGGGGGGGGGGTCGGAAAAAAACATGAAATATCACGTGGGGGGGGGGGGGTATAATGAGATATCACGTGTATTTATTTTTCGTGATAATATTCTGAAAATTTCAAAATACTTTGTACTAAAAAAAATACACGTGATTTTGGGTATGGGGGGGGGGTAGTCTTAAACCTCACCACATATCACCGGGGGGAGGGGGTTAAAAAGTTGCTAAAAAACATCACGTGATTATTAGACGACCCCAAAGGAAAAGGAATAAAGGGTGGGTAGGAATCTGGAGGTCGGTGTGTCCAGGAATCTATCACTTCCACTGCGGTGCAAGGCTATGTTCCGAGAGAGTACGGCTGGAAAAAGTCAAAGGGACTCCTCAACACTCTCCCAATGGGGCCTGCCATGCCGGGCAGATGCATCCGCCGCCAATACCCGGACATTCCTCACCCCATGAACCTGGGCACCCCTGCTAAGTCATCAAACGTATCGAACCACTTGGGGTGACCTATGACAGAGGTATTGGTTATCCAAAAAACGGTTCCCGGGGCGGCGGTACCCATACCCACCTCCCAAATCTTAATCTTGAAGGCGACCTCTTGATATTTCCAGATGGATTTTCTCGAAATAACGCCATGCGCCGCAGTGGGAGGGATGGATTCATCCGTCCATCACTCCTGGACACACTGACCCCCAGATTCCTACCCACCCTTCATACCCCTTTCCTTCCCCGGACTTCCTTTTCTTCTTTTCATAAAAAGAAGCCCTCCACACAGCATCCCCAAAGATTACTAAGGTAGGTACTGAGAGGTTTTTTCTCAGGTGGACACCCGTGGAAGTAATGGCACGATCAAGTGAATCAGATACTTGAGTCGGGCCGTGTCAAAAGTCAGAATAATAGAAGAGAATGTATGAGACGATGTTTGAATGTGAATGAGGCAAGGTGTGAGTGTCAAGACTGAATTGTTTGGCGGTCCGACCTATTTCATTGTTTAGTAACGTGGTTTATGTCTGTCTGTAACTCGGGTCCAATGAACTCGAATTGGCTTTGAATTTAAGTGTCATTTTGAAAATTGAACGTGTTTAAAATCCACAAAAAGTACTTACCTAAATAATTCAATACAACCATATTATAACTAAGTCTGTCACGAGTCACGACCCATTTACGCGATCCATTACTTAATACAAAAGTTTCAATACGATATTTTATATAGAATATACAAGAATAGAAACTATTCATAAGCGTTTTAAAAATTTAGCTGATCCATTGGATATCTTTTTTTACTATGTGCCGTTATATTAAGTGTTATAACATTCATCATTCAAGACTGCACGTGCAAAATAACGACAATTTACACAACGTTTCAACGGCCCCTTACAAAATAAAGAAATTTAACATTTAAGTACATGTTATTAGGTGTCAAAGTCCTAAACCAGTGTAAACCACTTCTAACGCCGTTGGAAGTTTGCGGATTAGACGAGAAGCATACAAAATTTTTAGAAATAAGTTTTTGATGCAGTTTTTAGTTTTTTTTCGTGCAAGTTTTTTTGTCTTAAACGAATTATTAGAATTATAAAAACTGTGTTTTTTCCGCTTCGAAATTAAAGCTCTATAAATGAAACGTTTTTGAATGTAGTTGAATACTAAAAACTGTTTTTGAAAGGATATGAAATAAGCTTTCAAATTGTTATATTACAAATAAATATTAACATTTTAAAATATTGAAATTTAGAATGCAAACAAAAAAAATGTAAAAATTACTCACGAAATGTTTTTACGTGAAAACAGTACTAAAATCATGGATTATGGTAAAAAAACACTTATTCTATTGTATAAATGAATAATAAACAATTTTATCGCCTCACTTTTTTACCACTTCATACAATAATATGTCTAACAACACATAGGCGATTTGGCGGGTGAAAACTGTTTCTACAAAATAAGTATTTTTATGTACTTCTATGGACAACTTTGAAAAGAGACGTGAAGCTTGATTCAATATGGATCTTCCATTTTTTGATTTTTGTTTTAGAACAATAACAGAGTTATAACGATTTCTGTGGGAACACATGCGTTAGCGTGAAAACATGCTTATTGTACTTGACTGCTATTGTTATATTGCCATGTAAACACGCTTACGGTCGGAGTGGTTAACGAAAAATTTTAGTCAACTGTTTAACCAGAAAAAGAGTTATGTTTTGTTTGTTTGTTTTATAATTTTAGTACGTTACGAGTATGTCTACAGACAGAAGACTCAATTTTTATTTTTATTTTGTTATTGACATATATTCTATACAAATGTCAACTGATGACAAGGATAAGACTGATTAATAATTGTTGTTTTAAAAGTTATATCCAAAATTATGTACGTACGACCGGCTTTTAGGGCAAAATGAGCAGAGTAGTAGAGAGCAGAGCTCAGAGTCAGGATTTTTTATTTTAGAAAATGGCAACATGGTTACCCTACTGGCAAACCGCCCAATGGCCCAATACAAAAACAACAATTGTTTAGAGCGAGACACGCGTGCAAAATGTAAAACCGACCTATTTTTATATCACCATCTCTTTCATCAACACATAAGATTCATAATGCTGTCTCCCTCAGGGGCCTGACCGATTCATGTAATCATGTTTGCAAATTGCAAATGGCGGCGGTTGTGGTTTGATGTTAGTTGTTTTAAATGATGATTTGTGATGTTTATTTCAAACATATTAAATAATCAAACTGATTCGACTACTTTAAACAGTGAAGTTAACTTGGAAACTGAACTGGTAAGTGGATTTTTTATTTATAATGCTGATTTAGTTAAAAAACAAATCTTATTTGACGTATCACAAATTATCAACAAGTTGCGTTGTATCTATATTTGAAATATTCTTTTTAGTTATTACTTTTTAACTGATTTAGATTAAATTTTGAATTGCGTTTATGTTAGTTACCACAGTTAGTTAAGTATTTTATTCGTAACACTATTTTCAACAAAATCATTTTTTATATATTTGAGGTTATCTGTCGTGGTTAAAATAAAGGTTTAGATATCTAACGAGCGATTTAAATCAAATTTATATTTGTCATTATTGATACTTACACCTATCAATGCGCTGTATAATATAAATACATTGTTGTCATCAATTACAAGGAGCTTTGCACTTAATGTTTTGTCCGAAACGCAAGTCAAATTCATTAAAATTGTACTAAACCAAATTTTACATTTTTAAATACCTGTGCCTTATTTCGTTTATGTTTTATTTCAGGTGATTTACAAGAACAAGATGGGAAGGTGCTGCAGTGTGATTGGGTGCAAATCCAACTATTGAAGTTTATCCACATTTGCCCTGCCGAAAAATGATGTTTTACGGAAAAATTGGCTTCGTAGGATTCTAACGGATTTCTCTGGAATCAAAAATCCGTACATTTGCATAAAACATTTCGATGAATCATCAATCATACGAAGCGACAAATGCACAGTTCGCTGGGAAGTTATAGATGTGCCTCGCAAAATTCCCAAGCTTCGTGAGGGATCAGTCCCTACAATATTTCCGAATACTCCCAAATACCTGTCCACCATCTCCCAAGCGTCAAGGAGACTCTGCGATGTGGAGGCATCCCGGATGGAAGCTGCTTTTGAACAGAGCCTCCAAGACTTTAAGAAGCACAAAGAAGCAAAGGCTATTAAATCTTTAGATGACATATCAAAATTCTTTTCTTCTGGAAGGACTTCAAATTTAATTAAACCAGAATGGGTTTTAACGGAGACAGCAGCACATAAAGTTTTGTGTTTAATCAGTGCAAGTGATACACCTTTTGTGTTTTAAGGGCTGTAAAAGTGATGAGTGACTTACAAATAGATTTATTTTTAGGTGATAAGTTAGTGAGTAAAAGTCTACACCCAAAAAGCATTAGTTTAATTCAAAGTGTGGATGATTTCAACAAACTGATCAATTTTAACGAGTCATTGATCCATAACTTTTTTCATCCTTTGCTTTAGATTTAAATGATATTCTCATGATGCTGCAGACACTTTCCAGATGCTGATCTGCGAATTATTTTCATTATAGAACAAATTAAGCATGCCGCTACCCTTAAAAATCTCCGTAGGTACTGTGGGAATACTTTAATACTTGCTGCATCTATAATGAAAACATATTAAAGAAAATAAATTAATTTTTGGGGATCGTTGGAAACGGTTAATAAGCACTTTTTTTTTTAATATCTTTTGATTCACCTTAATTACACTAAAAGACAACTATTTGCATTGGGGGAAGTGGAAAATATTTCATTTTAAATTTCGATTACGTAAAATTAAAATTAGCTTTCGTCTTGTGAGATTGTACGCCATTATGGTTATTATCTCATTCGCTGTCACTTTGGCATCACTTTGGTATGTTAGTATTCCTGATACACTTGAATGTATAACGAACGGCTAGAAGATTTTGAAGGTACCACGAAATCTGGAAAGGTAAGTACTAAATTATCGGAGTTTTGGGAATAAAATGATGGAAAAAAACATGTTTTTAATTTCGGTAATTATTTTTTATAAATAATACATTCACTTTTGTATCAAAAACCGTGTTACATAAACCTAGCGTAGCCGTTAAACTACTTGAAAACTGGGATGTTTTTTTGCCGTGACGCGAGTAGGCGTTATAAAGGGGCACTTTCTTTTGTATCACTAACCATATCACATAAAATTAGCGTACGTAGCCGCTCAACATCGCAGAAATAGTTGACTTATAAAAATAAAATTTTAAAGTAAAAAAAAATTTAAGCTAATAAATTTTAATCAACGCACGCAATACATTTGTATTTGGTAAGTACCTACTAATTAGGCGGAATTTCAGTTTTATAACATTAAAAAACTCCCGCGCGATTTTGTCTCTAGCCGTTGGTTTTACGAGCCGAATTCCCATGAAGTCTGCTACGATTTGCTCTAGCATCTTTTCGTACAGTAACAAAAATACCAACATTACAAAAAAATGACATTTGAAAATAATGTTTGAAAATGGACGGTCTCGTTTCACAGAATGAAAGCTAATTTTAATTTTACGTAGTCGAAATTTAGAATGAAATATTTTCCACTTCCCCCAATGCAAATAGTTGTCTTTTAATGTAATTAAGGTGAATCAAAAGATATTTTCAAAAAAAAGTGCGTATTAACCGTTTCCAATGATCCCCAAAGTTTACCGAAAATAAATCCAGGCAAAGCAATGTGCTTGAATGTTTTGAAAAACGAACCAAAACTACATAAACGCTCCTGGGAGCAGTTAAATACTTATGTCAATAATATTTACAAAAATAAATTAAAGTAAAATTATTATATTTATTATGTATAATATTTAAAAAAAAATACTAATAAGAGCAGCCCGGCGACCTGCTGGTACGACCGCAGGTACCTTAACTTTTGTTTGTTGACCAATTTTTTGTTTTTTTTTACCTAAACCAAAACTTGGGTGTTAATTTTGTTTGGTAGTTATCTAGAATTTTTAAGGAAAAATCGTTCATTTTAACTAACTAACTAACTAACTAACCATCACGCCGTTTCCCCGCAGGGGTAGGCAGAGAGGACGGACCGCTAAACAACTCGGTCTTGGCACACACTCTTTGCCTCACTCACATTCATACATCGTCTCATACATTCTCTTCTATTATTCTGGCTTTTGACATGACCCGATTCAAGTATCTGATTCACTTGATCGTGCCATGTCTTCCTCGGGCGTCCCCGACTTCTTCTACCATTCACATTCGCGTCGTATATTCTTCTTACACTACTTTCAATTCATTATCAATCAATTCATTTTATTGTGTTTAATCGAATCTTATTTTACATATGAAAGTAAACTGAATGCTGTTGAAATGAGATCCCTGAGACGTATGTGTGGTAAAACAATCTATGATCGTGTGAGAAATGTGGATATCCGCAAAGAATGTAAGGCTGATGTAAGCATAATGAGTAGGATTAAGAAAGGGACCCTCAGATGGTTTGGGCATGTAGAGCGAATGAACGAAGAAAGGAGTGTAAGAAGAATATACAACGCGAATGTGAATGGTAGAAGAAGTCGGGGACGCCCGAGGAAGACATGGCACGATCAAGTGAATCAGATGCAGATAAGAGAATAATACTTTGATAAAGCTATTAAAATTGACTAACTCATTGGCAGTATTTTGTCGGCTGAAAGAAAAAAAACTATTTCAGATTTATTATATTTTGTACCTATATACTGTGTGGTTTAAATTCAATACCTAATATTTTTACTTTGTATTTATTTTTGTGCAAGTGTTTTAAACAGTAGTTTCCTGCACAATTTACTAGTATAATTTTGTTAATATTGTTATATATATGTATGTAAAAGCCTAAATAGGCGTAAATAAATTAATAAATAATTGCATTACTCGTATTTGATTGGGTAATATTTTATTATACTTTATCGGTACTTTTATTGCACATTATTAGTTATTTTATTGAGACTAATTTAATCTGTAAACTTCTTTTCAAGGGATTATTTCATAAAAAAGTATTTTTCATTTTTTCAAACTAATATTTATGTCTCTAAAAACTAAATAAAATTATTGGTTTGTAAACTGTATTTCATTTACCCCGTCCCATATACAAGTAATATTCCCCGTCCACTTCGATTTAAAAAAAACAGTCCTCCATATTCCACTTAACCTTGCCTTAGAATTACTCGCCTAAAGGTTGTTTAGTAATGTAAGTATTATAAAAAAAAATGTGGAGAGGGAGTAAACTGGCATTCTACAAACAGAACATGTATTTTTTATTCAAAAGTTGTGTGTTTTCATACGCTTGAATACTAATGAGATATTATCCTTTAGGTTGTATTGTTTTCTCACTGTAAAAATTTCTACGCTGGTGGAGCTTTTTGAAATCGATTCGTAGTTCTCTTTCTTTACAGGAGGCCCTGAGATAAATAATTTTTCTTCAGGGCCTATATCATGTTAGAGGATGCTGTGTGGAGGGTATTTTTAAGGAAGGGAAGGAGTGAAAGTTCTGGGAAGGAAAAAGGTATGAGAGGTGGATAGGAATCCGGGGGTCAATGTGTCAGTGACAGACTATGAATCGATCCCTCCCACTGTGGTGTAAGGAGAGTCCGACTGGAGAGTTCACGGTAAGGTCTCCCTCAATCAGTCTCTACCGATCCGGTTCGCCACGCAGTAGTTGGGCAAACATATTCTCCGCAAAGATCTAGACAAACTTCACTTTCTGAACTCGGGCACCACTATTAAGTCACCAAACATTATTTATTTATTATTTATTAACAATATTTTTATATAAAAATATAATATTAACGCCTTTCGGCTTTTGCCTAACATAATGTAGTGTATAGGAACAACATGAAAAATACAACTCAAGTCAACTTGTAAAACGACCTAGACAAATCTCAATCCTTGAACCCGGGCACTCCTGCTAAGTCACCAAAAGTAGCGAACCATGAGGTGACGTATGAATTATACATATATTATCAAAATAAAATTTACTTGTGCACGCCACAATTTGAACTTCCGAATTCATAGCCAAGACCGTAATGCAACGCTTTTTTTTTCTACATGAGCTCCACACAGGAGGCCCCGAGGAAAATAATTTCCCTCAGGGCCTATGTCATCTTTGGGGATGATGTGTGGAGGGTTTTTTTTTAGGAAAGGAGATTTCTGGGAAGGAAAACGGTTTAAGGGGTGGGTGGGAATCTGGCGTTCAGTGTGTCCTTGTCATCCGCCTCCAAGACCTAGACAAACCTCACCCCATGAACCCGGGCACCCCTGTTAAATCACCAAACGTAGCGAACCACTTGGGGTGACCTATGGCAGAGGTGTTGGTTATCCAATAAAGGTTCCCGGGGTGGCGGCACTCATTCCCGCCTCCCAAATTATCACCCCTTGAACCCAGGCATCCCTGCTAAGTCACCAAAAGTATCGAACCACTTGAGATGACGTATAAGAGAGGTGTTTGTTATCCAATAAATGGTTCGTATGAGACTTGTATGAATGTGAACGAAGCAAGGAATGTGTGCCAAAACCGAGTTGTTTGGCGGTCCGTCCTCTCTGCCTACCCCTGCGGAAACGGCGTTATAATTAGTTAGTTAGAAAATACTAACTACTGCCAAAATATCATGAATCACTCTTAGATATTCGTAATTTTAATGCAAAAATATTAGTATTGTCATGCAGACAAGAGTTGAAATTGCGAGATATCATGATAATATATTCGTAAAGTTTTTGACAGGTCCGAATATCTATTAGGACTCCGTTTCCTGTTAATTCATTCGTAACAACTGCAGTCCATTTTTTAACAGTAATTCCGAATAAAAAGACAAGAATTCCGAATAAATTCTCAAATCATTTTTCTCCATGTAGGGGGGCGTGAACAAGAAATGTCAATAATATTTTGTGGAGAATGTAGAAGAGTATATAATCTTCACAACCGTTGGAAAAATTTAGCTGAACAATTGGATACCTTTTTTTAGTAGGTGCCTTCCATATCTGCCAACCAATGAGAAGGCTTCGTTCACAACACACCACGCCCAATACGACCAATCAGAAGGCTTCCTTTTTCAGCCATCTTTGATTATCAACGAGCGGATCAAATGCGTACGGGGAATTGGCTGGATCCGCAACGTATGGGAATTTGAACAGATCAACAAAAAAGTTGCGTATGATTTCCATACAAAGTTCGAAAATTTTATGTGCAATATATCAAAAACTTTTACCGAGAAACTGGCAACCTTGGTATTTGTAGTAACGTTGTTGCCAATTCATACAGATGTATTCCACCAAAGCCAAGTTATACGGTGTTAAAGGTGGATCAACATTGTCAAGCTACTTCTTACTGGATCAGGATACTACGGGAAGAGGTCAATATATATATATATATATATATAAATAATACCAGTAATATTGTCATATGTAATAAAAATTTTGCCAGAGTTGGAAATTTCCCTAGATTTTGTCCTGATTTCCCTTATCTCTAAAAAATATTTTTCTCCCCTAGATCTAGGGAAATTTCCCTCGACATAACATTACTGATTCAAAATGACAACTTAAAAAGTAAAAAACTATCGGTGGGTGGAGACGTCACACAACTCACCATAGATACGGTGCGTTTCTGGGAGTCTTGAAAAATTAAAACTTTGACAATTATTTTAACTATTAAAACTAACTATATAAATAAAAATAAAAATGCAGTTATTTAAGTTTGAAGATCTTTATTCATTAAAAAAAATTAAAAAATTGGACTGGAGTTCTCTATTGTTGATCGCTGTTCTGTTGTATAGTGTTCCATTTTAAATTCCCCAAGGTTTTTTCACAAAATTCTGAAATAAAAATAAAAAATATAAGTAAATTTAAAAAGTTATTAAACATTCAAACCATATCAGTAGTTTTGCGCGACCCTGTATTTATTTGTAATCATACAATTTGATAGCTTATTTCATAATCTTTGAAAAACAGTTTTTAGTATTCGGTTACATTCAGAAATATTTCATTTATAGAGCTTTCATTGCGATGCGGAAATAACACAAAGTTTTTATAAATCTGACAGTTCGTTTAAGACAAAACACTTATACAATGGCAAAATACCTGAGCGGTTAAATAGGTTAAGGGTTTGTGGCATAATGGCATGTGTTTGTTTGTTCAGCATTTGGTGACCCGGGGCGCCAGGAGAGCTGCCCCATGGAGACACTCCGCCTGAAGGAGGAGAGCCTGGCGTGGGCCCAGTGGCAAGAAATCCTCAACCAGTGCAAGCAGGTGAGCAACCATCGCTAGTTAATTATTACTAACCTGTAGATATTCATGTATTACTAGGTTTTGCCCGTTGCAGAGGCAACTAACGGGTTAAAACACTATGCGATTTGACGTGTGAACGTGGATGAAGCGAGGAGAAGTGTGTGTCAAATTAAATATCAATCGGTTAAATATCAAATTTTCATCGCAATCGGTTAAACGGTTTAGCAATGCATAATTTCATGATGCCAGAGCTCACTTTTGTACACAGAAACCATCGCCGGCATGCGCACATCAAATTCCCAAAGTTTCATCGCAATCGGATGAACGGTTTAGCAATGCATAATCTTATGATGCCAGATCTCACTATTGTATACAAAAACCATCGCGGGCATGCACACATCAAATCAAGGGGATGTGCACTTCTAATCCCAAAAGTTTCATCCCAATCGGATGAACGGTTTAGCAATGCATAATTTCATGATGCCCGAGCTCACTACTTTATACAGAAAGAATCGAAGGGATGCAGCAATCAAATCCCCAAAGTTTCATCGCAATCGGATGAACGGTTTAGCAGTGCACAATTTCATGAAGCCAGAGCTCACCATTTTATACAGAAAGAATCGAAGGGATGCGCACATCAAATCCCCAAAGTTTCATCGCTATCGAAGAAGAACTAACACAGAACGTGAAAATTAACTTTAAAAAAAGTGTGCTTCAGACCACACGACCGAAGTAAAACTTCACTAACTTTTACCGGATATCCTATGTATATAATATTATATTGTGCAGGCGCTGGCATTATAATGTAGTTTCCCGGGACTTCGGATGGAACCATTACAGTTTAATGATGTTAAAGTGGCCTTGCAACGCAAGCCGGGTACCTGTTGTAAATAATGTTATATAGCGCAGGCGCTTGCATTATAATGTAGTTTCCCGGAACTTGGGATGGAACCATTACAGTTAAGTTGACCCCGATGTTAAAGTGACCTTGCAACGCATACCGGGTCTCCGTTGTATATAATGTTATGTAGTACAGGCGCTTGCATTATAATGTAGTTGCCCGGGACTTGGGATGGAACCATTACAGTTTAATTGACCCCAAGGTTAAAGTGGACTTGCAACACATGCCGGGTACCCGTTGTACATAATGTTATATATTGCAGGCGCTTGCATTAAAATGTTATTTCCCGGGAATTGGGATGGAACCATTACAGTTAAGTTGACCCCGAGGTTACAGTAGCCTTGCAACGCATGCCGGGTACCCATTGTATATAATGTTATATAGTGCAGGCACTTGCATTATAATGTGGTTTCCCGGGACTTGGGATTGAACCATTACAGTTTAATTGACCCCGAGGTTAAAGTGGCGTCGCAACGCATGCCGGGTACCCGCTGTATATTATTTATTTATTTACGGACAAATAGTCCATTAACAATATAGAAGTTTTACTTTTTAAGCTCACTATTGTAGTTGTATTGTATTTCATTTTGCGCGGCTAAGAAGGTACTAAGTAGGTACTCACCTACTAGTATTTCACCAAAACGACGCCATTATGTTGTTGAGCATAAAATAATTTTATAAACCTTTTTTTCAACCCAAATAAATTTATTCAATATCGTGTTTTGATTTTTGAAGGAAAAAAGTCCCTGCAAGTAAGTACCTACCTAAATCACGCGTAATATATATTTATTTACTATTTGACAATGTGCAAACAGAACCATGCTTTATTCATAAATAATCAACTCATTTATAAATAAATAAAAATAATAAAACTGGGTTGTTTAAAAAAAAATTGACAATTCTTCATGTTTTCTGGTAAATTTTTTAGTTCTACAAAGTTCCGTTCGGGTTCTGTAATTATTTCAGTTTTGTGATGTAACTGGTCTATAATGATAAAACAACAGAACTTGAATAGAACCAACACGGAACGTGAAAATTAACTTTAAAAGAAGTTCAATTATTCAGTATCATCGAAACAACCTGACCTCAGTATTGCATTAAAACCTGTAGTAGCTACCTATTCGGGTAGGTACTGCTCATTTCCTTAAATAATTTGGGCAATCTTTTTCATCATATTTGCAATACTACCGAAATAAGTACCTACTCTGCGATGAATAACATTTCCAGCAAAATCTATACTTCCGATGGAATCTGTAAGCACGTGTTTTGGTGATATTTTTTTGGAAAAGTTCGGATTTTGGTAGCTTGTCCTGAAGAGGACATAGGTAGAGAAAACCAGAAATATGTCATTTTCAAAAAAGTTTTTAGACGTATTGACTCTTTTCCACAAAAAATTATAAATGGATTTCGAAAGATTGTTCTTTTATCTAGCATAGTTATGTAATAAATTTTTAGATTTTTTTTTAATTTTTAGTATAATAAGGTTATTCCATAGGTCGTTGGCAGATTTGTTAAATTTTCAAAAAAGTTTTTGTATTATACCACACCCATTTCAAATAATATAATCATGCAGTAAAACAAATCAATACATTATCTAGCAAAGTTATGTCTTAGAATTTTAATTTTAGTTTCAATAAAATCATTAAAAAATATGTACGTACATGTGTTTCTTGACGAAAATTGGTCCATTTGTGTATTTATTTGCGCACTTATAAACTAATATATTTCATATTTTTTTACATACTTATTGTGCTAATACATTATTGACAAATCATAAATAAGTTTGACCGAAAAATAATTTTGGGAAGCATTTAATTTTAATTAATTAATAGCTTCGCATTTCACGATTTTATCATAGCGCCGAAACACAAAATTTCGCAGTTCATTACGGTCCGAAACGTGGCCAGACGAGGACGTGTCCACGTCGCTCTGAATCACAACAGTTTGAAATAATATTTTGGAAACGAAATTGTAAATACATACGAATTCCTTGTTTCACGTTCGTAAAATCTACAGGGTTGACCGAATTTCATTTTCATTGAATATTTTTATGCAAAAAGTTTTATATTTAAAAATAAATGTTTTTATTTGTCCCTTATTATACGATACAAAAAACAAGAGTCCCAAATGCCCCATTTTTTTAAAGTAAAACTTCTTTACGCATGCTCGACACATGGGGTTAACTGGTGAATCGTTACGAAAAGTGGTGATTGTTACGAAAAGTGGTGCTGGTTACAAAAAATGACATGCGAACGGTAATCGATGCGAACAGTGATCAATTGCTAGGCGGGTCGGCCCTTTAGGCTCGCTTGTTATTTGTGTTATTGTTATATTGTTAATGGACTATTTGTCCGTAAATAAATAAATAAATTATATACAGCGGGTACCCGGCATGCGTTGCAAGGCTGGGGATGGGGGATGGGAATAGGGATGGGGATGGGGATGGGATTTTTTTTTATTGTAAATAATTTTTATGTTTATATCGCACAAGAGTCCAACAGCTCCCAAGGGAGGGAGGTTGAAGAAGAGTTGGGATGAGGTGGAGGGGGTGGCTGAGGGGGGGGTAAAGGAGGCAGGGATTGGAGGGAGGGTATGAGGGGGGGGGGGGTGGTTGAGAGGGGGTGGGCGGGTAGACCTTTTTTATATCCATTTTTCGTATTACAAAAATAACAAACACGAGAATCGAGTATGGGTACCACCACCCCGGGAACCATTTATTAGATAACCAACACGTCTGCCATAGGTCATCCCAAGTGGTTCGCAAGGTTTGGTGACTAGCAGGGGTGACTGGGTTTATTGGGAAGGTTTGTTTAGGTCTTGGCGGCGGATGCGTCTACCCACCAGCTGCATGGCAGGTCGGATCTGGAGAAAGTGGTTACGGCGTTATAAAATTATATATACATATATTCTTAACGTGAAACTTTGTTGATTTGTTTTGCGCACGCTCTCATTTCTCTCAGAATTTTGAATTGAAATTTTGATTGGAGTATTTTCCTTCGTTCCGAACAAAAAAGGTTGTCTTTTACAAAAATATTCCTATGCGTGTCCAGTGATTTCGAAAGTTAACCCACATCCATTCACATTATATTTTTATAAGATCTTTATTTGCTTTTAGCAAGCATTCATTTGTCATTTTCTACTTTTCTAGATTGTTGACTTATTTTTTACCCTAAGATTAATTTAAAACACTTGTTTCAGTAATAATTATATATAAGAAATGTGTACTTGCTTTATTTAAATTTTTGATAGATGATTTTCGAGCTTACTAACGGTGTTTATTCGAAATGTAAATTACTGACTCCTCTCTAATTTGTCAAAAAAAAAAAAATTAAAAAAAAAAAATTGATAATACATGTATGTTTTTGAAAGCTAATGATCGTGTTTTATATTGAGAACGACCGGTGAATCCAAATCTACATTTAAAAAAAATTAAAACACTTTTTATACACTGGTTAGAAGTTACTTCCTGTTAAACAGTGTTTTTTATTTTATTTTATTTATGTTTATTTAGGAAGCATACAGTTGTGTATAAAGTAATTGTACATAAAATAGTGAATATAATTTAAACCAGTTATGTTCCATTTATAATATTTAGTTGTTAATGGTTAATGATTATGTGATAATGAATCAAGTGATAATAGGCCACTTGCATGGATTTCATAACGACTTAGAAAAAATCATGTGGATAGATCTTTTTACTAAGATTAAGGAAATGTTAGTAAAATTGTTTAGAAATGTACAGTTTTTTTATTTTAAAATAAATAAATCCATTATTTGGGCCCGTGACATCACTACATGAAAATGTCCCGTTTCCGAAAATGTTCATATTAATTTTGTAAAATTTCATACTGATTTTTTTATATATGGGATTTCAGGCGATTTTTTTGAATTTGACATTTAACGTTCTCTAGATTTATTGTTTGTTCTCTGCGAACTTATCATTTGATTTGACAGATGTTATGAAGAGAACCCTGTACATTTTATGCTGTCTGTACGTGTTTTAGAGGTATAATGGTAGTGGTGCTAATTTTAATAAAATCAAATTTTATAATTTTCTTATTATTATTATAATTTACAAGTACAAGTATATTACATTGTATTTAGTAATATAGACGTTGAACATTATAATTGATTTATGATCAATAAGATGTATCAAGGAAAAAATATTTATGAGATGTAATATTTTTGGTATGCCTCGTTATTCTCCTGTGCCATTTCTTGTGGAAAACGTTATTTTTTTAAAAATGTTTTTCGACCATGTAATTATCATTTTATCGCACCCATAAAATTATGTCCCGTCTTTCCGGTTTATAAAAAATGGTCTGATTTTTCGGATTGAAATTTTCAAAAAATCCCCAGTGTTTCAAAAATACGATTAAAAAAATACAGAATGTCTTAGAATATTTGCCTAAACCGGAAAAAAAAATAAAAAAAATGTGATGCAATTGGCCTATTAAACAATTATAGTAGGTATATGGTGTAAGCACGTTGTAAAAAATTATCAAAAAACAGTTACACATTCAATAAATACTGTAAAATTTCTGTTTTGAACTATTACTAATAAAAAATGTCATTAACGGACTGCGAAAGAGAGGCCAGACATCATGCGCTTGAAATTCCCGTCAAAATGACAGTTTTAATTTGTGATTGTGTAATTCAAATTGTGTTTTTGTTAATAATTTCTGTTCTAATGACTAAGTCACTATTATATTAGTCTATTATCAATATATTTCATATTATTTTCCGTTTTAATCTATTAATAATGCCATTGTGCACACGAATAAATATTTCAAAATGAGACATTTTTTACAATCCAACTGAATATTACTCGGTTAATTTGGTTAAAGTACAATTAAAAAACAAAATTTTTAAAAATTATAACAAATTTTTTATTCATGTCTATATTATATCATCTACTTTATACCTACTGTGTTTACGCATTTCATTTGTATATATTTATGTTTATGTACTTCGATGTACAAATTACAAATAACTACCTACTACTAATTAAAATTCTGGAAACGAGAATTCAACATCTTCACCTGACCCATACTGTAGCCAGCCCTAGCTCCGCGTGTTATGGTCCTAGTAGATACGCGAAACCAAGCTTGCTGCGGAACGAAATCTAGTTCCAAAAACGTCCGCTCACTACCGCTGATGTGTGAGCGCTATAGTCGGAACCGAAATTATGATTTGCTGGTATGACAGTCTGAAGTTTTTTACATGGTATGGGCATGTTATATTGGTGTTAAAAGTTGCGGAATTCTGTACTGTAAAATAAATTTTAAAAACATCCAAGCCGGGATCGGTTTCTGGGCCGCAATGCCGCGTACCGTAAAACCATAACGGAAAACTCTGAAAAATCTGTATTATTTAGGCTAAAGATTTGACACTTCAGATCTTGACCTATCTCAACAATCCTAGCATTTGAATCCTAGAAACTGATGGTCAAAAAGACATCTTTCGTTTTTTATGCGAACCTGTCGACGGGAAGTATAACCGAGCCGGAATCGAGTGATTTTATTAGAGGTGCTAGTTTTCGCCGCTGGTTCGAATCAGTTTTTTTCTGTGAATAAATCGCTAGCAAAAATAAATGATGTAGGCAAAAAAAGACACGCAAAAAACGCAAAATCAATGTACTGAGACCCTGCTGAATCTTTTTCTCAAGCGAAAGTGAACCTTGCGGTGGGTGAAACGCAAAGGGCGGTGCGGTCGATTTTCGCCTGCGGGAAAAATTTCACCTCAAGCGAAAGTGACCCTTAAGGTGGTCTAAACTAAAGGGGGGAGCGGTCGTTTTTCGCATCAAAAATCAAGAGTGAACTTTTCCAAAACTAAGTATTAATATATACTAGCGGGGCCCGTTGCAGAAGCAACTGACGGGTTAAAACACTATGCGATTTGACGTGTGAACGTGGATGAAGCAAGGAGGAGTGTGAGTTAAATAAATATATGAAGAAACCTGAGGTTACAGTGACCTTGCAACGCATGCCGGGTACCCGTTGTTTATAATGTTATAATACAGTGCAGGCATTTGCAAGGCGCTTGCATAATAATGAAGTTTCCCTGAATTTGGAATGGAACCATTACAGTTATGTTGACCCCGAGGTTACAGTGATGTTGCAACGCATGCCGGGTACCCTTTGTATATAATGTTATAATATAAAGCAGGCGTTTGCAAGGCGCTTGTATTATAATGTAGTTTCCCGGAACTTGGAATGTAACCATTACAGTTAAGTTGACTCCGAGGTTACAGTGATCTTGCAACGCATGCCGGTTACCCGTTGTATATAATGATATAATAAAGTGCAGGCGTTTGCAAGGCGCTTGCATTATAATGTAGTTTATTGGAACTTGGAATGGAACCATTACAGTTAAGTTGACCCCGAGGTTACAGTGATCTTGCAACGCATGCCGGGTACCCTTTGTATATAATGTTATAATATAAAGCAGGCGTTTGCAAGGCGCTTGCATTATAATGTAGTTTCCCTGAACTTGGAATGGAACCATTACAGTTAAGTTGACCCCGAGATTACAGTGATGTTGCAACGCATGCCGGGTACCCGTTGTATATAATGTTATAATACAGTGCATGCGTTTGCAAGGCGCTTGAATTATAATGTAGTTTATTGGAACTTGGAATGGAACCATTACAGTTAAGTTGACCCCGAGGTTACAGTTTTGTTGCAACGCATGCCGGGTACCCGTTGTATATAATGTAATATAGAAATACAAATCCCCAAAGTTGTCCTTTATTGGATAACCAACACGTCTGCCATAGGTCACCTCAAGTGGTTCACTACGTTTGGTGATTTAGTAGGGGTGCCCGGGTTCATGGGGTGAGGTCTGTCTAGGTCTTGGAGGCGGACGACCAGGACACACTGAACCCCAGATTCCTACCCACCCCTTAAACCCTTTTCCTTCCCAGAACTCTCATCTCCTTCCTTTCCTTAAAAAAAATCCTCCACACAGCATCCCCAAAGATGACATAGGACCTGAGGGAAATTATTTTCTCCACGGCCTCCTGTGCGGAGCTCATGTAAAAAAAAAATAATTAAATGCATATAAATTCACCTTTCCCAAAAAGCCAGAAATAATTGAAAAAAACATGTTCTTAATATATTTTCCCTTGCTTAGTTCTGCACTCCTGGTATTTATCCTTTTAAAATTTTGTTTTATTCGAGTAAAAAAGAGAACAGAAAAAATATTCTTTCATAGCGTACTCTACCCCCCCCCCCCTTCCTCCATCCCGCAAAACCCCCTCCCGGGTTCCCCTCCCCCTTCCCAGGTTACCCTCCCCCCTCCGTGGTTTTTTCCCCCCCTCCCGCGCTCATTATTTGATTGCCGTTACATTTAGTTTTCAAACAGCTCGCGTGCCACCTATTGAAATATTTTTATGCAAATTTCGTAATGCCAGAGCTCACCAGCCAATAAACAAACATAACAAAAAATTTTTTATTCAATTTGGTGCAGTCTTTCGGAAGTTATACGCGTACATACATTTCGACGATTCATTTTTATGCAAATTTCATAATGCCAGAGCTCACCAGTAGTTTTATTCAAAACTTGTCCTTACAATAACGATAACAACAAAAAAATAATTACCCAATTAGGTGCAGTCGTTCCGAAGTTATGCGCGTACTTACATTTCATCGATTAATTTTTAAACATATTTCAAAATGACAGAGCTCACCAGTAGTTGTATACAAACTTTGTCCTAACAATAAGGAACGCAACAAAAAAAGAATTATTCAATTACGTGCAGTCGTTCTGAAGTTATGAGCGTACTTACATTTCGGCGAATCATTTTTAAACAAATTTCGTTATGCCAGAGCTCACCAGTAATTTTATTCAAAACTTGTCCTAAAACTAACAAATACAACAACGAAAGAATTATTCAATTTTGTGCATTCGCTCGGAAACTATGCGCATTTATAGATTTCGGCGATTCATTTTAAACAAATTTTATTATTCCAGAGCTCATCAGTAGTTTTATACAAACCTTGCCCGAACAATAACGAAACCAACTCAAAAAGAATTATCCAATTTGGACCAGTCGTTCATGAGCTATAATTTATAGATGATACCCGTGGATAATTATTTATCCGTTTATGTAATTTTCAGGGTACCTACCTAGTTCATCAAAATATTCTAAAACAATATGTTATTTATATGGCAACACAACCGTTAAACTTTGTCTAAACACCTCAAGCACAGCCTGAAAATCGAACACCTGCCCCCGTTTTAGAACATTTTACATACAAATTACGTCAGCTAACGCTGTCAGGGCCTCGCTGAAAACTTGCGGTGGTTTTGGATGGCATTCCATGTTCAGTATTGCAAGGTTGGAAAAAATTACATAAAGATTTAAAATATCTACCGATTTAACAGGCTGAAAACCATGTGCATTATGGATGTTATTGAATTTTTCGCAAATGTCAAATAAAATTGCAAAGTTTGACGCGACATTGTGATACATTTTAAATGGGAAGCTACACATGTTTTTATTTTAAAAGTTTCTAAATCTTGTATAATTTATGATTATTAAAAAACATCTCTCGCAAAATTTTCATCCTAATTTACCACCCTGCAAAGGGCCTTTAAAATGTCAATTTTTCTTCAGTATTTTGCAGATCGCCGTTTAATTAATTGGAATAAATTCATAGCAGAAATCAGTTTTGTATGGGAAATTTTCGATATATCTTTCTCAACTTTTCCATGCATTTGAAAAGAGATAGATACAATGAATTCGCTTCGAAGGAGAGTGAACCGTGGGGCCTTTGAAATTGAATTAACTTAGAGGTCAATTTGGCGTGCCAAATTTTACAAAACGGCCGCGAGCCAAAGTGACCCGTGAGGTTTCACCCACCCGAGGGGCAAAGTGGTCGCTTTTCCCCTCAAATCAAAAGTGAGGTTTTTCCCGACCTACCCCAAAACTGAGCATTAATATATATATACTAGCTGGGCCCGTTGCAAAAGCAACTAACGGGTTAAAACACTATGCGATTTGACGTGTGAACGTGGATGATGCGAGGAGTGTGTGTTCAATAAGTATTTGAAGAAAAAAACGATGTTTGAATGTAGACGAAGCGAGGTGTGTGCGCCACATAGAGGGCACAGGCAGTATACTGCTCAATTTGGTACACCTACTATAGGGCCACTTCGGTCAACTGGTTCAAGGAGTTCAGTATGGGAATAAAAGTTATTTTTTTAATCAATTTTTTTTGGAATTTTTATAATATTGAAATTTTATGGATCTTATAACACAATTGTTGGTAAAAGGTTATTTATTTAAGAAAGTAAGTTCACAGATCACATAATATGGTAAAAATAGTCACAATGTATCAATTCACTAATTAACTGAGCAAGGGATCGGAGGGAACCTTGCCGTTAGGCTTTGGGAATAACAAAAGCTGACTGTGGTTCTGCTTAGAGGGTGGTACCATAGGACGAAGCGCAACTAAGGCAGCAGTCGGGGGGTCTGGTTGGTGCTTTACTTATGGTAGTAGAATACTCCTTAGATGGTCGTGCCAGAGGACGAAGCGCAACTAAGAGAGCGTACTAGCCAAGAGCGAGCTGCAGACGAACTGACTAATTTAGGGCGCGCAGCCTGTTATATAGCCCATTCCTTGTTGCGGGGTGTGGTTTATGTAGCGGCTCGAGGGTGGGAGATGCGCAGAAGGCGTCGGCGCATCCTGGTTTGCTTAGGGGTGGGTGAGCAGGATGGCGCTGTACGGGGGAAAGAGATGGTGTAGTGGCAAGCGTAAAAACGGCGCGCTACAATCTTAAATTTTTTTCAGATTTTAAAATTTTTTGGATTTTGACATTTTTTGGATATTAAAATATTTTTCGATTTTGAAATTTTTTGGAATTTAAATTTTTTGGATTTTAAAATTTTTTGGATTTTTAACTTTTTTTCGATTTTAAAATTTGTTGGATTTTAAAATTTTTTGAAATTTTTTGGATTTTTAAATTTTTTTGGATTTTGAAATTTTTTGGATTTTAAAATTTTTTGGATTAAAAATTTTTTTGGATTTTGAAATTTTTGGATTTTAAAATTTTTTTCGATTTTTAAATTTTTTGGATTTTTAAATATTTTGTATTTTGTAATTAAAATTATTTTGAAATTGGTTATCAAAATAACGTAATATAATTTAATTTAGGCCCCCTAGGTCGAGAGGTAAGACTCTCGACTCGCAATCCGAAGATTGCGGGTTCGAACTCGATTTCATCGCAATCGGATGAACGGTTTAGCAATGCATAATTTCATGATACCAGAGCTCATTATTTGTAGTTGTATTGTAAGTACTAAGTAGGTACTTTGTTGTAATATTTCACCAAAACGATGCCATTATGTTGTTGAGCATAAAATAATTTTATAAAAACTTCTTTTCAGCACAAATAATTTTATTCAATATCATGTTTTATTTTTAAAGGAAAATAGTCCCTGCAAGAAAGTACCTACATAGAACAGCGTAATATATATATTTTTTGTTATTTCACAATATCCAAATAGAACCACGCTTTATTCATAAATATCTGCACATTTAAAAATAACATAACATAAAAATAATAAGGCTGGGTTGTTTAAAAAAAAGAATTGACAATTTTACAAATTTTTCTTGTCAATTTTCAGTTCTAGAAAGTTCCGTAATTATTTCAGTTTTGTGATGCGACTGGCCTATGATGATACAAAATAGAAATTGAATAGAACCAACACGGAACGTGAAAATTAACTTTAAAAAAAAATTGAATTATTTAGTATCATCGAAACAACCTTACCTTACATAGTATTGCATTAAAACCTAATTAAAAGTGTATCTACGTATTCGGGTAGGTACCTGCGCGTTTCCTTAAATTCCGGCAATCTTTGCTTTTTTCATCATATTTGCAATACTACCGAAATAAGTAGGTACCTACCCCGAATGAATAACGTGTTAATTTGAACTGGCCAGCAATATTTAAACTTCCGATGGAATTTGTGAGCACGTGTTTTGATGATTTTTTTTCGGAAAATTTCGAGTTTTGTCAGCATCTCCTGACGTATTTTATATGAGAATCATATGTTTTATTGTTATCAAAAGTTGCGGAATCTTTCCGGCTATCGTATTTTTAAAAAACATCTAGCCCGGAATCGGTTTTTCGGCGGCAATGTCGTTTTCCAAAAAACAACGACCCAAACCGCCGAGAGTTCCGTTTTGTTAGGCTAAAACTTTGACATCTGAGATCCTGACCTATGTCAATAGTCCTAGCATTTTCCTTTGTGAAATTAGCGGGTTTTTTCGTCATTTTTTTTTTCAAACGCCATCTGTCGGCGGGAAATACAACCGAGCCGAATCGAGTGATTCGAGTAGAGCTTCTAGTTTTCGCCGCCGATTCGTATCGGAGAATAAATACCTGTATATATTTCATTTTGTCGAAAAAAAATTACCCCCAGTTTCCATTCGGAATTTGCTTCAACCGAAAGTGAACCTTGAGGTGGGTGAAACGTAAAGGGCGTACTGGTCGTTTTTGCGTCAACAAAAAAGTGAGCTTTTCCCGACCTACCCCAAAACTGAGCATTAATATATATACTAGGTTTTGCCCGTTGCAGAAGCAACTAACGGGTTAAAACACTATGCGATTTGACGTGTGAACGTGGATGAAGCGAGGAGGAGTGTGTGTTAAATAAAATATATGAAGAAACCTGAGGTTACAGTGACCTTGCAACGCATGCCGGGTACCCGTTCTATATAATGTTATAATATAGTGCAGGCATTTGCAAGGCGCTTGCATAATAATGTAGTTTCCCTGAACTTGGAATGGAACCATTACAGTTAAGTTGACCCCGAGGTTACAGTGATGTTGCAACGCATGCCGGGTACCCATTGTATATAATGTTATAATATAAAGCAGGCGTTTGCAAGGCGCTTGTATTTTAATGTAGTTTCCAGGAACTTGGAATGGAACCATTACAGTTAAGTTGACCCCGAGGTTACAGTGATCTTGCAACGCATGCCGGGTACCCGTTGTATATAATGTTATAATATATTGCAGGCATTTGCAAGGCGCTTGCATTATAATGTAGTTTTCCGGAACTTGGAATGGAACCATTACAGTTAAGTTGACCCTGAGATTACAGTGATGTTGCAACGCATGCCGGGTACCCGTTGTATATAATGTTATAATACAGTGCATGCGTTTGCAAGGCACTTGAATTATAATGCAGTTTCCCGGAACTTGGAATGGAACCATTACAGTTAAGTTGACCCCGAGGTTACAGTGGTGTTGCAACGCATGCCGGGTACCCGTTGTATATAATGTTATGTAGAAATACAAATCCCAAAGTTGACCTTTATTGGTTAACCAACACCTCTGCCATAGGTCACCCCAAGTGGTTCGCTACGTTTGGTGATTTAGTAGGGGTGCCCGGGTTCATGGGGTGAGGTCTGTCTATGTCTTGGAGGCGGATGCCCAGGACACACTGAACCCCAGATTCCTACCCACCCCTTAAACCCTTTTCCTTCCCAGAACTCTCATCTCCTTCCTTTCCTAAAAAAAATCCTCCACACAGCATCCCCAAAGATGACATAGGACCTGTGGGAAATTATTTTCCCTACGGCCTCCTGTGTGGAGCTCATGTAAAAAAAATAATTAAATGCATATATATTCACCTTTCCCAAAAAGCCAGAAATAATTAAAAAAAAACATGTTAATATATTTTCCCTTGCTTAGTTCTGCACTCCTGGTATTTATCCTTTTAAAATTTTGTTTTATTCGAGTAAAAAAAAGAACAGAAAAAATATTCTTTCATAGCATACTCTACTCCCCCCCCCCTTCCTCCATCCCGCAAAACCCCCTCCCGGGTTTCCCTCCCCCTTCCCAGGTTACCCTCCCCCCTCCCTGGTTTTCCTCCCCCCTCTTTTTTAACCAACACCTCTGCCATAGGTCCCCCTAGGTGATTCGCTACGCTTAGTGATTTAGCAGGGGTGCCCGGGTTCATGGGATGAGGTGTGTCTAGGTCTGATGATCAACACACTGAACCCCAGATTCCTACCCACCCCTTAAACCCTTTTCCTTCCCAGAACTCTTCTCTCCTTCGTTTCCCTAAAAGACGAAGCGAGCAGGAGTGTGTGTTAAAATAAATATATGTAGAAAAAACGATGTCTGAATGCGGATGAAGCGTGGAATGAGCGCCTACAAAGGGAACAGATAGTTGACCACTCCCCCAAAGTTTCATCGCAATCGGATGAACGGTTTAGCAGTATATAATTTTACGATACCAGAGCTCACTATTTGTAGTTGTATTGTAAGTACTAAGTAGGTACTTTATTGTAATATTTCACCAAAACGACGCCATTATGTTGTTGAGCATAAAATAATTTTATAAAAACTTCTTTTCAGCACAAATAATTTTATTCAATATCATGTTTTATTTTTAAAGGAAAAAAGTCCCTGCAAGAAAGTACCTACCTAGAACAGCGTAATATTTATATTTTTTGTTATTTCACAATATCCAAATAGAACCACGCTTTATTCATAAATAATCTGCACATTTAAAAATAACATAACATAAAAATAATAAGGCTGGGTTGTTTAAAAAAAAGAATTGACAATTTTACAAATTTTTCTTGTCAATTTTCAGTTCTAGAAAGTTCCGTAATTATTTCAGTTTTGTGATGCGACTGGCCTGTGATGATACAAAATAGAACTTGAATAGAACCAACACGGAATGTGAAAAAAACTTTGAAAAAAAATTGAATTATTTAGTATCATCGAAACAACCTTACCTTACTTATAGTCTGTCAAAAAAGAGTAGAAAATATAAAAACTGGAACTACTAAATTTGTAGACTGGCAACACCAATTTAACTGTCAAATATTTTTTTGAAGTGCAATGACACTGAATGTATAGAACACAGTAAACTACATTTTAATAAAACATTTTTTCTTCATGATATAAATTTGATTAAAAGGTGATTTATAAAGCGATTTGCTTTAATTTAATTTAATGTAAATTTGAATTTAACAATAGATAGAAAGGAAGAATCACTAATGGTGAGTTTAGTTATATTACTTTTAGATCTGAATGAGAAAAACTAAAATTAGAGATAAGATCTAAAGCCCAGGCAACGCTGGGAACTTTATCTAGTATTAAATAAATATGAGCAATTTCTAAACTGTGCTTTATATTTTATTACATTATAGTTATTCTTCATTATGTTAACAGAAAATTTCAAAGGTATAGTAATAATATACCTATATGCAATTCTAATTTTGAAATCGGCGAGTATCTATACTGCAATGAAAAAATATTTTTTTTAGGCCTTTTTAATTTTTTATAAAAATGTAGGTTACACAGCTTTACTTTAACACCATGAGTTATGTGTTGAGTATTGCCATTTGATCATCAGTGGCGCCCTCATATATTTTCTACTCTTATTTGACAAACTGTAGTATTGCATTAAAACCTAATCAATTGTGTATCTACGCATTCGGGTAGGTACCTGCGCGTTTCCTTAAATTCCGGCAATCTTTGCTTTTTTTATCATATTTGCAATACTACCGAAATAAGTAGGTACCTACCCGGAATGAATAACGTGTTAATTTGAACTGGCCAGCAATATTTAAACTTCCGATGGAATCTGTGAGCGCGTGTTTTGATGATTTTTTTTCGGAAAATTTCGAGTTTTGTCAGCATCTCCTGACGTATTTTATACGAGAATCATATGTTTTATTGTTATTAAAAGTTGCGGAATCTTTCCGGCTATCGTATTTTTAAAAAACATCTAGCCCGGAATCGGTTTTTCGGCGGCAATGTCGTTTTCCGAAAAACAACGACCCAAACCGCCGAGAGTTCCGTTTTGTTAGGCTAAAACTTTGACATCTGAGATCCTGACCTATGTCAATAGTCCTAGCATTTTCCTTTGTGAAATTAGCGGGTTTTTTCGTCATTTTTTTTTTCAAACGCCATCTGTCGGCGGGAAATACAACCGAGCCGAATCGAGTGATTCGAGTAGAGCTTCTAGTTTTCGCCGCCGATTCGTATCGGAGAATAAATACCTGTATATATTTCATTTTGTCGAAAAAAAATTACCCCCAGTTTCCATTCGGAATTTGCTTCAACCGAAAGTGAACCTTGAGGTGGGTGAAACGTAAAGGGCGTACTGGTCGTTTTTGCGTCAACAAAAAAGTGAGCTTTTCCCGACCTACCCCAAAACTGAGCATTAATATATATATATATATTATTTATTTATTTATTTACTATTTTATATGCCCATTTGGTTTACATTTTTAAATTTACAAATATAATTTCTTACATTACAGTGGTTTACTATTGTATAAATTGAAAAATAATTAAATAATAACAATAATAAACTGAAATTATCAGAAATAATTTGTTCCAAAAAAAAATTGTTTATTTATGTTTTAAACATAGAATTTGTTACATTAAAAGTGTCGATATTATTTGTATATTTGTTTGCCAAACTGTGTGAGCGAGGATTTGGCGAGTTTGCTATATAATTTGTTTGTGAATGGTGACATTGAAATAGGTCCTTAGTAAGTCGAGTAGGTACTCTTAAATTGACTCCATTTAAGAGTTTGCAACTCCAATTGCGAATCAGAAGTCAAGCTCTGAATTTACAATTTAAAAAAATAAACATATGTCCTTATCTTTCGCCGATCCTCAAGCTTATGTATTTTTAAGATATTTAATAAAAAAGTGTAGTTAATTTGTTCTAAGTGGATATTTAACTTAAAATTAATAAATCTTAGAAACTTTCACTGAATTCTTCCGACATTTTTAATATATTTTTTATGTTGAGGTGACCAAATGACGAAATTATATTCTAATTGACTACAAACTAATGAGACAAATAAATTTTTCATGGCAGGATACATACATATATACTAGAGTCAATCAAAAAGTAATGCCTCCTATTTTTTTCTCCTTTAATTGTCAAGATATAAAGAAATGCAATTGCATGGGTTGAAAACCACCCTATTGACAATTAATTTGTTACTTTCAATATAATCTCCGTCCATTTCCACAGCTTTGGTTTATCTTTTAACAAAGGCATGTATCACAGTGTTGGAAAAAACACGGTCACATTCAGAACACCATCGCCATAACTTTCCCCGTCGATCACATAGTTTTGATTTTTTTTCCTTTGTGAGTTTGTGTGATGCCATTCCATGACTACCTCTTTGAATAAAGTAAAAAAAATGAACCCATATTTCGTCTCCGGTCACAATTTTTTCCAGAAACCGTGTGCTGCAAGTGTTGTGAGACTATTGTTTTTCTTGTTTCTTTATTCTGGCCAGTTAACTTTCTTGGTACTACCCACCTTGCACAAACTTAGCCAGTGGTGTTTGTCCTTCAGCTTCGTTACAGCGATGAACCCATCGTCTAGCAGTGCTGACGTCCATTGTTGCATCATGGCACACATTTTCAGTTTTTCATGAAAGCAAATGGGCGTTTTACCTTCTACAGTCAAGAATCAATCACAGAACGCTGTCTAATACGAACATCAATGTCGGCCATTTTGTAAGCGACTGCAGTGCTGCCAAAAATGTTACTAATGCAGCAGATTGTAGAAGAAGGTTTGAAGAATAGCACCAAATTCAAAATTTTTACTTAACTAACATTATTTAAGTACAAAAAAATAGGAGGCATTACTTTTTGACTGACCCTCGTATATACTTGTATACCCTATCATTGGTGTGTGCGTTGCAGCGTGGCGGTCAGTTTGTGGACGAGACGTTCAGTGCTGCTCCGCGCTCCTTATACTACAGCGGCGGCGGGGAGGCGGAGCAACCGGCGGCGCGCTGGCTACGGCCGCGACACATCCACACCGACCCCCGCGACGCGCCGCTGCCCTGGGCCGTCTTCCGACACCCTCGGCCTAGCGACATCTCGCAAGGTAAGTCTCACACAGCTAGCTAATATCTAATCAGTATAAAAAAATTATAACCTTATATATTGTTGCATCCAAAACTATTTCCGAATTACAGCTTCAGATGCACTTGGAAATGGACTGCAAATACTTAACGAAATGGTGTTTGCTGGAATTGTGTGATAATATGTGTAGGGAAAAATAATGGATTACAAGGAAGAAGGACAACCAATCACTTACCTCTGCGAAGGCCAACAACAAAATTACAAATATAGTTTATTTAGTTCCACCACGGTACCTCGAGGTAATTATCACCACAACACAAATAAGTATAAAATGATCTCTATAAGGTCAAAAACCTTTTAGTTCATAAATGATACATATTATGAACATGAACAACCAACAAAATGCTTCCAATCTAGTCCAAAATCTTCTTCTGTTTTTTTCAGAAATGAAAGTATTTGAATTCACTCTTGTCATTGTTCCATTTTCAAATGCTTTCCAGCAAGGTGATATGGTTAGGGAAGGTAGGTCCTGGATAAATGACATCCCAGTAGGAACTAGGAACCATGCTTATCATCATTTCGAAACCAAAAAACATAAAACAATTCAAATCACTCATGGTTTTCAAATGTAAAAATGAATTTATGCAAACGCGCTCTGTATGGCTAGATGAAAGGAAAATTAATGTTAGGCAAAGCGTAAAATACCTGGAACGTATTATCACAGATGACCTTAAAGACATATGAGGATATGGAAAGACAAAGAAGAGCGAAATCTGTTAGAGCAGGTATGGTGTCAAGACATTTTTACTCTTGAAGTATAAACGTCAAATGAATAGCTGTACATGTCCGAACTGTGGGTGGATTTCACTGCAACCCAATAGCATAAGTTAAAAGTCGCTTACAATAATTCTTATTGTCAACTGTTTCGCCTACCGAGATACTGCAGTGCCACGGAAATGTTCCTGGAGGGATGAGTGCACTATTTTAGAGCACTTCTCCATCACCGCATCGAAAGCTTATGGCGCAGACTACATCAATCGAAGAATACCATCATCACTGCTATGGCTGCCTGGATGGAGTCCCGCCTGACGGCCCGACAGGAGACGGTCAAATATTCTCCATAAACGGCTATTTGCTTTAATTTTTGATTTAACCCCTCCGAAATTCGCCATTTAAGCCCTTAACCGTTATATATGCGTTAAAAAGACAATAGCAGTCAAGTACAATAAGCCTATATACACGTCAACGCGTGTGTCATCACAGAAATTGTTGTAACTCCGTTATTGTTTTAGTGACATCCCCAAAATAAAAAGTGAAAGGTCGATAGTGAATCATGCTGCACATCTCTATTCAATTTGTCCATAGAAATGCATTAAAAGAACATTCTGTCAGACGCGCAGTCTGACACATAATTTATCCCGCCAAATTTCCTACGGGCGGGTCGACCGCGCCCGACATTGTTAATTTTTATTAAATATTTTTATATGAAATGATAAAAAAGTGAGGTGACAAAAGTGTTTATTACACATAAGTTACACATAAGTATTGTTGTTTACATAATCTGTGATTTTAGTACCGTTTTCACATAAAAACATCACGTGAGTCATTTTTACATTTTTTTAATGTTTGCATTCTAAATTTTAATATTTCCAAATATTAATATTTATTTGTATTATAATAATTCAAAAGCTTAATTTGTAACCTGTCTAAAACAGTTTTTAGTATTCGGCTATGTTCAGAAATGTTTCATTTATAGAGCTTTAATTGTGAAGCGGTAACAACACAAAGTTTTCGTAAAATGTCATTTCGTTTATGACATTATAAGTGTATATTGGCGATTTTCTGAGGGGTTAAACTGTCTCAAACAAAAAGACATTTTACGAAAACTTTTTGTTATTACCGCTTCACAATTAAAGCTCTATAAATGAAACATTTCTGAACGTAGCCGAATAGTAAAAACTGTTTTAGAAAGGTTACAAAATAAGCTTTCAAATTATTATATTACAAATAAATATTAGCATTTGTAAATATAAAAATTTAGAACGCAAACATTAAAAATATGTAAAAATGACTCACGTGATGTTTTTATGTGAAAACGGTACTAAAATCACAGATTATGTAAACAACAATACTTATTCTATTGTATATATGTGTAATAAACACTTTTGTCACCTCACTTTTTTATCATTTCATATAAAAATATTTAATAAAAATTAAAAATGTCAAGCGCGGTGTAATACCATTTTAATATAGGTTACCTACCTTTGTCATCCGACAGCCTCCCAGAGCATAAAGAACATCCATCTCAGGATGGTGGAGATAGGGATCAGAGATCATGCATATAAATAAATGAAAGTATTTTCTAGTGAAGTGTAAAAAAAGGCTTTATTGCACTTTGCAAATAACATCAAAGAAAGGTAAAAAAAAGAAACATAAATACCTTTGGCATCTATCAGATTTGGAGAGAGAGAGTTATGTTAAAATTACGGTTGGTTATTAGAAGCGCGTACGTCCCGTCGTCGTGATTCTCTTCCAGTCGTGTAGAGCAATCCTCAACAGCGATCGTCAACAGCAAACTCCAAAACGCCGTTCCACACGTCATGGGGCGTTTGGTTAAAGGGAGTCCTCCCAACACAAAAAGCTCGGTTGAGCCTCCATCCATCAGGCGGCATGGGGAATCTCACCGGCCCAAAGGTACAACAAAGGATATTTGGCGGGTCCAACAGAGTCTAGGAGGCGCTTCATCAGTAAAGGGAATTCACCCAACAAAACGAGCACGGAAGGTCCTCACCCATCAAGCGGCATGAGGGAACCTCATCGGCCAAAGGATTCACCAGCAAAGAATCCTTGCGGGCAGTTCATCACCCGATGAATTTGGTGTAAAAAACATCAGCACGCGGACAACATTATCTCGCGGCATCCGGCGGGGGATTTAACAAAATAAATCGGCTACAGTGCCATTAGAGTTGTCACACACTCACGTGACGTGTAAAAACAAACTTTCTAGGCTACATCGCCTTCGTAACTCACAACATAATCCCCATCGCCCCGAAAATCTGCTCCCCCACACAAAACTACGTTATGTCTTCCGCCATCTTTCCCCCGAACGCCCGTTTCCGGTGTCGTTGCAGTTTCGCCAACCAACAAAGTTAAATAAAAAATAAAAAATTAATAGACAATAAACAGTACCTGCTTTAAGCAGTACCTACTCGCGAAATAGATATGTTACAGCGGACGAGCCGCCGGTAGTAAATTTGGGCGGGTAAATATTTTTGTCAACTACGCGACTGACAGCTGATTCCTGTTATGTATTTCTATAGACAACTTGATAGGGATGTACAGCTTGATCTACTATCGACCTTTTACTTTTTGTTTTAGGGATGTAACTAAAACAATAACGTAGTTAGAACGATTTCTATGGAAACACACGCGCTGACGTTGTACTTGACTGCTGTCCTATTTCTAAAGCTTATATCTGCTTACGTTGCGGAGAGGTTAATATTCTTCACTTCTTTTCTGTTTTTATTCTATATTGTCTATTTTTTTAATTATTATTTCGAAATATGGAATGTATTGCAATGCATTACCCCTCAAACATACATTCTGGAATAAACTATTTTTATTTTTGAAACTGAAATTCGTAGGGGAATTCCATTATAATAATATCTCTACATATTATAAATTAAAGTCCTCCGCCGCGTCTGTCTGTTCGCGATAAACTCAAAAACTACTGAACGGATTTTCATGCGGTTTTCACCAATAGATATATTGATTCATGAGGAAGATTCAGGTATATAATTTGTCAAGGTCTTGTGTAAATTGTTTGAAAAAATATAATATATAAAGAGGAATATCTGTATGTGGTGGACAAGCGGGCAGTGTAGATTTGACTCTTATGCAAATTAACAGATGGCGGTGTGAGTTAATTTATCGTGGTTATGAAGGTTGGGTAACCATTCAGTAGATGGCGTTGTGTTTCGTTAGCCACAACAACGCGTGGCCGGGTCAGTCAGTAATAAAACAAACATGAAAGTTATTTCCACTTTAATTTATTAACATTAATAATAATTGACTGTCGAATGTATAATTATTTTGGTTATTCCCAGTAGTCTTAATTACCTCGGGTTTGTAGCTTACTTTGATATTGTTTGGGGAACACTTTACAAGTAATATGAATTATTAACGACCTAATTTTATTGTTGTCATGTCTATTCTTAATTAAAATCATTATTGTGTTTATGATTATATGGAATTTTTGATTGATGGTTTGATTTTTTAAAGGGTCACATTATTATTTTATTTACCATGTACCGAGTGTTCCTTGCGCAGGTGTCCTGGGCAACTGCTGGTTGCTGAGCGCCCTGGCCGTGCTGGCAGAACGCGAGGCACTTGTGCGCGGAGTGGTGCTGCGCGGTGAGGGCACGTGCCCCCAGGGCGCCTACCAGCTGCGCCTCTGCAAGGACGGCCGCTGGACCACCGTGCTGGTGGACGATCTGCTGCCCTGCGACAAGCGGGGACACCTCGTCTACTCGCAGGTAATACAAATAGAGAGACACCTCACCAACCACCGCTGTTTAACCCCTCAGAAAATTGCCAATATGCACTTTTAATGTCTTTAACGAAATGACATTTTACGAAAACTTTGTATTACCGCTTCACAATTAAAGCTCTATAAATGAAACATTTCTGAACGTATTCGAATAGTAAAAACTGTTTTAGACAGGTTACAAAATAAGCTTTCGAATTATTATATTACAAATAAATATTAATATTTGTAAATATTAAAATTTAGAATGCAAACATTAAAAAAATGTGAAAATGACTCACATGATGTTTTTATGTGAAAACGGTACTAAAATCACAGATTATGTAAACAACAATACGTATTCTGTTGTATAAATGTGTAATAAACACTTTTGTCACCTCACTTTTTTATCATTTCATATAAAAATATTTAATAAAAATTAATAATGTCGGGCGCGGTCGACCCGCCCGTAGGAAATTTGGCGGGATAAATTATGTGTCAGACTGCGCGTCTGACAGAATGTTCTTTTATGTATTTCTATGGACAACTTGAATAGAGATGTGCAGCATGATTCACTATCGACCTTTCACTTTTTATTTTACGGATGTAACTAAAACAATAACGGAGTTATAACGGTTTCTATGGAGACACGCGCTGACGAGTAAACACGCTTATTGTACTTGACTGTTGTCGTATTTTTAACGCATATATCTGCTTACGTTGCGGAGGGGTTAATATCCAAATAATATAATACCCACGCACAGGCTTCGCCTTTGTGGGATCTTTTTTGTTACTCTCTTATATTTTATGTTATTAAGTTTTGTACCTATTCCCATGTATCAAAAGATTTTGTTAAAAAAAAAAAAACAACCCCTTATCTGTGGTTCGCCCTCCGGCAGGCACAAAAAAAACTTATCTTTTTTTTAAGATGCGATTTTAACCCTTATGTGTAAAGAAACTGTATGAAGAAACTGTCAGAATCGCCTGCGCCAACATCTTTTTTGACATAACAGTTTAATTGATTAATATAGCTTCTCAGATTGCTTTCCTATGAATATTGTAACTCATTAGTGCTTCACTTTTAGGAGTATGTATGTCAATATTTCTTTGAATTGTTTTTCTTTTCATGTATTATTTATTCGGGTTTGTGTTGAAATAATAAAATCAGTTTATATTTTTTTAATATTTGTTTGCCGAATGGGAGATTTTTTTTGTTTTTAGTTAAAGTTAGCTATTCTGGGAAAACTTCTTACAATATTATCATGTAATCTGTATGAATAATAAGATATATTATCTGGTAAAGAGAAAACAATCGCAATTTTTTTTTTGTTTTTTATTGATATTTGACCAGAACCCATCAAGGTATTTTTCACGCAGTTTTCAAAATCTCATGCCACGTTTAAGAGGTTAATCAAATTAGGAATTTAGTTTAAGATCTCTTATACCATTGAAATGCAATAATTGTTGTTCTCACAATAGTGTTCTTAATTGTGTGGATTTTGTCTTTGACTTTTGTCCGTACTGACGGCTTTCAGACAAAACTCTGCCTTGAGCAATTTGAAGCTCTGCTCTGAACTCTTGGGTACAACTCACTCTAGCTAGAGCTAGCTGAATGTCCAGTGCGGTGATGAGCAACCTGAAGCCCGCGGGCCTTACGTAGCCTGCAAGCCGATTTTATGAGAATTTTAATACTTCCCTTGGCTAAATAAATTATTAAATAGTTCGCAGTAAGGAATATTCCACTGCTTCTGTCGTTTTAAAAAAGAGTTAAGCAGAAAAATTATGTTTCTCTTAAAATTTTGAATCAGCCACTCAAAATAATATGTTTTTTGTTATGTATTCAATCTTCCCACTTGGAAAAATAATTGCCACTTTTGTGTGCGAAATCAGAGATCAATATCAAAATGATTGTCTATTTGCTGCAAATAAACACATTTTTTCTGTTTCTTTAGGCCAAGCGAAAACAGTTGTGGGTACCTCTCATAGAAAAAGCTGTGGCCAAGCTCCACGGATGCTACGAGGCACTGGTCTCAGGGAGAGCCATTGAAGGTATCTATTACATTCCAATAACATATCTCTCTCGATCTGCGTTATTGATGATTGTCTTTCACAAATGCCACAACTGACTCCCGCTTTTGCGATTTATAACTTAAGTTGTTGCTTGAGGGTGGGGCCAGCCTTGCACAAGTAAGTACAAGGCTGTCCCGCCCTCTTAAGCCGCATACAGATATTCGCAACACAACATGCAATGCAACAAAGATTGCAACAGATTACCAAAGCGTGTAAGTCATTGTGAGCATGAACTGCGCACCGAAATGCGAAAAGCGCGAATACTAGGGAAGTTTTTACAACCTTTGTTGCCAAACCGAAATTATTGAAATATAATTTCTTACATGTATATCATCGATCACATGTTTACATATTAAAAATGCATGTTCAAATTTAAATTTAACCTTAACTGAGTAATTCGCCCACATTTTTACACACTGTGCACTATCAAAAAACTTGAAAAATACTAATTGCGTATTTAGCCCTGGACTGGGCCCATAACCTAATAAAACAGCAGAGGCGGTTTGCAATAGACTGAAGTTTATTATAAGTGCATATGCAGTTACTTTGTAGATGGTGTCAGTAGTAACATATCATATTTTGTTATTTACTCTAACACCGTCCCCGTAGCTGAGTTGTAATAAGATATATCTGTTTCCTACAAAGGAAAAAAAAAATTACTTTGTAGGAAACAGACGTTTGTTGTGAATCTCATCTTTTGTCTCATCATTATTTAATATGTAAGAAAGAGCTGCAGCATTATTAGGATAAAGAATGTACATTTTATGCTTTTTTAACTGTAATCGTGGATCATCATCGTGGAATTCATGTTCTAATTTGACTGTCCTAGAACGGGAGACCTTCCTAGTTGGACAGTCAAAGCTTCTTTGTACTGATGTATTCTTTATAAGAAAATAAAATAAATAAATAAATAAATTTGAAAAGGAAATGTGCACCAGTTTTGGCAAGATTAGTAAGAAAGAATTTATAAAAGGTAAATCAAAATCAAAACCTGATTATTGTTAAACCATGCTGTTTGTCAAATGAATGCAACGAGTTGAACTTCCGTTGGTCATCTTGCGAGAAATCCGTGGCCGTCACGCACTCCTGTTTCACCTTGAAACTCGGTTCCCTGAAGGTAGGTTCCTAAACTTATCTTCTTCATGAGTAGTAGAGTTGTTGTAATGTATCACATCTAGCAACTGGGGTGTGAACTTTAATTTGCCAAACCTTGATAATGGATGGATCTTGCCTGAATGTTGTGTAATGTATGAATTTTGTTTGCAGGTCTGTGTACGCTGACCGGAGCCCCCTGCGAGTCAGTGCCCCTCCAGGGCGGGGCCATCGCGGGCGAAGAGGAGCTGGACCGTGACCTGGTGTGGGCGCAACTGCTGTCCTCCCGTCAGGCTCGCTTCCTCATGGGGGCCTCCTGCGGGGGGGGGCAACATGAAGGTACGTTGTGTGATCGTTCACTACCCATCAGGGTACCAACAGTTGTGCGAAGGGGGGCCCAAAGGGACTTTCTTTATAACTTTTTCTTTTTCATTATTGAGACAGGTTGGATGAATAGGGCGGATGAACAATCAGAGTCATTCCATTCTTAATCATATACTGTTTCACAGACAACACTGTGAGAGCAGGTGCGTTGTCGTGGTGGAAGAACCAGTCCCCCGTGCGCCAATGATTCAATCGTTTTTGCTGATGCTTTCTCGCAACCTTTTTCATTCACGTTAACTGGAGGAACAAACTCTTGTGTGCATAACATCTCTGATATCAAAAAATGAGCATCATGTTCGATTTCACCTGACGCACTTTTTTCAGAAGAGGAGAGAGAGCACTTTTCCATTAGCTTTGGCTGTTGCTTGGTTTCGGGATTGTACCTTTAACACCAAGACTCATCATCAGTAATAACTTTCTAAAAAATTTGGGTCCTCTCCAGCTGATTTTTCAATTCATGGCAGGCTTGAAGGCGACGCTCTCTTTGGTCCTTAGAGAGGAGAAGAATTTTCAAGAATGCCATTTCGCATTTTCGCCGAATGAAGAAATTTAGATGTCGATTGTATGATGTAGTTGTGTTCAGGTGGATGAGGAGGAGTACCAGCGCCTGGGTCTGCGGCCGCGTCACGCGTACTCCGTGCTGGACGTGCGTGATGCGGGGGGGCTCCGCCTGCTGAGGCTGCGCAACCCGTGGGGCCACTACAGCTGGCGGGGCAACTACTCGGCTGCCTGCCCGCTGTGGACTGAGCCCCTGCGCCTCGCCCTGCAGGACGCCAGCAGTCAGGATGACCAGGGTGTCTTTTGGATCGCCTTCGACGATGTGCTCAAGTAAGGATAAGGATGTGCACTCTATCTTTAACCCTTCCATCCTCGGAAGGACAGAAGCTACTATCATATTCCATTAGAGCCTCTGAAGGACAGATGTGATCGGGGCGTCCAAACACTATAAAAAGTATTTTTTATCTTAGAAAGAGAAATAATTATTCTTATTAATATTAGTAAAGTGACAGTTTTCTTACTAATTCCTTACACAAAAGGAATTGGTTTTCTAAATATCGAATTCTTTCAAAATATTTCACAAAATTTTTTTGTCGACATTTCCATGTTTGATATTCTCTCTCTCTGGTTTCAATCGTGGGATTGGTTTGCAGCAATTTGATCTATTCGTTTCTTCCACTCTTCCCTGTCTTGTGCGGCTCTTTTGAAGTCTGCATAATATGATGAGCAGCGCACGTCCACCAGCAGGTCCTCCAGGTACTCTCGGCATGGGCGTCCCCTAGCGTTTGTCCCCTCGGTCATACCCTCCATTATGGCATGCATTATGTTTGATATTAATATTTTGTTATTGAAGTGAAAACTTCATTAGCACTTTTGTAATTTAAAACTCGATGAAATGAAAAAGCCACACTAAAAAGAGACGAAGCATACATCTAAAGGATTTAGTTTGCGATAGAATGAGATAGAATAATCGGTCTCCTCTTTGTGCGGTGTTCGTAGCCTCCCTATTCTTATCTAATTTATTTTTCTGAAGGTTTCACTTCTATCGCGTGTGAACTGCACACTTGTAATTTTTTTCGTCTAGTTTCTAAAACGGTATTTGTTTGTACGATAACTTATAATAATATATTTAAAATATATAGCACATTTAAAATATTTCGGAAGCATTCGGAAATTCCACGAGAAATTTCATCGTTGTTGGGACTTATAGATAAATATATTTAAAAGTCTGAAAGGTTAACACATTCTGGTGGGATGGACTTTGACTTTTGAATACGTTACAGATATTTTGCGTTATGAATATGTTACAGCTATTTGGAGTTATGAATATGTTTCAGATATTTTGAGTTATGAATATGTTACAGATATTTTGAGTTATGAATATGTTACAGATATTTTGAGTTGTGAATATGTTACAGATATTTTGAGTTATGAATATGTTACAGATATTTTGAGTTATGAATATGTTACAGATATTTTGAGTTGTGAATATGTTACAGATATTTTGACTGCATCGACATCTGTAAAGTGCGCGTGGGTTGGCACGAAGTGCGTCTCTCCGGCATTCTCCCCCCCTTGGCCGCCCCCCGCCACCTCTCCTGCCTCCTCCTCACCGTGCTGCAGCCCACGGAGGCTGACTTCACACTGTTCCAAGAGGGCCAGCGATCCTCAGCCAAGGCGCAACGATCGCAACTGGACCTCTGCGTGGTGGTGTTCCGCGCGCGACCCGGCGCCGCGCCGCACCCCGGGAGACTGGTCGCCAACTCCAAGAGACAAGTCCGCGGGTTTGTGGGTTGCCACAAGATGCTGGAGCGAGACTTGTACGTGGTGGTGTGTCTGGCTTTCAACCACTGGCACACGGGACTGGAGGGCGGGGGCGCAGGGGGGTTCCCTCGGCACGTGCTGGCCGTGCACTCCTCCAAGAGGTTGCTGCTGCAGCGAGTCACCCCCCCGCCGCACGTGCTGGCCGACTCCATCATCGGTCTGACCTTGGCCCGGGGGCAGCGCCATGAAGGCAGACAAGGGATGACTGCATACTACCTCACTAAGGTGCTACTATGTAAAAGTGTACCATTCAATTCAATTGATTCATTTTAAGAATATTAAATTTAACATTTCAAAGCGTTTTTAAAAGAGACAAAATATTTAAGATAAGATAAGCAGATTTAAACTAACAGCAACAAATTTTGCCATCTAAAATGTGCTTCATTGATGTTAAATTTATCAATATTCAAAGTGATTCTATTTAACAACAAGACAGCTCTCCCGACTGGATTGACCATTGGCAAGCTAGTTCTGCAAGCCGCGAGATAAATAGTGTATGCTGTTGGTGACAGAGATAACAATCGGGAACGTAGAAACTAATGCTCTCCGTGATAGTCGAGTTTTCGAACCATCTACGAATCAGTCTGAATGTGTTGCATCAAATCAATTATAATACACAAAAACTTGTTGCGAAATAAACAAAAAAATGATGTTTTCTGGGTTACCAGTTGTGAATTTCAAAATGTGTGATGACTGATTTACTGGATTGTTATTATTATTATTATACAATGAGCAGGCAGAATTCTGCTGATGCGCTCATATCTGATTTCACTAAACAATAGTTTGACAGTTAATGAGTAGTTTTAATTTTTAACTAAGTTAGTCCTTTCTTCTCTCCAAATATGAATCCAATAGAGCTTTGAATTGCTTTATGTTAGTTGCATCGACGACATGTTGTGGGAGTTTGTTCCAAGCATCCACCACTCTATTTGCAAGGAAGTGTTCTCTGGGATTAGATGCAAAAGGCGTTTTGGTAATTTTTTTTGAGTGTCCACGGAGAATTATATTTTTTTTAATAGTGAAGATTCCTTGGATGCCAGGGCAGCTGTAGTGTCCAGATAAAATTTTGAAAGTCCGATATGTTGTGCTTCCCCATGTTATTTTATAGCATGCTAGCTGACCCGGCGAACTTCGTACCACCGCAGAATCAATAACTGTTGTGTTCACTTATTAGCTGAATTAAATTAATTTCTTTTATTAACCTCTTATTTGCCGCTCGTGCGCCGGCGTGTCGTGAGACTTTACACGCGATTTTGACCCTTATGTATAAAGAATGTGTATGAAGAACACGATCAGAATCGCTTGCTTTATTATCGCCCTTTACCATAGAGAAAACCGCAATGCGCCAGGTCACTCCAAATAATTTATATTAATAATTTACCGGAGCGCGGGAATGTGCGCAGTTCTTGCGCATGCGCGGGAAAAATTCCTTTAATTACGATTTTGACCTTTCTATTGTTCTAAATTTCTCAAGGACACTGTCAGAATCGCTGGACACGAAATGTCATTGGGTGTCATGGCTGCCGTTTTTTGCGAACGCTAATTGGTGGACAACCAACCCCAATTACCCCGGCAAACAAGGGGTTAAGTTAAAAATTACACAATGAAGCAATTATCGATGCACAACTGTTCGTGTTTTGTTTTTGTCATCAGATGGCGTTGTGTACGGATTTATATTTTTTGTGATTTTCTTATTTTCAACTTACTTACGGGAATTGCGTTTCATTTTCTTTATACGTTGGAGGAAGATTTATTATAATTATCATATTTTTACTTTGGAGGGGTGCAGACATACGTTCACCGTTTGTCTCATTTTCGACTGTTGACATTTAGTGTTTAGGAAAGAGGGGCAGCATTATATGTTTATTAATAAAGCTCTTTCAAAAGATGACAATTCGTTCCATACAATGTGTATGAAAAAAAAAAATTCTCAACTTTTTTTTAGTTATGAATATGTTACAGATATTTTGAAAAAAAAAATTCTTAACTTTTTTTTTCGTGAATTTTTCTGTTTTAATAATTATTCTGTTATTCGGGGCGGAGACAAATCCAACAAATCAAAGATCATAAAAGCCGTCTAACCGTTCTTGAGTATACGTGGTGTAACTAACACGACTTTGTTTTATATATTAAGATTTAAAATACGGACATGTGTAAATAATGTTTGGTTTATGATGTGCATTCGAATATTGCTTTCCTCATTATCTCAAAATTTAGAACGTATATTATTTCATGTCAGACTGATCAACTGGAAGATCGATATATCTTATTTTTAAATCAGTCAATTATTATTTACCATACTTAGTTATGAAATAACCGGTCCATGGTGAAATTGTAACAGGAACAGAAATTTTACAGAAATTGAATTTTAACTTTGAAACCTGATAAATTATACAAATTCTATGAAACTGCCCATCCTTTGTGTTTTTCATTACATGATATTTTACACGAAAATCATTTAAAAGGGGGCTCGTTTGAATTTTAATATTGTTTTAGGGCTGGGCGGGGCTGGTGGTGATGGTGGAGAACCGCCACTCCAACAAGTGGATCCACGTCAAGTGCGACTGCCAGGAGAGTTACAACGTGGTGTCCACTCGCGGGGAGCTCAAGACCATCGATTCCGTGCCGCCTCTTCACAGGTAACTCACTGACTAACTCATCTAGTCCATTACCTTTACTCCAGTACAGATATGGTGGTTGTTGCATCCGAAACTGTTTACAGCTTCAGATGCACTTGGAAATGGACTGTAAATACTAAAAGAAATGAAACGAAATGGTGTTTGATGGAATTGGGTGATAATATGTGTAGGGAAAAATAATGGATTACAAAGAAGAAGGACAACCAATCACTTACCTCTGCGAAGGCCAACATCAAATCACGAATATCGTTTATTTAGTTCCACCGCTGTACCTCGAGGTAATTATCGCCACAACCACACAAATAAGTATAAAATGATCTTGATACGGTCAAAACACCTTCTTTTAGTTCATAAATGAGTATATATGAACACGAATAACCAATAAATTGCTTTTAATATACGTCCAAAATCTTCTTCTGTTTTTTCAGAAACAAAAGCAGTTGAATTCACTCTTTTCATTGTTCCATTTTCAAATGCTTTTCCAGCAAGGTGATATGGTTAGGAAGGGTAGGTACTGGATAAATGATGTCAAGGTAGGAACTATGCATACCATCATTTCAAAACCAAACAGTGATACTGATGTGCTTTTGTATCTCCAGACAGGTGATAATTGTCCTCACGCAGCTGGAGGGCTCGGGCGGTTTCAGCATAGCGCACCGCCTGACACACCGTCTCGCCACCTCAGCCACCCTACACGACTGGGGCGCCACCTCGGGGGCCCAGGAGCACCCCGCCAGCCCCCCCGAGCACGACCCCTGGAGCCCGCGCCACCACCAGCCCCCACTGGACCCCCACGTGCAGGGCTTGCACGCCCCCCGCCTCATCACATAACCAACCTCAACTCAACTCAACCTCACTCTCTTGACTTGAGACTCACTCCTCACACTCATTGGAACATGATAACCCCAGGTTCCTCCGAGATAATACGTTCCTCTCATAATACATGCACCCGAGGCTCGACAAGTTATAATAACTAAACACTTGTATCTCTGAGACTCGATCACTTCCACAATCACTTGTTCCTGTGATACTCAACAAGTGACATCTTGTTCTACCGAGACTCGTCACTTAATTCTCACTTTTCAAGACTATAGACATTTTTGTGCCTCAGTTTGTTTGAATGGAGGTAACTTTCCCATGAAAATAAAAATTGTGCATTTAAAAATATTTATATTTGATAAATGATTACCAGGTCATGTTAGGCACTAATGTGTACCCAAAATTGAATTATATTATGGGTACACATCGAAATTCAATTTCTGGCCGAACTTTAGTTGCCTGAAGGATATCCCTATTTGAACCCAACCGAACCTCTGAATAAGCTAATAATAACCTAACTCTTTAAAACGCATTTCACCCTTACATATTCCCAACTCCGTGAAATGCCCCGGATCTACGACTTTTTCAAACCGGGGCAGAAACTTGTTAGTGGCGCCTCCTGTCAATGAGTACCGCCCCCTCACGTGAGGTTAGTGATCGTCGCTTCGCGTGACATTCGACCGCTCGGGTTTATTCGGCTCAGCTCGTGTAGCCCCTAGCTCTAGATGCGACAGGGATTCCCTTGGCAGAGACATCACATACACTATGCATGCTTTCAAAATCGACTTAGGATGTGTTCAAAAACCAACTGGGCGTTTTAAAATCAAATGAATAGTCGATAGAACAACGTGCTCTGGATGTCAGGCGCTTTGTGAATCAAGTTTTTTTTTTCAAACAAACATATAAATTACGAATTTAGTGCCCCCTAAAACTACCGCTCGGCGCAGGCGCCCCGGTTTGCCCTCCTCCTGGATCCAGGGCTGATGCCATGTACAATGCATAATGGAGTTGGCTTCTTGAATGGATATATTGCTAAGAATCTATGGACATCTTGTCAAATGCCTCATCATCCTAAGGGGGCCTACATTAATTACGTGGACAGTTTTTCTTCCAATCTAGACCCCTCCCCCCCCTTGGTGAGATTAATTTGGGCCACTTTGTATATTCTTTTCAAGTAACGTGAGATTTTGCTGGACCCTCCCCCCTCTTGTGCTCACGTAATTAATATATGCCCCCTAATCCTATTCAATGATTTCTTCTAGTTTGTTTTCAGTGCACTAATGACCAGATTCTGCTTAATGATTACAGGAAAAAATATTTTCTTTTTCCATTCAAATTCAACACTGAGTTTTAGGCAATTTATCTATATATATATTTGGCACTGATTAAGGAGCCTGTGGGTAAGCTATTACAGATATTTTTTATAGTTAGAGACGTTCGGTTTTATGTCACCTTTTTGTTGGCATCTGAATAAATTCTTACATTGTAAGGTTTTAAAATCGAAGTGCTTCTGTCAATTCAATTAGAAATATAAATTTGGATCCAAGTTAAGAGGAAACCCGTTATCACTTTGTCCATACAAACATATTCCCCGATTTGCTTTCTGGATTTTGACACTTGTGCAAATATTTTTTAATCTCTCCATATTATAAATTAAAGTCCTCCGACGCGTCTGTCTGTCTGTTCGCAATAAAATCAATAACTAATGAACGGATTTTCATGTAGTTTTCACCAACAGATTGATTCATGAGGAAGGTTTAGGTATATAATTGGTCAAGGTTTTGTGTAAATTGGTTGAAATATATATTATAAAGGGAGCGGGCTGGCGAGCGGGCTGTGCGGATTTGTTTTGTATGCAAATTAACAGATAGCGTTGGTTATAAAGGTTGGGTAACCAACCAGTAGATGACGTTGCGTTTTGTTAGCCACAGCAACACATGGCCGGGTCAGCTAGTATTATAATATATATATCAACCACTGGCATGTCTCTACATTTTGATGTTTTTGATTAGTTACTTCTTATAGGAGTTAAAACCTTCCAAAAATCATTAAAATTGTCTGGTTTGAACGCCTTCAACAGGTTCAGCATACAATCTAGACAATGTATTTTTAAAAAAGCATAACGTACAGACATAGAATATTTTCTTCTTCTATATAACAACTGTATTCAGTTGATAAATTTTTTTTTAAATCAGTTCAGTTTTGAAAGAGAAAAATGGACTCCAGATATTAATATCTACAGCCTGTATGTCGGACGAATATCTACAGCTCATATGTTGAACTGATATCTACGAACTTCAGAGTATTGACTAATATCTACAGAGCGTAGGTTGCACTAATCAGCTAAATGTGTCCAATAGTCCGATATTAGGGATTTTTACATACATACTTACATAAATTAAGTTTTTTAAACTGCATACGCAATATTACGTTATTCCAATATGCTATACATAATTGCAAATCCAACCTCTGCCAGTGCTGTAGATATTCGTCAACACTTTGGTTCTCATAGATATTAATCAACAGTTTGAGCTGTAGATATTCGTCAACACTTTAATTCTCATAGATATTAGTTCGATTTTTTCAGTTTTTGGAATTCCTGTAGATATTAGTAGACGCCTCCGAAAAATGGGGAATACAAAACCTCGATTTTGACAATTTTATTTAGGTATTATCAGGCTGAGGTGCGGAGGTGAGGTCGCTTTTGCTCAGTATTCGGGGAGAAAAAAGCGACAGTGACTGCAGAAACTGTTGTTCAAATTTCTCAGCCGACCGGTTTCCTCTTAACAATAATAAAAAAATAATAGTTAGCATCAACTTTTCTCCGTCATCGCAGACATAATTTACTAAATATTTTCAACATAACAACTAATAATATATATTTAAAACCAATGTCATTCAACAAAATTGTGGCATTTGTAATTGTCACCCACAGGTGGCGTCATTTTGTCTAGAGAATTTGATGGACGTTTAGATATTTACATAAAAGATTCCCACCGTGTGCTTGTGTGTGCGTGTTTTTGCAGATTATGCTTCTTCACTTATAGTAACGTACACGGGGCATGTTTAAGTTTCAACAACAATACCTTATGAAGTTAGACTGCGACGTGTGATGTTTTAGAACAATTGTTAGAAAGTTTTACCGAGTGGGTGCGCCCCGAGTCTGTGCACCAACTTAGAGTAAGATTAATATGTACGTAATAATGTTTGTCTCAATTGTGCAATAAATTAAGAATAATAAGTGATCTCATTATATTACACAATCGTATAAAACAAATGATAATACTGTAACAGTGGAACCAGTGAATATACAACAACAGCCGTTTTACCAGCACCATTCCATCCATACTTTATTTGCATTAGGGCTGCGGTCTGGGTCTGGATTACAGTGAAACTATCTTAACCTGTCATTTGGGGCTCGGAATTTTTTTTTTCTTTTTTTTTTTTAAATGCGATTTTAACCCTTATGTACAAAGGAATTTTATGAAGGACAAGGTCAGAATCGCTTGCGCCAATATCATTTATGGTTTCATTAACCTAGCTACTCTAGAATATTTTTAAATGAATTTTCTATGACTTTGCGGGTCAATTTTAGCAACTGTCAAAGACGAAAAAATCAATGTTTTACGTTTTCAAATGCATATAAAGGTGTTTATTTATTTGCAAACTCTTTCGAATTGTGTTTTTTTATGTTGGATATGTATTCGATTTGTGTAGAAATAATAAAATCAATTTATATTTGTGTGATTATATTTTTTGACAATTATTTCCAAAATGGGAGATTTTTTAATTTTTTTTTTTAGTTAGTTAGCTAATCTGGGAAAACTTCATACACGGATAATAAGATATATCGTCTGGTAAACAGAAAACAATCGCCAAAAAAACAATTGCATTGTTTTTATATCGATATTTGACCAGAACTCATCAAGGTAATTATCGGCGTGGTTTTCGAAATATTATCCCACGTTCAACAGGTTAAGAAGTTTTTTTTCCAGTTCCTTGGAAAACTTCTTGAGAGAGTTTCACTGTATTACATCTTTTATTTTTTAAAAAGTGACAATCATCTTCACTGGTGTGTGTTGTGCATGTGCATTGTGCGTCTGCACATACATTGATTAGATGTTTGTTGTGTCTTCTCTGGTTCACCTCTGGACCTCCATATACTTTATTGTTTCCACTTTTGCTCAAAGGTAACATTGATATTAACTAGACTATTCCGAGCGTAGAGCGTAACCACGACTGATATTGGTAACTTCTCTTCTGTGGTGCTTGTCTTGTCTACGTAAACACGAACCTGCCAGAGTTCTGTATATTAAACTTCGCCTTTTCCATACTAAAAAGTTCACGTTAAAAGTCTCGACAAACAAAATATTCAATTGTCGCACAACCAAATTATTACTTTCACAAAATAATAACAACTGAGAACTTTTTGTTGTGGAAAATCGATAAAATTCTGGAATCTCTCTTGTTACTTATTATAATGTTGACGTAAGATCGCCATAATTGTTATATATATATATTTTTTCATTTTAAGCTCTTATAGGAAGGCAGTCTTCTCTTACAAACACTATTTCTTATTTTTCCTTTTCGCTTTGTGCATACAAAATATGTGAGTGCAAACCATAACAATTTTCAATTTATTTGTACTAAAAAAACCTTTGGAACAATCACTAAACTTCATTCAGAGGAACGTTTGTGCGGCGCAAAACCAAACCAAAATAAACAAACCAACTGAAAAATTATTTTTGTTATCAAAAGATTTATCAAATATCTGGTACGGATGTGAGCTATTTTATTTATTATAGCTTTAAATTATAAGATATGCCATTAAAGATTTTCACGTTTCATGATTTTGCAGGAAACTTTGGTAATTATTTGTGAATAAATGAAAAACACTAAAAAAATAATTTAACTATTTATTACAAAAATATAATGAAAAATAAAATAATAAATAAATATTGATAATAAAAATTATTTTGATGTGTGTAAATTTAAATTACAAAATACCTATTTACATCGGAACAAAAATTTGTCATTTATGTATAAAATTACTACCCAATAAAACCCTTTTTTAACATTGTTTTATTTTATATTTCAACATATTTGTATAATAAATAAAGTAAAATTATTTTTTTATTGTTTTTTTAATTACTCACAAATAATTGTCCAAATTGCCTCCAAAACCAAGAAACATTAATATCTTAAATGACTATATCTTATAATTTAAAGCAAAAATAAATAAAATAGCTCACATCTGTACTAGATATTTGATAAACCTTTTGATTATAAAAATAATTTTTCAGTTTGATTGAATATTTTGATCTCAAATCCTAAGATTTCTATGAAACGGGCCGAAATGGGCTGCGCAAACGTTCCACTTAAGGCGATGCATTACGAAGTAAAGCAAGAATGATGTGTTTTTGATTTGAAAATTTGATCGCTTAGAAACTTTTTAAATGCTTTAATTAAATACTGCGAGTAGAGCACATCCTGGTCTTTAAAATAGTTTTTTTTATGAAAAAAAATTAAGTATCAGGCCTATAAAAACTGCTTTAAAGTTCAAAATCTTCTACTTGCGAACCGCTTTTCATTGTATAATGTGGCAAATTAGGTTCTTTATGAAATCATCATAAAACATTTAAATATTTGTGCCTGATTTGGCGATGTTTTTTTCTTGCATAAATCAAAACAGGCGGCTTGTGTTAAATGGGAATTTAAACCTTATCGCCATCTACATAAGAAGTGTTTTTGTTGGCGGCATGATTCCAAATATTACACGATGTGGTGCATCGCCTAAAATGCCTTGTTTTGTTCTGTAGTTGCTTTTTAAATAACCTCTTAAATACCCAAGTACAGTGAGACCCTCTGAAGTTTTCCAAGGGACCGAAAATAACAAACTTCTTAAGCCACAAAACTTCTGAAGAGGGTTTCATTGTATTCAGGTTATAATGCATATATGTATACAGGAATCATATGCAGGTGTGTTGTGAGGGAAGGAAGTTCTTCTGCATACTTGCCATGACTTTACTTTTATAGAGTTAACTTGTTTATTTTATAAATAATTGAACAGAGCGTATGTTGTACATACATGAGGGATGTGATACTGTTTTTGAGAAGCAACCTTGACCCCAAATACATTATGTTATATTTCTAATGCGTTGTTGATTTGCAAAGGGTTTCATGAATTGTTTTGTTATTTATTGAAACCCTCAAAAAACTGATCACTTCATTCATAGGCATTGAAGATTTAGGATTAGACAGATTTCTTAATCCACATTTACCACTGTTGGTATCGTTGTTGCGCTTGCAAAACCGGCTATGTAAGTTTTACCAAATGCTACAGGAAGCAAAAACAGTTTTTTATTCAAATGCGTCAACAAACATTGTCCGAATGAGTATTGTGCTATAACAGCTAAACTTTTGCACTTAGCCGAGATAGGACTCGATTTCCTGATATTTTAAATGGAGGCCCCGGCACGGGTGAGCCACCCAGTGAGGCCAACATTATTAAATTATAATAAAAATGTTAAATATTGTATGAAAAAAAAAAATTTTTAGAAATTTTTGGTGTAAAAAAAGTTTTTGCTAAAATCTGGCACACAGCAGTTTTTTCAAGCGCAACGACGATAAACTGAATATTTGCATATCCCATAGAAAAGTGTAAGTCCAAAAAGGTAAATTTAAAATTTTTTTTTTAATGCCGCACAAAAAACCCCAACTGCTCCGGTCTGGAGCCAGTGAGACTGGCGCCCCCAAGAGTGGTGGAGAAGGAGATGGGGAGGAGGAAGGTAGGGAATGGCTATTCGGATCTGGTCACCAAACATGGCTAAAGCCATTTCAAGCAACGTTTCAATTTTGAATGGTGGTCTTACACCAGGTTGATACTGTGAGTATCTTCCACTCTGGAACATGCCGCAAATATACTATATATATTTTTTAACTAATTAATTGTGAAATACCATAAATTAATCAAATAAAATTTATTTGCGCATGCCGGGTTCGAACCCGCGACCTTCGGATTGTGAGTCGAGTCTTACCTCGGGACCACGGAGGCCATCTAATTTTACAGGAGAACGAAAATAAATGATGAATGATGAACAAGCGGTCTTGTCGAAAAGAGACACTAGTGACATCTCCCGAAGATGGAGTGATCTGGGCATAGATAATCACAATCACTTTACTATTCAGAGATAAAACGTACAATAGAAAATAAATGATGAATAAGCGGTACTGTCGAAAAGAGACACTAGCGACGTCTCCCAAAGATAGAATGATCTGGCCATAGATAATCACAATCACTTTACTATTCAGAGATAAAACGTTCAATAGAAAATAAATGATGAATGATGAACAAGCGGTCCTGTCGAAAAGAGACACTAGCGACATCTCCCGAAGATGGAGTGAACTGGGCATAGATAATCACAATCACTTTACTATTCAGAGATAAAACGTACAATAGAAAATAAATGATGAATAAGCGGTCCTGTCGAAAAGAGACACTAGCGACGTCTCCCAAAGATAGAATGATCTGGGCATAGATAATCACAATCACTTTACTATTCAGAGATAAAACGTTCAATAGAAATTAAATGATGAATGATGAACAAGCGGTCCTGTCGAAAAGAGACACTAGCGACATCTCCCGAAGATGGAGTGAACTGGGCATAGATAATCACAATCACTTTACTATTCAGAGATAAAACGTACAATAGAAAATTTTGACTTACAACCCTTTTCTATGGGATATGCATAATGTACATAATAATATACACATGTATGTCTATATGATGACCATACATGATCAGAAAAAAAATCTTACTTTGAAAAAAGTTTTGCGATGCCTTTTGATAAAATTTAATTTTGCTATTTACGCACAAGTATTATTCTCTTTATGATACCTTTATATGTAATAACAACTATATTTAGTTTAGATCAAATAAACACAAACAATGACATAATAATACACCTGTTTGTAGGTAGGTACTTGAGATTATTTTTACTGTCTATTTCCTTTATTAGTCTGCTAGGAAATTTATTTTAGACCCAAGGTTTTTTTAGAGTCAGAATATTTGCGTACAAGACGTCTTTAAATTTATAAATAATATATATCCTAGCCACTAATTCAAAACTGTAATTTATGTAATTGACAAATACACAGAAGATTGATTTAACCCCTCAGGTCTCGGGCATTTTTTGTCAGAAGGTCAAAATATTTCCGCTTTGAAATAAAATACAAATAAATGGAATATTTCTGAAGACATCCGAAAACTAAAAGCTGTTTTTAAAAGGTGATAGATACATTTTCAAATTTTATAATTCAAAATAAACATATATAATTTTTGAGGTAACAAAAATAAAAAAAAAATGGCTCACCTTATGTTTTTTCCAACTAAAATTACTGATAACGTAAAAAATTAAAACTTATATTTTATTAGGAAAATATATTATAAACGTTTTTTGTTATTAGTTTTTGGGGTATTATACCATGTTGCGCTACCTCCTTTTTTAGCCAACGTTTCGGACAGCGTTGCAGTGTCCATCATCAGGGCAGATGTGTGATGATGGACACCGCAACGCTGTCCGAAACGTTGGCTAAAGAAGGAGGTAGCGCAACACAGCATAATACCCCAAACTAATAACAAAAATACTTTTGGCCGTGAAAATCTAAAATCGTATCATATTATAAACGTTATCGTCACCTCACTTTTTTGTCGATTCATGAAAAAATAATTAATAAAAAATTCACATAATTTTCATTATTTGTTTTTGGGGTGTTATGCCGTGTTGCACTACCTCCTTCTTTAGCCAACGTTTAGGACAGCGTTGCAGTGTCCATCATCAGGGCAGATCTGGCAGATCCGGTAGATGTGTCTACTACTTTTAAATACTTTTGGCCGTGAAAATCTTAAAACGTATCCAATTCACATAATGTTTCTCAAATTCCGGTCAGAAACTTTGGTTTCATAATGTAAATTTGAATTATTTTGATGTTAACTCTTAGATTTGAATTTAAAGCTTGGTTTTCGTTATTTGTTTTTGGGGTGTTATGCCGTGTTGCGCTACCTCCTTCTTTAGCCAACGTTTCGGACATCGTTGCAGTGTCCATCATCAGGGCAGATCCGGCAGATCCGGTAGATGTGTAAAAAACAAATAACGAAAATGCTTTTGGCCGTGAAAATCTTAAAACTTATCTTAAAGCTTGGTGTTTTCTCTTTCTAACACCATTTGGATCATACTTCTCACTGTGATAGTAAGGGAGACACAATGATTTCCATGAGTCATATACGAGTTGTTCCCAAAAGTGAACAAATTAGCCTGAGATTTTGCTATTCTTGGACCTTCTTTGGAAATACACAATCTTATGTAACCTAAATTTTATTGTTAAAAGTGTGTTGTAAAATTTCTCAAACATCATTTTGGATATTTTGATAAAAATTTCGAATGGAACCGGTTCTTAGCGGCATCAGTCACCCGGCCAAATTAAACAGGAGAAGAATACCAACGTCTTTATAATAAAAACCTTGTGGGTCTATTGTTAACTATTATCGTTGAGTAGAAATGAAAAGTGCAAAATACCTAACTGTTAACCACTTGATATTATTCAGTACTTTCAGCAGTCTGTGTAGGTATCATTTGGAACAAATTTACAGATGAAACATACATTTATATATTATTTTTGCACTTAATTTTTTGTGGTGATGATAATATTACCTTGATCAAAAAGTTTTAGGACTTTATTCATAAAATCGAAAATACAAATATATTCATCAAAATCCCCGTCGACTGCAACACACTTAGGCCAGCGCTTGATTCAATCGGTATGTCCGTTTTCGATTTTTTCATGACATCCTCCCGGGTGCTGTAACGCATTCCGCAAAGTGGTTTTTTAAGTCGGTTGAACAGGAAAAAGTTGCAGTGAGTCAGATCAGGTGAATTCGAAGGCTGCTGGATAGTAATGGTGTCATATTTGATAAAAAACTCATGGATAAGGATCGCATTTTGGGATGGTGCGTTGTCATGGTTCAAAATCCACGAGATGTAAAAAATCAAAAACACGCACAAAGGTAGATGTACTCAGTACAGCGTAACTTTTACAGATGTCAAGCTATAACGCTGAAATTTGGAGAGAGGTGTCAATGACAGATGTGATGTAATAAAAAAAAATAATTCCAATCCGGTGACTGACAGCGCCACACGGTGGCCAGTCCTTCTTCGGACTTTTTGATCAAGTTGGTATATATTATTTAGATTTAGTTTATTCTGCAACCGGTTTAAACACTGCGAGAGAAGTTTTGACTAACATTATAATAATTGTGTTTGAACAGCCTACAGGACGGCAGTTAGAGAGAGGTCGCAATGCAATGATACTCCTTGACGAATTTTTAAACTTTATTTGATTTATCGGAACTTGTGAATCCGTCGTGTATAATTTTGTTGGCGTGTGCACTTTGGTTTCATTCTGAAGAAGACAACAAGTTAGTACTAAGGGAGGAAACTCCACCCTCCCCCACATAGAATATATTATAATATATAATAATCTTGGAATTGTACAAAACATTTAAGATTAATCTCCCGGAGAGGTTTGCATTTCGACATTGTCATCATTTGTGTCAGATTAAAAGTTATGATTGCCGCCTTGTGACAGGTTTTGCCATCATTTGTGTCCAGCTCATTGCTTTCGCCTCTTTGTGGCAGTGGCAGATCAACAGTTGCTACAATTTACATAATACATATTGACAATCTCTGTCATTCGGTGGCAATGCGTACAGATGTGACGTTAGCTGGTTTGGGTCTGGCCCGGAGAAGGATGTATGGCTGTCGGCAGGCGGGCCCTTCCACTGGAATCTGTTGTGTGTAAAGCAGACTGTAAATAGCCCCTAAGGTAATTTTAATACTGTACTTGTATGAATAATAATAAGTAGATATTTGATGGTTGTTTGCCCTACCTAGCGTAAGATTGTACACATTAGTAGGTTCAACCACCACGCGGCATCTTCACCTAATGTCATTTCTCATTTTCCTCACTAAATTCAAGCATTTTGGTAAACATGTCACTTTTGTTGGTGAAAATGTCACTCTACTCTGAGGGGAAGAATCGTAGATTATAAACCACTTTATAGATTTACAGTCAGCCGCTAAAATATGCCCATAATATTTGAAGTGCTTTTAATGCCACCCGACTTGGGATAAATATCAATATTAGCCAATGGACCCTTTTATAATTACCGTGACGGCATAAAAAAGGCAATAAACATACATTCCTTAACACAATAATGCTGCAGCTCTTTCAAAACATGAGATACGCCATGTACGTAGGCTGTTTTCTCCAAAGGAAAAAAGTCATGATCTTCTTTCATCTCTCTCACACACCGCACCGTGACGTCTCCGTAGACCCCACAATACTACTAGCCGTGACAATAATTTTGAAAGGATGGAATATAGTTACAACAATAATATTGAAGTGTGAGTGAATTCCAAAAATTCAAAAATGTCAAATGTCAAAGCGCTGATGGTTTTGCTTTTGTTCTTAAACATATAATACTGCAACTCTTTCCTTCACACTAAATAACAACCATCGAAACTGAGACAAATGGTGAACGTATGTCTGCACCCCCCAAAGGAAACTTGCAATCATTTTCGTACATCTCCCTCACTCGTATAAAGAAAATAAAACGCAATTCCCGTCGCCGTAGCTGAGAAAAGATATATCTGTTTCCTCCAAAGGAAAAAGTAGTACTTTGGGAGAAACAGACACGTATTTTGTGTGTCTCATCTTTTGTCTCACCATTATTTAATGTGTAAGAAAGAGCTGCAGCATTATAGCGATAAGAAACGTATGTGTATTGCCTTTTTTTGCCATCACGGTAATTATAAAAGCGTCTAATCGAAGACCAGAATTCAAAAATGTTAGTTGAATTAAATATTGGCCTTAAACGTTTTAAATTACGTAGGTCCTCTCTATACTAAATATTTTAATTAAAGGATTTTGCTGTTGTCATAACTCGGTGCATATTTTGGCAACTGACTGACAATGTGGCATTTGATTGAAGTGTTTTGTGTAGTAAATTGTGTTTGTATATTTCATATTACAAATATTTGCAACGGTCGTTGACTGAAACAATTGAAAATAAAGTGCCTCACTGACTGTGACTTCGTAATGTGGTGACTAACATTCATTATTATTAACAGACTCCTGTACCCAACTCTAACACAATGACTCTTGACTTGGTAAGGCTAGAAGTGTTGATGTTTACGCTAGAACTGGATGCAATTGCCACCCTGATTCTAAGAGTTGCTGCCCGGAAGTTGGGAATGGGAATGTACAGACGTAATATGTATGAAGTAAGAAGCCACCGCCTCAGAGTTTCCTTTAGTGGATTCTGTCCTCTCTTGGTAAAGTCACATTCTTGTGGCATTCCCCTAAAGTGTTAGTAACTGTTGCGCAAAGGAAAATACACAACAAATATGCCAATGAATAAATTATTACTGAACAAATTATTATCTGTGTTTTCTTAACTAACATAATATTATACAGTGAAACCGTATAACTGTTATAAATACAATGAAACCCTCTTAAGAAGTTCCCGCTTAAGAAGTTTTCATGCTTAACCCTTCGAATAATAACAAAATAATTTTCTGTCAACTTTTGCCTGTCAAAGTTTGCGCGCAAAATTCCTGGATCTTCCCATGCATTTTAAATGTTTCTATTTATTAGTTTTTTTTAACGCTTTTGCAAAAATAAAAATTGTTCTAAAATTTAGATAAAATAATCTTTCCGATATTTTTATTAGAAATCAACATTTTTGTTTATAAATATTAAAATTTTAATATTGGAAATGTAAATTGGCTAAAAAATGCATACTTGCGAATATTTGAATTAAATTAATTAAAATAGAATAAACTTAAAATTTTAAATTCAGATTCCTTTTCTAAACAAAATTTGTAATAAAACTGTCACCTCACTTTTTATCACTTTCATACAATTTTATTTTAAAATTAAATGTGGGTTACGTCACAAATAGGCGCAAAATCAAACCGTCACTTTTGATCAGGTTTGTAAAATATCTGAACAACCTAGCTCATATAATTCTAAGACAATGAAAAGCAATACATATTTCTTTCCGTTTCTAACATAAAAGAAATCACAAATATTCGCGTGACAGGAAGAGAGATATCTAACTTTTAATAATGCACTGTTGCTCTGGGAAAGGACGGATCCAGGGGGGGGGGGGTCATGGGGGTCATGACCCCCCCCTGGGCTGGGTTCAGGACCTAGGTGGACCTACTTTTTACTTGTATCTATTATTATCAAAATTAAATTATAACTTCTAGTGACTTGACCACGACTCTGTGACCCCCCCCTGGAGCTATGTGACCCCCCCTGGCGCCAAAGCTGGATCCGCCCTTGGCTCTGGGACAATCTGGGTCTCCTGTTATTATAACGGCATATGATGTTTTGAGACAACTTGGGTCTCCTGTGATTAAACGGGTTACGAAGTTGTTTTTTCGATCCCTTGAAGACAGAATGGCCCAATTTATCCCGCATATCCCGCTTAAGAAGTGTTTTTTCCATTCCCTTGGAAACTTCCTAAGAAAGTTTCTATTACTATCTTCAGATTTTGTGTAAGCAACAGGTAAGCAAGACTGGCTATGTGAGATTTACCAAATTTTACAGAGGAAACAAAAAACTACCCAGTTTTGTATTAAAATGCGCCAACAAACAAGGTTTGAATGAGTATTGTGCCATAATGGTTGTTGATTTGCAAAGGGTTTCATGAATTATTTCTGGGGTAACCGGCTTTGCTCAGGGAGTTGACATGAGATTGAACCCACGACGGATCTTGCTTTATATACCCCTACCAATGGGTACCCCCACCTATACAAAAGAGGCTTTGAATGGTACACAATGTTCCAGAACATTCCACAACATTCGAGAGTGTTTTGGAATGTTCCACGATGATCTGGGATGTTCAGGTAAAAACAGGAACCTTCTTCACCACACCATATAAGTCCCTTGATCATACCGTGAAATGTTTCTGAGTTTTAGCAGGACTCACACAATTGTACGCTTTCTTTTATACTATATATTGATTAAAACCCTCAAAGAACTGCAGAAATCATTTTATTCTTAGGCATTGAAGATTTAGGATTAGATATATTTTTATTAATCTACCTCTACCGAGTCATCAAATTAAATATATATCGTCGTTGCGCTTACAAAACTGGCTCTGTCAGTTTTACCAAATTTTATAGGGTAAGCAAAAACTTACAGTTTTGTATTCAAATGTGTCAACAAACAATGTTTGAATGAATATTGGGTGATAATGTATAAAGTTATGCCAAAAGCTGACTTTGGGCCTGATTCCTTGATATTTTTAGAAATTTTTGACATTGAAAATGTTAGTAAATTTTTGAAATCACTGGACGCGCTTAATAAAAATATTTTTTAGATCTTTTTTTTAGTTTCTCCTTAATCACTATACAAGACAACTATTTTCCATCACCCCAATTGCAAATACGGTATATTGAGTAAGTTATTAGCAGTAAATTACAGTAATTAAGGTGAATCAAAAGGGTTTTTTCTAAAACATATATATATATTGTCTCATACTGTCTCGACACAGGTATATCCTAGTGAGACAGGCATCGAATAATATAATGTAAACATATCTTATATAGATAAAAAAACGAGTGTGCTTTAGACCACACGACTGAAGTAAAACTTCACTAACTTATATCTCCCTCTCAGCTTCCGTTCGCCTCGCCCGACCGTTTGCCTCGCCTGATCACACTTTTCATGACGCTCTCGTCATGCATTCACCAGCTTACTCCCCAAGTCAAGCGTGCGTAAAGGAACTTCAAAAATAAAAAAAATTAAGCGTGTCCAGTAATTTCAAAAGTTTACCAAAATGTTTTACTGGAACTGCCATTTAGCCATTTTAGCAAGTGCAACAATGATATCCATCTCATAGAATAGAGATCAGGGATTCTCTCAGTGACCGAGAGCCATCATTCAGAATGACTTTCAGAATCGATGCATGAAATTAATTTGCATCTTTCTTGGCCTCACTACCTACATCAAACAGGAATTGTGGGAATGTCTTAGTTCTACTGGCTCTAGTTCTTACACCTCTTATGCGGTGTAGTAAATAAGCAACAGTTTACTCGAGGCAGGACCTATGATAAGTTGTTCAGTCACTGCTTGCTTTAGTCACTGCTTGCCTCAGTCACTGCTTGCTTCAGTCACTGCTCGCGTCAGTCACTGCTCGCTTCAGTCACTGATTGCTTCAGTCACTGCTTGCTTCAGTCACTGCTTTCTTCAGTCACTGTTACCTCACAGCTTGCAGTCGGGATTCGCTCATAGCCAAAGGGGAATAAAATGCCAGAGTAAAGAAGCGCTCAAACATGAGAAGTAAAACTGTGTTTTAACTTTTTCTCATGCTGCTTGTGTATTTGGGTTTATTCAATTTGTACACAAATGATTTACATAAACACCTACTGCTTAAAATTACGTTTACAGAATATTCAAATAGTAGATAGAACATTAGTTTTGTTGCCATTCTCGATTTAACGAGCAATTCTAAATTGACTAAAACCTGAATGTAAATGCTTTCTAATGCTTTTTGACTTCTAATGCGTGCACTAAATGTTATTTCTGTTTATTACTTACTTATCGAGAAAATCTAGTCACAAATTGGCATTGGCTGTGAACACAGAAAATAAAAACGGCATTTGTTTGCGAAACTACTCTGTATTTACATTCGGGGCTTTGTGAAATTTAGAATCACCTGTATTTAAATGTCTCATGATTAAAAACAACACTTATAAAAATACGATTTAGAATTAAACCTCTAAACATTTCCAATAAATATACATTTATAATAAATCACACAATGATTGATAGAAGCTGTTTATTTATTTCTTTTAAATTAAAAATGCTCAAATTTCAATAAACTTTTCCTTGCCATAATAATATTATTACAATAATAATAATATAATTCTTTAATCAAGGTTAAATTATAATAAAAATATTTACAAAATTCTGAAAAGAATTGATGCTTTTTGACTGGGTTATTGTTTCTGTACTGAGATTAGATTAAAAGTGGGTTACAATAGAATATTGATGCAACGGAATCAGAGAGGCCTAGGCGTAAGTGCTAATGAATGAAATAGAGGCTAATTATATTTTCCATAAAGTGGTATTGGCATAGAATAAAGAATAACACAAGAATTGCCTTGAGGGCGTGTTTCAATTAAAAGTCTATATTTAATTTTTTATAAGAAAAACCCTCTTTTTATAACTTTTGAAGGCTATTCCCATCAATATAGTATATAATTAAAGAAGAAAATCACAATAGTAATCTAAACGGAAATATGAAAGAGAACAAGACGCAGAAAAACAAAAAGAAAACGGTCACAACTGGGACTCGAACCCAGACCTCTCGTCTAACCGGGACGTGCGCGTTAACCCATTTCGCTACTGCCACCTTCTGTCAAACCGTCATATTTGTCAATCTCGTATTTCAAATTTTTAGAATCAACAATATTTATCTTCAACTAATTCTTTTTCCATGCCAATAGTGAAATTGGTTAATGCGCACGTCCCGGTTAGACGAGAGGTCTGGGTTCGAGTCCCAGTTGCGACCATTGTCTTTTTCTGTTTTCCTGTGTCTTGTTCTCTTTCATATTTCCGTTTAGATTATTAATGTTATCTTCTTCTTCAATGATAGTCTGTATTTCCATACAAAACTGTGTTTTATTATTTTGTTTTGATTCCGAAATTCAAATGGGATGGCGATATACAGGAAGTTAAGGGAAGTACTTGACTTACTTTAACCAGTGATTCCTGACATTATTTGAAAAAAAAAAAAATGTAAATTGAATTTTAGTATTCGGTGACATTTTTGATGTATTTTTTTCCTACAAAAACATAAAAAAAATGGTAGGTGTTCGATAGTTGAAGGTGGGGTAAGAGGTTTGTCGGATACTCGGCGAGTGACCAGTGACGACATGTGGAAGAAATTTTTTGTTTGTTTTGAAGAAAAAAAATTGGAAAAAAGTCACCTGAGACCAAAATTTCATTTACATTTTTACTCCAAATAATGTTAGGAATCACTGGTTAAAGTAGTCAAGCACTCTGTATAATTTTGTAGGCAAGTGCAAGAGACGTACCGCACGCTAAATGGTCTAGAACCAAAAGGTACTAAGTCTGTGATGCCTTTGTATGGAAGGCACTTCTAGTGTTATATTCTTTGTTCTATGGGCATTGGTTCCTATTTACCGAAGTATTACTAAAAGTTTAACAAAAAGTTTTTATTTCCATTTTGACAAAAACTAAAATTTATACAACTTTTCTCATCGTTTCTTACCGGAATAAAAGTAATTAATCAAATATGGCATTTATTTAACCATTGAAAACAATATTAGCGCTACTCAAACAATAATTTTAAACAGAGACAGCCTGGGTTCTTATTGCCTCGCAAACTCTGGTCCGCCATCAATAGGATAAGGTGCTCCCATAGCCGTTGTGTCCATATGATGTACCTATAGATGGGGCCTTTAAGAGTCGACGATGAGCATGTGGTGAACCAATGCACGCTCCATCCATCCCATAGCAGGATTGATGAGGTCCACAGGACAACGCCTGAGGCCCTAGACAGACTCGCAAATCTAGATGTCCCCCTCGGACCCCCCACCATACGAAAGAAGAAGCCTTGCCAGGGTTTCCTAACATGATCGATCGATATAGGTTTTATCGAAAATGTCGGTAACTTGTCATCGCTCCTGAGCACGACTGCAGGCCGCTGTCGAACAAACAACAGTTCACTACGACTAAGGGTTCCTAATTTATTTGAAGTGAACTGTTATTTGTTCGTTAGCGGCCTGCAGTCGCTAGATACCTTGGGCTCTGCTCCTGTGTTCAATAACTAGATGCGACCGTAACTTTTTCTGATTTTTCTTTTTCAAATTTTCGCTTGAGAATCGCCAATATTGTCTTCAATGATTAAATATTACATTTTCAGGTTTTACTCATTAATTTATTCCAAAAATAAGAATAAATCGGTAGTATTTATTCTTCTTATGAATTTTTGTTAGTGCAAATATGGCGCACATGAGCCCCCTCTAATTCTGAAAACAAATATGGCGCACATGAGCCCCCTCTAATTCTGAAAACATCTTTTTATAAATGAAGTAATAAACATAAATGATAAACTCATTTTCCTCAAGACAAAAAGTACTACGCCGATATTAAAAATATACCCAAAATATTGTTTTACTGCTCCGTCAATAATACCTACTCGTACATCAGAGACATGAATAAATAATTCAACAACATGTTTAATATAATTAAATTTATTATTTTTATCTTAGTGTGGTTGTGGTTATGACTGTATTGTGCTGAAGTAGACTTTAATATATATATTTATAAACAGTATCCACACATACAGAGATTATTGTAGGAATTTACTGCATTTTGGCTTAGTGGGGCAGTTTAGGCTTATAAATACCTACTCGTCAGCATGTCGATCGTCCAGTTGATTAGTCAGACATCTCCAAACAGGTAGGTACCAAGTTTTGAGATAATGAGGAAAGCAATATTATAATGCACACCATAAATCAGACATTATTTACACGTGTCAGTGTTGTACTTATTAAATATGCTGTAAAATAACATCGGGAAGCATAACTGCCAGGTACATTAGCAAGACATTTTGAAATTTTGTACTAGTAACCCAGAAAAAGTATATTTTTCGTTTATTTCACTAGTCTTTCTGCATTTAAATTGATTTGGTGGTGTTTATGTATAATCTGAGTATTGTACCGGATATAGGCTTTATTTTTACGTATAACTGCATACCATGGGCGTAGCCAGGTTTTGACTAAGGGTGGGGCAAAAAATAAAAAAATCTAGAACAGGTACCGAAAAAGTAGGCTTCTACAACATATGTATACTTTTGAATGTAGCTATAACTTTGTGGTTATCCATTATAGATAAATGAAACAATTTTACTTTGTTTGAACCACTTGTACATTTGAGTAAAGCTGATCGGTTTCGGAACGACCGTTCCTTCTTCAGTATATGTTTGCCTTGAAGAAGGAACGGTCGTTCCGAAACCGGTCGGCTTTACTCAAATATACAAGTGGTTCAAACAAAGTAACATTGTTTCATTCATTTAACATATTTATACTTTAGGCTCTATGATACAAATAATATGGATGGAAAAAGGAAATACCATCCTATGAAGTGCTGTAAATTTGAAAACGCAACTCGGTCGACAACCCTAGGGCCAGCCAGGGTGGGGCAAACTGCAACTTTGCCCCACCGTGTTGCATAGGTACTCAATTCAAAATTCGATTTTTCAGAAATATCTGACTAATCAACTGGACGATCAATGTATACGGATGGGAAATGAATTAGGAAAGTTAGGTTAACATCATTAGTAGTCGGGGAGCACCTTTAACAAATTGACTTTAAAGATGTCTCCTGTAAATGTCGCGACCAGCTTAAACATTACTGTAGGTAACCATGTATTATAATCATTTATATATATAATTGTATCTCACAAAATTGACTAGATTTAACAAGTAGTTCCCTTCATTTATAAAGAATACAGGAGAGTGTAATAGTTAGGTTAGCGGTCGGCGGGGGCTGGCGCGCCCTCCACGGGCACTTCCCCTACGGAGCTTGCGGCGGACCTCTTGCCCAAACCGAAGTTAAACCTGTTGAGATCGCGCTGTCTTTTCCCCAGGCCGTAGTAATCCAGCAGTCCGATGGGCAGCCGTTTCCCGAGTCCCGCCACTGCCTTGTTGCCGAGTCCGAAGTCGTAAGAAGCCTTCTTGCCGAGACCGAACTCGTAAGCTGCCCTCTTCCCGAGACCGAATTCGTAAGATGGCATTCTTTTTCCCAGCCCGAACTCGTACGACTGCATTCTTTTGCCAAGGCCGAATTCGTAAGCTGCCCTTTTTCCGAGGCCGAATTCGTAAGCTGCCCTCTTTCCGAGGCCGAATTCGTAAGCTGCCCTCTTTCCTAGACCGAATTCGTACGGCGATCTTCTGCCGAGTCCGAAGGAATAAGCCGGCGCTCTCTTTCCAAGGCCGAATTCGTACCCTCTGGAGAGTCGCTTTTCTTCCTCCGGGCCATCAGATTCTGACCTCTTTCCGAGTCCAAACTCATATCCTCTCGATAGTCTCTTGTCTTCCTCGGGGCCCTCCCAGTCGGACCTCTTGCCCAGTCCGAAGCCATAAGGACGAGCCCTCTTTTGGTGAGAATCTGGAAACAAACAGAAATATTTGTGTTAAATAATAATAAATTTATCGATATGTAGGTACAATACCAATAACCATTCAGTAGATGCAAGCACAAGTTTTAAGTTAAGTTACGAAGCAATAAGCTGGTTCGGTAGTTATATAAAATGCAATTTGAAAAATCGAGGCTAGATTTAAATGGCGTATAACGCTGCGCATAAACGGGTAGGTATTACCGCGAACTGAACCACGAATTATGAGAAACGAACGAAGCAATCGCAAGCGGCGTTTCGCGTGTATAGTTTTCAAGTGTATATGCAGCCTAATTATCTACATTTTCCATGAAAACATTTTATTTTATGAAAGCAGATCGCTTGCTGAGAGTCTGGAGAAAGTACTCGTACCGACCGAGCGTCTACGAGCGCCTCTCAAAATATTCTGTTGCAAGGGTAAAAAACTGATGGCTTTTCTACCCATTTAATTATTTTTCAATCTTGGATATTATGAATATTACATAAATACCTCGTGTTTTCAATATTCAAACATTCACACTGACTTGTAAACATGCCTACTCTGATCTTTTCCGTAAGATATTAAAACCGACTTATACGAGTATTTACGAACAAAGAGCCGCTTGAATGTGTTTGAATAACAAATTTGAAAATCTGAATAAATGGGCATCAAAAACAACGTGCTAAAATTCAAATTAAGTTTTAGAAAAATGAAAGTTTGAACCTTCCAGAGTTTGAACCTTCTTACATTTTCATTATTTTAATTACAATTACAGAAGTAAATTAAAGTTTTGTTTCTCGATTGCTGTGTTCTGGTTCCGGTGGACAATTATCTCTCTCCAGTGTGGCAGTGTGCAATTAATAAAAAAAAGAATTATGCATGTTAAGTAGGTACTACCCACCAATCATAAATAATGATTGTTGTCTATCGTATACACTCCCTCCACGTACCAGATACAAACAGAAGTGCTGCCATCTATAATATTCAAATTGAACTATTGACGTTTTCATACTACAGTTTTCCCGCGGAGCCGGGTTTTCACCTACTAGTTTATTTTTTTTTTTTTAACATAAGCTCCACACAGGAGGCCTCGAGGAAAATAATTTCCCTCAGGTCCTATGTCATCTTAGAGGATGCTGTATGGAGGGTCTTTATAAGGAAGGAAAGGATAGGAAGTTCTGGGAAGTAAAAAAGTATGAGGGGTGGGTAGGAATCTGGGGGTCAGTGTATCCAGGAGTGATGGAAGTATTAATCCATCCCTCCAACTACAGTGCAAGGCTGTGATAGGTTAAAAGGTCTCCCTCAACCAGTCTCTCTTGATCCGGCCCGCCATGTAGTAGGTGGGCAGACGCATCTGCAGCTAAGACCTGGACAAACCTCACTCCATGAACCCGGGCACCCCTGATAAGCCACCACCAAACGTAGCGAACCACTTTCGGTGACTGGCAGAGGTGGTTATCCAATAAATCCAGAGAGGTTAGTTATCCAATAAAAGGTTCCAGGGGCGGCGGTACCCATACCCGCCTCCCAAATTGAATTTTTATATTATTATTTCTAAATGGAATCGCTTCTGTTAGTATCTGTGAGGAGAGATATCGGTTCACTTTTCACTTTTTTTACATTAGCTCCGCGCCTGTATCATCTTTGGGGATGGTGTATGGATGGTCTTTTAAGGAAAGTAAGGAGAGGAAGATCTGGAAGGAAAAAAGGTTTGAGGAGTGGGTTGGGTAGGTATCTGTAGGTCAGTGGGTCCAGGAATGACGGAGTACGAATCTATCCCTCCCATTGCGGAGCAAGGTGATGGGTCAAGAGAGTCCTGCTGGAGAGGTCAAAGGGTCTCCCTAATCAGTTCCTCCCTATCCCTATCCGACCCGCCACGCAGTTGTTAGTGAGCCAGGGCCTGAACAAACTTCACCTCACTTATTCAGGCATCTCTGCTAAGTCACCAAACGTGACGAACCACTGGGGATGACCTATTACAGGGGTGTTGGTTACCATGCCTCTGAAATTGCGACTGACGCAACCTTCAGCCAGTGGCGGCGTAGGGTAGATTGGCACCCGGGGCGGTTTTGTTTGGAGCACCCCTACTTCAAATAAAACACCAAATACTAAACATGCTTACGAGACTTAATTTTACTAATATATTCGATCACATTATCCTAATTTATTACCCGTCTCTTTCAGTTGATAAAATCGAAAGATTGGTTAGTCGCGCTTGGCTCATTGTGGACCTTAAGTATAATTTTAATAATTTTATCTCTGAAAAACTTCTTTCACACGCAGCCATCAAAACATATCGTTAAAAAAAATCTCAAGCCTCGATTACATTGAGCGAGTTTACAAGCTACTATCCGGCGTATTCACTATCTGCAGTAAACTCGCTCAGTGTAATCATATTATTAGCTAACTAGCAGATTTTTACACTGAAGGAGTTTACTAGCAGATAGTGAATACTCCGGCTAGTAGCTTGTAAACTCGCTTAATGTAATCGAGGCTTAAGACATAGCACTAAACTTGGAACTGACCCAAAATAGCCCCATTTTACAATGAATCTAAGAAGCTTCAATGTAGTCCATTGAACTGCTTCTTGGGCAGAAATGTTGGCGGCTTCCAATTGCCGTCCTTTGCTGAAAATTCATCGTAAATTTTTAACAGATTTGGAACCATTCCACTTCTGGTGATGTTACCAACGTTTTAGGCTGAATAACACTACCAGCATATAATCCGTTGTCCTGTAACGATGGTTTAATTCTTCGTAAAATCTATCGTGACATTCTAACATTGCTTTCTGTAGCTCCTCTGATAATGTCCAGCATCTCGGGCCATTTCAGCAGGCATACGTTTTAGAAATTTCCTCCGTTCTCTTTTTCCTTCAATCGGAATGTCTTCCTCACATTTATTTATTGCGTGGCAAATAGCCTTTTCCATTATTTGGTTACGTTGAATTTGAAGAAAATTTTTAAGAGCTTTAATTTTCATTACACACTTTTCCAATGTTAGTCCAGATTTTTATATATACTTTTTTGTCTGATTAGCTTCTTCTAGGACTTCACACCAAAAGGAAAGATAGCACAGAAAACTGAAGTCACACAAAGCCGGTATGAGTGTTGATGCTGCTCTCTTGCTTCGACGATTTCTTTGCTGTGCTGGGATTACACATCTCTTCGAGTATTGATACAACCATCTCAAAATTTTTCTTCAGTGATTTAACAGCGTCGTGATGAGCACTCCATATTATCTCTGATAGTCGTTTAAAGGACACGCCTATATTTTTCATTAGTATTTCACACCGCGCTCAATTTTAGGTACGCGTGGTAAAAGATTAGACAATTTGGGAGGCGGGAATGGGTACCGCCACCACGGAAACCTTTATTGGATAACAGACACCTCTGCAAGGTCACCCCAAGTGGTTCGCTACTTTTTGTGATTTAGCAGGGGTGCCCGGGTTGATGGGATGAGGTTTGACTAGGTCTTGGAGGCGGTTGACCAGGACACACTGAACCCCAAATTCCTACCCAAATTACCTTAAACCCATTTCCTTCCTAGAACTCTCCTCTCCTCCCTTTCTTTAAAAAAAACCCTCCACACAGCATCCCCAAAGATTACATATGCCCTGAGGGAAATTATTTTCCTCAGGGCCTCCTGTGTGGAGCTCATGTAAAAAAAACCCCGGAAGACCCTGAGGAAAATAATTTTTCTCGGGGACTATGTCATCTTAGGGAATGAATGCAACATGAATTCATTATTTTAGGGAATTAGAAATTATATTCGAAAAAAAAAGAAAATATAGTTGCGCTGCGTTTCAAAATATGTATTAGTATCTATGCAGGTAGCTAGGTACAAGAGTAGGTAGTTATTTATTGATATGTCTTTATAGAGGAGATTTTATGCATTCTTTGGCTGTACGAGTGAGTTGTCGTTGTCACCCCTCGGTGCTTGGTACCCGGGGCGGACCGCCCCCTCCGCCCCCCCTTACGCCGCCACTGCCTTCAGCTAGCTGCATAGGTTCAGTAGGTATAACAAATATCTTATAGCAGATAAAAACTACCTGCCGCGGGCTTTTTCCGCTAGGCTGTGCGGGCGGCTTTTTGATGAGCCTCGCTCAGTTTAGTAAAGTTTCTCGAAGGTAGAGTTTTCCCCCTGGTATGTACAATAGCAATTATAAGAATTTCTATGCAATAATATGTATATCGTATAACTTCGTTCATTTGAAAGTCACTAAACGAATGAAAACTAATTTCGGCCTCAAACTCCGAATAACTAAAAAAAATATTGCTAATAAGAACTGAAAAAATTAAAGAACGCCGCCAAAATGGTGCATTTTGACAAAAAACTCGAGTTTCCCTAAACCTCCCCTCTAGCAACTTTAAACCACATCGGTTTAAGAGCTCTAAAAGTTCAAGATTATCATAAATTTAATATACCATTTTAGATACTCGTACTTTTTAAGTACATAAGCACGGCAAAAATTTTCTAATATTATAAAAGCCAAAAAGAGGCCGATTCCAAAAATAGCAGGTTCCTTGGAAAAATAACATCGGGCAATCCAGAGGCAGTAATGTCACCGTGACAGGAATTTACAGTCGTTCATTAAGTTGGAATAATAAGTTAGATTTTTTAACTGAAATAAAAATTTGTTTGTAACCACGATTTATTTATTTAATTTTATACCCTGAAGATGCTTGAGGTAAGTGAAACCGCTCGATATTAAAAAATTAAATAAATAAATCGTGGTTACAAACAAAGTTATTGTTTATTTCAATTAATATGACATATTAATTGAAATAATCTACCAAATAAATCTACCAAATAAATCTACCAAATAAATCTACCAAAACACTAGATTTTTTACTTTTCAATTTTGATATTTGACTTTGGAAAACATTATGTTTGCTTGGATATTTTAGGATTATGCTATTCGACGTTTGGAAATTTTTGATCCTGGAAAATTTTATTTTCCTGAAGAATTTTCTTCTGGGAAAATTGGTCGGAAAATAGGTCGGCAAATTTATTTTATTTTATGTGAATATTGGTAATTTTCCATGCTGGGAAAAGTTTTCCAAAAAATTGGAAAATATGAAAAAAATTGCTCAGAAAATTTGTCGGAAAATGGATCGGGATTTGTTTTAAATATTTTTTTTTTGATTTTGCCATGAGAAGTTTTGCAATTTTTCGTGTTTTTTGATAACGGAAAAAAAATCTGCCGGTAAAATTGAAAAATGGGAAAAAATTGCTCGGAAAATGGTGAGGAAATTGTGTAAATGTTTTTGAAACTGAAAAATTCTGTTAATTTTCTTTTCGACATTTTCTCGTTGAGATGCTTTTGAAAACTTCAACGGTTCTTTTTTTAAATAACAGAGGGCGCCATTACCATTTACAACAATCGTAAACTGCGTAGACAATAGTCTAAAAGTATAATAATACTATCGGATTATTATACTATTATGTTTGTGAAGGTGGGTAGCTGAAAGTAATCGGTACTGTATGATGTAATTTGATAAGTTGATGTGTAATGAATATCACATATCAACTTATCAAAAAAGTCCTCCCAGTCCAGAATGTAATGAATAACAATAAACTAGAGCGAGAATTTCCCCATTAGATCCGTCCCATGAGTATAAATCCATGCATATTGTGCTTAATTTATTCATATTAGTATCTTATAAACATTTTTCAATATAAACTCCCCCTACATCAACATTACGCACAGAGGCCGTTTTCATTATTTCTTGTGTAAACTAATGGCTACCTACCCACATTTGTTCTAAATCTAGTTCCAACGCGCGCCGCCCCGTTGGCCTCACCGGGAGCGGGTATTAGTCTATAAAATTACATAACACATCATCAATATTAAGTTAAATTTTAATTTTATCAATGTAAAAAGGGAACATTGTACAAAGTGCGAAGGACATTGCCTATTGCTGATAAAAACGTCATAGGCTCGCTATATCAGCCAGCCCGTATCCTTGCTATGTACGACGTTCCTCGCTCTAATTTAAGCGGGCTAAATCTACCGCTCAGGCTTTGATAAGCCGCAGAATAGTTACTAATTTAAACGCTAGCAGTCATGTTAGGCCAGAGCTGACATTTACGTAAATAATATTTGAATGCTTCCCACCGAAAATTACGTAAATTGCCTAATTTTACAAGTATAGACTAATACATTCATCGGGCGATGAGGAATGCCGATGTTATTAATTGATAATCAATCAAAAATAGTCTGATCAGGAATTTTAAAAGTTTCAACAACAGGACAGTTTGTTATCAACGGTTAATTTTATTAATAGTGCACTGGACTCTAGCGAAATAAATACTAATTAAAATTATTGTACTCGCATATAGCACCATGCCGATTGAAATGGGGAACTTTATCAAAAATTAACTCGTAAATTAAAACCGCCTAAAAATAAACCGCCGTCGTTTTGAAATATCGCGATCATAATGTCGCAATTTTCCGGCGCTAAGAGATGCAGATGACAGTAGAGAGCATATATTGTAGACAGTAGTTTTGTTTTTCAAAGAAAAAAACCAAAGTGTGCAATTCACACGTGGGAAAAGTGAAACTACAAAGTCCGTAGATGTCGCTTTTTTTTCTTTTGCCTGTTTATTTTAAAGGGGTTTGAAGATTGGATTTTGATTTGAACCTCCGTTCGTTGGATGTCTGTCTCTCTGGCCGCTGAGACTTATCAAGCGCCTTATCCGCTGCACTATGGGAGGCTCGCAGCGAGGCGCGAATTTACCACATTATATTTGAACCGACGATCCGTTAAATAATAAATTTTAGTGACGCACTTCCATTTTATCCTAATTTCAAATCACTAACGGGGCTTAAGAAGTTTCACTTCAAAAAGAAGTTCCTCTATTAAATTCATATTTGATAGAGGAACATGTTTAGGCTTTGGGCTTTCGACTTATATACGGATTATGTTCCAAGCTGTGCTAAGCTCGACATTCCAACCAAGCCGAGCTTATGACCAACTGATAAATCTGGCCATATACACAACGTAGATGTAGGTAGTCGTAACTCTGAAAATTCCAAGGGATACCGGACCTTTGTCAGGTCTTGTTGCAGGGTTCTGTGCGACTGAAGAATACCAGAAGTGGTTGTGCAAATATCTAACGTATCTTCTTACATATTAGCTCCACACAGGAGGCCTTGAAAAAAATAATTTCTATCATGGCCCATGTCATCTTCGAGATGCTATGTGGAGGGTTTTAAGAGTATTTCGGGGAAGGAAAATGTTTGAGAGGTGGGTAGGCATGGAGGTGAGTATCAAGGAATGACGGACGTATGCACCCATCCTAGATAAGACTGTGGTTTATAGAGGCCGGCTGGAGTGGTGAAAATGTCCTACGCAGCCAGTCTCTCCAGATTCAGCGCTCCACACAGTAGGTGGGCAGAAGCGTCCGCCGCCAAGACCTAAGTAAATCTCACCCCATAAACCGGGCACCCCTGCTACCATCTGGGGTGACCCAATAAATGGTCCTCGGAGCTGTGGTACTTGTTCCCGCCTCCTAAATTGAACTGCTGGATCAAAACTCGTATTTTTGACTGGCAAGACGACTGATTGGTAACGGGTAAGGGTCGACCGAAATCTCGGTCTCGGTCTCGGCATTCTCGGCTACAAATTCTACCGAGAACTCTGTCTCGGTTCTCGGCGAAAAATCGCCGAGATTCTGGACCATAACCGAGACCGTTTTGACGAAAGACGACGCGCGACGTGACGAAAGCAGTTCAAGTGCTGTGATAAAAATAGCGCTTGATAGCTTTCTTAGAGAGCCAAGACTGCAAAGAAATGCAAATATTTTTGAGTGTTGGTATTCGTCACCATATCAAGTGCTTAGCCCTGCAGCAAAAAAGTTTTTATCAGCACCGCCTACTAGTGTAGCCATTAGCTCTTTATCCGAGCTGGTCAATTATACGACATAAGGCGACACTCTGTGAAGAGTGAAAACGTAGAAAAATTGCTTTTTATGTGCTACAACATCATGTTATTCAATTTTGATTATTAAAACTTTTTAAAACAAATTATTATGACATTCTTCAATATAATATACTCGTATTATGCAAAAATAGCGCATTTTAATTTTTTTTTCTCAATTTATCTATTCTCGGTCTCGGTCTCGGCCGAGAACGAAAAACCTGTCTCGGTCGACCCTTAGTAACGGGGTCATTTCTGCGAGCATTTAGCTTACCGCTATTATCCTAATGCTATTTATTTTAGAATTATGTCAGAAAAATTAAGACTTACCATATATTTCTTCATTGTCATCTTCCTGTCCTTCGCTGACATCATTGCTGTCTTCGTCATCTTCCTCGTGCTCCATTGGGTCTCCTTCCGCCTCTTTCCAGCTCTTCGGATCTTCATCGTACTCGTCCTCCTGGCTGGACCTCTTTCCAAGGCCAAACTCGTATCCGCGGCTCCTCTTTCCGAGGCCAAACTCGTAGCCTCGACTTCTCTTTCCGAGGCCGAAGTTGTAAACTGGCAATCGCTTGTATTCGGACACGTAAGTGTACGCGCGTCGCTTTCCCAGGCCGAAATTGTAGGCCGGAGAACGTTTATAGACGTGGCGCAAGTCTCTCGCGTCCTGCGAAGGGGCGGCCACCTCTTGTTGGGCGGGGCTAGCTGGCCCGAGGCCCTGGGTCTTGCCTGGCCCTTCAGCGGAGCACCAAGGGGCACATATGGCGGCCAGCGCCACGAACATCAATGGACACATCCTGCAAAAGACAAACACAAATTAAGAACAGTATGCTTAGGTGGTTTGGACTTGTAGAGTGAATGGTAGAAGAGAAGAGAAAGACATGTCATGATGAGGGGAATCAAATACTTGAAGAGGTCGTGTCAGAATAGTCAAAGAGTATGCACAAGATGATGTTTAAACGCGATCTCGCGATATCTATTACGAAAGTATAACGTAAGTAGGTACCTATCTATTACAGGTACCTACTCTCGTGGACCTCCGTTTACATCTCATGCACCCCTTTTTATCATTGACATGATCCCCTGCCCTAAAGTTGACCCTTGGGTCCAATATAGACCACTTTAAGAATTACTGCTTTAATCGATACAGTAACGCCTCGGTTTCTTAATATTCGTATAGCTGAATAAATCTTAATGATCCCGAGATCTTCTACCCAAAATATTTCTAACTGCTTCAAATTCGTGTTTGAAATATAGTCTTCACAGCTTTTCTATTATTCGGTTATTAGTTAGGACTAACTTGGTGGAATACAAATTTGTTCCGTGCAGACCAACAAAAGCTAAACAGCGATGTTTCTTCCGATATTTCGACTGTGAGACAATGCACTTTCTTTCTTATACACGTTTCCTTGAACCAAAATGTTTGGTTTCGGTCTTAAATTTAAGGTTCTTACACCCTGTCTAAATAATGCTTGGTTGTTCATCATTATAATTATTCTGATTCAAAGGTGCGTATAATGAATTAAGAGCGGATTTGGATGTTTACTTTTTATTTTTTATGCGAATTATTTTTGGAACGGATTAAGAAGTAGGGATTAAAACGGAAAGGTCGTGTGTGAGGTTGTGGATGGAAGCGGTTTTTTCAATGCTTCATAAATAGTATTTCTTGAATTTTTCGGATCTGAAGTCTCTCATGGGAGGCTGAAAGAGGCGTCGCGTCGCGGAGACAGATTCATTTATATTTTGGTCTCGCCTCTTGACAGGACCAAATTATTTCTTGTAAATTCTATGAAAACAAATCAGTATTTTTCCGAATGGGCCTGCAAACATTGCTCTGTTTGGGGGCTGTCCGTTGAATCAAAAAGGTAGCGCATTGTTTGAGTTCGCACCAACACGATACAAACATGTCTTTGTTAGCAAAAATTATATCAGTCGACGAAGTCCCTTTTACCTTGGGAATAAAAAAAAAAAACAACGAAATCCGTTTTTAATAACGAAAAAGGTCCGATACAGCTGAACAGAAAAATACTATGCTAGTGATCTTTGTATCAACCGATTAGAAAGAAAACTGAACCTTTAACTCTTAGGCCCCACACAGATAAATGAAAATGAAAATAACCGTTTTGTTGGGAATATAAAGGGATATGAAAGTTTTAACATAAGTCGTAATTAAAGGCTACATTTTTGGAAAAACAAAGACCAAGTATCATTTATGGCTCATGTAAAAATGTTTAGAGCATTTATATTTGTACAAAAAGTTTGTATACTCATTGAAATAGAAAAACGGGAAATTATTAAATAAGTAAATTTTATTTTTTATTATTTCTTTCATCAGACATAACACCCAAATTCTTCTATTTTCTACACAGACATTTTATATTAATTATATTTACAAATGGATAAAATATTTTAATACTCTTCTCGAAAAAGTAAAAATGTAACAGTTTTTTAGTTTCTCATAAAAATAAATAATTATTGTATACTATAATATTTTGATTTACTTCTACACCAAACCTACGAGCTAGTTCTTTTCAGCGGCTTAGAAATACTTAAAAATACGTGTTTCTTCCTACATCATGTATAATATAAATAAAAAGTGTAATTTGAGGATAATAAACATTACCAGACTACGGAGAATTATTAGAGAAATCAAAGAAAGGTGCAGCTCTAAACAAGACGACCATAAACACTCGTATTTACCTACTCTGTGGGAATCTTTGGATTCGATGGAACGTTTATTTATTTTATTTTTTAATAATAAATTCCTTTATTATTTATTTACAGTTTATTTACATTTTTAAATTAAGTCTCGTTAAACAGATAGATATCAGTTTATCAACGGGTTCTTTTGACATTTACTTTTATTTTTAAATTGAGACAGGTACACAAAATATACACATTATTACATGTATATAAAAACATATATTTTAAGAAAAAAATGTTAATAAAATTTATAAGAAATACAGAACAGAGAAAATAAAAGAAAAGACAAGAGAAAATAATAATGGAAAAAAAACATTAAAACGAATAGCGGAAAAACAGAGAGTGGTACAAAAAAGTTCTTTCACTTAACCATTTTTTAGCGTACATTTCCTTCTGAAATTCAATTCACAGCTTTTTATTGCGTTGGGCAACATGCTGTAAATTATTGGAACAAGGTATTCTAGAGTTCTTTGACCGTATTTATTTAGGTATCTGGGAATTACAAGTCCATCGTTTGAAGTTAGTCTTGTATTATGAACATGAACCACTAGTTTATTATATTCAGATTAGATTTATGCTGACTCGCAATTTTAAGCCACGATATAGCACGACACATAATAAATTTACAGAGTCGTATAGTAATGATATTGGTAAATCATGTCTTTGTTCGTATTCAGTTTTTTTTAATAACAATTAATTTTACCAAAGAATATTTTACATTTTGCACTGAAAGAGGATTTGTTTTTGTTGAATGTCCCCATGTGGTTATTCCATATATTATTAAGGATTCCGCCAATGACAGATATACTAATCTAAGGGAATTTAGTGGAATACAAAAATTTGTTTATAAAGTTTGCTCTCTATAGCTCTAAGCCGTGTGCAAACTTTTTTTTATATGTATATCCCATTTAAAATTACAATCAATTGTTAAGCCTAGATATACGTATGTAGAAACTAGTTCAATATTTTTACACGAGCATGGTTATATTAGAAAATTACGGATGCAATTAAAATCATGAGAAACAATTTTAGGAGTTATGGTGATGTTGGTATGAGGAGATCTGATGTGCATAAGCTGATACATGGCCCACTTAGATGACCTTGTTAATTAAAATGGATAATTCGTAAAAAAACTTAATGAACAGGTATTAAAAAAATAATAAAATTAAACCACTGAGCTCTTACGGGTAACCTAAAGATCGGCCGTGTAATCTAATTTAATATTTAATCAGTGAGACTGTTCAAATTCACTTGGTTATATTATTGATTAATTAAAAATGAATTTAGTTAAATATTATAGCACACTTTAACCCTAACTGATCATGTTCCCAAGTTATTTCGACTCCTCCCACCGTTCTCCCTCTCTCCTAAAATCACCCTTCACACTACCCCTACCTAATAACATCTTAATCATTTACGAGTATAAACTTTAAGTTAGATTTAAGTTTGTTAGTGAATGACACGAATGTGTCGAAACCGGTAGCAGATAAATTAAATTTTAAATTACAAATTTACATTGCAAGTAAAACTCTTCAAAACAAAATATAATAATGATACCTGTAAACGAAAATAACGCAAAGAAACGGAAATCAAACCCATGACATGTTTAAAAAAAGCCAAATTCATGGGCCACAACACACACTGAGGTTAGAGATCTAATAATTTATTTATCAATAAGCTCTTGCTTGATTGAAAAACTTCTTACCCATTTAAATCATCAAAAGCAATTAAACACTTGTTGAATCTTATAAATTAATAATATCTGGACTTTTAGTTCACACCATTCCAAATCCATTTTCCCTTCTAATTTCTTAGTTAACATTAACAGGAGAATACCTAATTAGAAAACTTTAGAAGAGCCCTGATACGATTATCAATGTCTTATTTACGCAATATGAATTTTAATATCGAGAATTTTCATGGAAAATGTAATTTGAATTTATGGCTTGCTTTAGTTGAGTCATAAGCCTCTTCGGCTATATTTAAAAAAAATCATTCAGAAAGTTGAATTATTTAAAAAAAATATTAAAAACGTTGATTTTTTTAAAATTTCATCGTAATCGAAATTTGACGTCTTTGAGTGCTGCCATTATTTGTGAAATTTTCACAGGCCACAAACAGGACTCGATTAAAGGTCTATTCATAAGCGATATTCGCTGCCGCTGTGCGAAGCGAAAAGCATTTCATTTGGAAGGGTGTTTGTATGAGCTTTATTTATTTATCGATTAACGCCCTTTTTCGGGGCTTTTACATATGAATGGTAAGAAATATACAGTATTCATTGTATATAACTGGACTGCCTCAGTAACTATATTTTATATTTGTTTAAATATAAATTGAAGATGTCCACTGACTTGATATAATTGTTTCCGTCCATTAGTATTCTGGGCGAAGAGGATTACATGTGGTAGTTAGTCCCAGAATTTCTGCACTGAAATAAATCCTGACTTCTGGTATTACATAGTGGTATCCGGAAGCTTATCAATTAAAGCAATACCGGACTATTTACTAAATTACTAAATCATTTTGAATTTTATATTGAAATACCAAGTCAGTGAAAATTCTTCGGTTTGACAATTTGAGCATATTCGTTTTATTTAACAGAGTTTTGTAGTTTAATCTTATTGCTGGAATACCCATTTTAAAATTTAGAAAACGTAAGAATTTGTTTTGTATTCTTTCAACAGCTTGTACATGTATTATAATATGGGTTCCAGGCGGGAGAATTGTACTCATGGTGACTTCTTACATATAGGAAAAATATAACAGTTTAATACACTTTACATTGTTAAAATTTCTAGTTAGCCTAGTTATAAATCCCAACATTTTAAATTCCTTATTACAGATTTTTGTTATATGGTTAACAAATGAAAGATTTGATTGAAAGATGATGCCTAAGTCTTTAATTTGTGTTAATGACTCAAGAGCATTGTTATCAATGTAGTAATCAAAGATCACTAGATTTTTTATACGAGAAAATCTAACTATTTGACATTTTGAGATATTTAAGTAAAGTGTATTTTCATTACACCAAATTAACAATTTATTCATATTATTTTGAAGAATGTCGCAATGGTAAATATATTGAATAATTTAAAAAAATTTGAGGTCATCAGCAAAAGGTAAGATAGATACATCCTGCAATATTTTTGTAAGATCATTTATAAACAAGATAAATAAGATTGGGCCAAGGTGTGAACCCTGTGGAACTCTACTTGTAGCACACATTTTTTTCGACAAATAGGATTTTATTCTAACAATTTGTTGTCTTCCAGTAAGATAGCTTTCAAATCAGGCTAATATACTGCCAAGTATACCAAGATTTTCTAAATTTCAAATGAGAATTTTATGGGAAACTGTATCAAAGGCTGAAATCAGTATAAACAGAGTGTACTTGTTTTTTTTTGTTTAAAAGCATTGGTTATAACTAACTAACTAACCATCACGCCGTTTCCCCGCAGGGGTAGGCAGAGAGGACGGACCGCCAAACATCCCGGTCTTGGCACACATTCCTTGCCTCGTTTACATTCATACAACGTCTCACACATTCTCTTCTATTATTCTGACTCTTGACATGGCCCGACTCAAGTATCTGATTCACTTGGTCGTGCCATGTCTTTCTTGGGCGTCCTCGACTTCTTCTACCATTCACATTTGCGTCATATATTATCCTTACACTTCTTTCCTCGTTCATTCGCTCTACATGCCCAAACCATCGGAGCGTTCCTTTCTTGATCTTACTCATCACGCTTACATCAGCCTTGCATTCTTTGCGGATTTCCACATTTCTCACACGATCATACATGGTTTTACCACACATATGCCTCAGGGATCTCATTTCTACAGCGTTCAGTCTACTTTCATCCTTCCTCTGCCAGTTCCATGCCTCACTGCCATACATCAGGGTAGGTACCAGTACTCCAATATGGACGGCTAGTTTCGCGTCTTTGGACAGTTTTTTGTTGGTGCCAACGGCGTTCAATCCTCCATTAATAGAGTTACCTGCATTCACCCTTCTTTCAATATCTCTATCAGCCTTCCCATCTCTCGTAAACATACTTCCCAAATAAACAAACTCATCCACCTGCTCCAAGTGTTCATCATTCACAACTATATTGCATACTGTTTTCATACTCTCTTTCAAACACCATGACTTTAGACTTACTTACATTCATCATTAACTCATTCTTCATACATACTTGGTTCATTCTTGACACGAGAGACTGTAGATCTTCCATACTGTTAGATATCAGCACCATCAGCGTCATCAGCGTACAACAGGCAACATACTTCCAGATTACTCAATTTCGCACCCAATCCCATCTCTTTCAATTCTTGCATACAATTATCCATATATAGATTGAATAACCACGGCGACATTACGCAGCCTTGTTTAACACCTTTTGTGATATCAAACCACCCCGTAAAATCGCCGTTCACCCTAACACATGCAATGCTTCCCTCATACAGAGACGCAATTGCCTGTATGAGATACTTATTCACTCCATACTTGGATAATACCTTCCATAGCTTTTTCCTGTCAACTCGGTCGTATGCTTTTTGTAGGTCTACAAAGGCACAGAAGAGTATCTGTTTTTTTGCAAGAAACTTTTCAGTGAGCATACGCAATGAGAAAATCTGGTCCATGCATCCCCTTCCACTCATAAAGGCACCTTGCACATCCCATATTTTATCTTTTGTTTCCATTCTTACCCTTTCAATCAATATTCCACCATACAACTTGCCCACTGTACTAAGAAGACTAATAGCCCTATGATTCCCACATTCCATACGTGACCCTTAACCTTTGTACAATGGCAAGATTACAGCCCTTCTCCAATCTAAAGGCCTGTAACCCTCCTCTAAACATTGGTTAAAAAGTCTGCACAACCATGTGAGAATAATACGGCTATCTCCTTTAAAGTATTCGGCAGCAATATTGTCGAAACCCACAGCCTTACCATTTTTCATACATTTAATAGATTTTTTTATTTCATCCATGCTGATTTTGGTAACATTTAATCCATCATCGTTCATAACCGATTCACCGCTTGGATCACAGTCACTCGGGTTACTTTCCAAGACTTCCTCGAAATATTTCATCCATCTCTCTTTAATTTCATTCTCATTCGTCAACATTTGTCCATCTTTCGATTTTATCACTTTCATGCTTCCGTTCTGTGGTCCACTCCAGGATCTTTTGACCTCCTTCCAAAACAGTTTTATGTTTTCTTGGAAGTGGTTTGTCATTTTGATTCCCTCTTCTTCTTCCAGGCGTTTTTTCAGTTCTTTCACCCCAACACTTACTCTTTTCTTGCATGCCTTATACACATCTTTCGCTCGATCTCTCTCTTCGCTTGAAACACTGCCAGTCGCTATCAGATGTAACCATGCTTTCTTATTCTCTGAGACCAGTGCTATGATCTCATCATCCCACCATGCATCACCTTTTTTCCTACCTTGCTTACTTATTCCACACACGTCTCTAGCAGATTCGCATTGTTTCCTCTATGATTAGACCGTTCATTTCCTTCTCATTCAATCTCATTTCTGCACACTTCTCATACTCACTTCTGACATAATCGTTTTGTAGTTTTTCTATTTTGATTCTTGTTGGAGCTGATACCGTTTTCACCTTAGAACGCCAGCCGCGAAAGAGGTTTACTCATTAAGCATTGGTTATAAAATTTTCATAAATAATTAAGTTGGAAAGAGTACTTCCACGTGGCATGAATCCAAACTGGTATGGTGATACTACAGGTTTTATTTGTGTAAAAAGTTTGTCGAGCATTAGGCTTTCAAAGAGTTTTTAACAATATCAGTAACAGTTAACAATACCATCATGCTATGGCTGCCATTTAGGTGCATAATGCTCGGGAAATCAGAATCATCTTTTTTAAGAGATTCGAGTATTTCCAAAAATAACTAACATTATTTATTATGGAGATTTGAATTTCATTTATATAGTTACGGTAGCAGGTCATAGACATTTTTTTACATGAAGTTCTTAAATCTTTAAATTCAATGTAATCAGATTTTTTTAAATGTAATTTATATTCTGTATGTTTAAGTTTTTTGGTGATAAGTAGATTTATAAGTTCATTGGAGTACCATTTTGAAGAGGTGTTTGGCTTACATTTCATGGTTGGAATATACATGCTAATAGCCTTTTCCAAAACGGAATAAAATTTATTGGTAGCTGTGTTGGTATCACCTTATTGCACAGTTGACCAATCAAAAGAGAGAAGATAATTACAAATTTTCTCCTAATCAGATTTAAAAATTTGGTAACCGAAAGACAGTTCACAAGTATTAATATATACATTATTATTATTATTTATTTGATGCAATATATTTACATTTTATACACAATTCAATGATGTTGGCCTCACTGGGTGGTTTACCCGTGCTGAATATTATAAATAATAACTTCCAGTGGAGGATGGTAAGCACCAATGGGCACCAGCGGTTCACTACAAGTATTAACATGTACATTAGAAATAATAACTTCCAGTGGAGGATGATAAGCATCAATGGGCACCAGCGGCTTACTAGATTCTTTAATTACTAGTGACTCCAAGTTAGAAAAAACATTTTTTTTTACATGAGCTCCACACAGGAGGCCCTGAGGAAAATAATTTCCCTCAGGGCCTATGTCATCTTTGAGGATGCTGTGTGGAGGGTTTTTTTAAGGAAAGGAAGGAGAGGAGAGTTCTGGGAAGGAAAAGGGTTTAAGGGGTGGGTAGGAATCTGGGGTTCAGTATGTCCTGGTCATCCGCCTCCAAGACCTAGACAAACCTCACCCCATGAACCCGGGCACCCCTGCTAAATCACCAAACGTAGCGAACCACTTGGGGTGACCTATGGCAGAGGTGTTGGTTATCCAATAAAGGTTCCCGGGGCGGCGGTACCCATTCCCGCCTCCCAAATTGAAACATAAGTCTAGAGTACGATTATTTTCATCTGGTGTTAGTATTTGCCTGATTCAGACCTAGGAATAACGCCATGTCTAGAATAATGCGTTCAGACTCGCTAACACTGATATTATTGACACTGTTCACCCAGTTCACATTTGGAAGGTTATAATCACCAGCAAGCAAAAATGTTGCAAAAGGATTCCTTTTTAACATAGTTTCCACTTCCTCACTATGGCACCTGTATATTTCATTGCTTGAATTTGGTGGGATATAAATACAGCCCACAATAATCTTTTCATTCCTTGCAACATTCACTTGTATGAAGATTTGCTCAAGTTGTTTGTATTTTGTTGTAATTAAGTTTGCTTTATATTTCTTGCTGATAGCGATTAAAACCCCACCACCTCTGCTTTTAGCACTTGTCAATGTGTTTCTGTCTAATCTATGCACATTATGATTAATGAAACCTCATTTACTAGAATGAATATTTGGCTCTAACCACTTTTCGGAAAATAGTACATAGTCATGCCCAAATATTGGTAGACTGAAGTAAACTTAATTTTTTTAATGCCTCTGACATTCTGGTAGTACATTTTCAATTCGTTTAGTTTTATCCTATGGCCTCTGCTTTTCTGATTTGATGACGTCTTGTGTGAAAGTAGAGGAGTGTGTATATTTATTAGTGGAGTTTTTTAATGGTATAAAAAACATTTTTTTTACTTCAATTTTTCTCAAATGCACTGAACATTCATCACTCCAAGCATAATGGTTAGTTGGCAATTTTAATTTGTTTTACATAACAGGAGCTATCGCTTTTCGTTTCAATAATAAGATGCCTTTTCCACTGGTCACGCACGATTAGGTCCTGTGTCGTACACAGAGATATTTAGAAGCTAAGTGATTTTATTATAACCACATATCAATTACACTGAACTTAATCATTCTTTCAAGTGCAGCGATTGAGTTAATCTGTGGCGACCAGAATTTGTAGCGCCCACTTTTAAATTCATTGCGCTGCCACTGGCTCTGTAAGAACACACCGGAAGATACCTACCGCCCACATCGCGTAAGGCGCCGTTAGTACATATATTATGCCGCCCGAACCATGTGACATTTCGGGAAACACATCGAAAGGCCTCGAGTCAACGGCCGTTCATAACTACGGCAGCATAACGTTCGAGCACTTTCTTCGCTTTGCGTGAATTCGCAACATTACCAGGCTTTCTGGGTAATACCCGTCGGCTATATAAGCGCTGCAACTCAACGCTAGCGCAGTCTAGTCTCAATTCGTCGTTCGACTCACACACACAGAGAAGTGATTACAATAGTGCGGTGCCGCAACGTGGTACAAAGCCCTCGCGAGGCCGCCCGCGCAATCAGCATCATGTGATTTGCAAGCAACCAGCAACATTGTCCACTAACATAAATCCTGTAATTTTATTGGAAACATGCTTCTATGTATAAACTTGTACGTCTATTTACCTAGAGAAAAGAGAATGCACTATACTCTGCACTATTATATCATAAGGGGTGCATTCCTTCAACTGCGGTTTATGGTTGGGAACGTATGGATATAGGAACGCTTGCTAATTTACGAATACTGTTTACTTATAGAACAAACAAAGGAAATAAAATTAATCTCGTTATCTACTCGTACCTATCGACTCAAAATATAATTGATTGGGTCAGAACCAGACTTGGCTAACACACATTTAAAAAAAAATTGACTTAAAAAATGATCAATAATTTATTCAATTGTAAAAAAGTCATCAATTATTACATTTGATTTATTTTATGCAGTTTCTAAAATAAAATTTTGGAAAACATATCAGGGAAAATGTTAAAACATAATATGGAATATTTTTTTTACAAAAATTTCACGCAGGAGGCCCTGAGGAAAATAATTTCCCTCAGGGCCTATGTCAACTTTGAAGTGTGGAGTATCTTTTTGAGGAGAGGAAGGAGTGAAAATAGGTATTGAAGAGATCCATGTTGTTGGAGGGAGGAAACACAGAGTCCGGGTAATCGTTCCACCACCGAACTGTTAGCTGTAGTAGACACGACCAGTTCTCATGTGACAAATGTTAACCGTGTACAAATTTTGGGCGCGTGTTTAGCGTGTTTCCTGACTATGCACCGGTTCCTCGGAGCATCATTCGTCGTAATACCTGTAGAACGAGAACCGCATTCCCACCTCTATTCATGCTACAAAGATTGCAATCCGTTTGTTAAGTTAATTATGGACCGGTCTGTGTTTGGGTAGTATGAAATTTTCCAATTTGTCTTTTTTTTAAATGAGGGAATGTGGAAACCCGTTTTCTATGACCAACCTGTAAAAAAGTTGACCACTTTCAACATAAGTGGATTAAGATGCAGAGATTAAATTTGGAAAATGTTTATCGAAAATAATTTTTATCAAGAAAAAGGATGGATACAGAATTATCGGCACACCTGCATCAACTGGGGTTGGGGCCGTTTGGGCCAGTTTGGCCCTGGTTCAGTAACCACAAACAATCGTTTAGTCTAGTAAGCGGTCATTAGCGCCGTTACCACTTATTAAGTACACCGATAGTGCGGTGGGTGTGTCTGTGTTCCTGAACTAAGCTATTTATTTTTCTTTCAGAGGCTGCTCTACCTTTTTCATACAAAGCTTAATTTTGGATTTCAGGCCAAAATATTAAACCAAACTGAATATATTTTTTTTATCAAAAGGTATATCAAATACCTAGAATGGATTTGAGATATGATTTAATAAAAATAGACCATTAAAGAATTCGATTTTCCACGAATTTATTGGCAACTTTGTCATTGTTTTTTGTGAAGTACGACAATTTGACGTTTCGAATGAATGATGAATTGAAAATTCGATTAAATAAATCTTTCGATTATACATCAAATTTAAGTCCTTTAAAATTATTTATTTTACTGAATAAATGACATCCTGGTAGGAACTACACATATTTTCGATATTATAAATTAATAATGCTCTTAAACTCTTGGAATTGTTTTGAGAGATGCAAAAGACTTCAATAATTTAGGCACATGTTGTAAAAAAACCCTTGTCAGATATCAACTAGAGTATAACTCTACGTTATGGTCTCCCTTTTACAATGTTTATTCCGACAGCATTGAAAAGATTCAACATTTAAAATTCCTGAGGTTTATAAACTTTAAATTTAAAATTCAGAGAAGAAGAACACAAATTTAATATTATTACATAAAATACTGCATTACAAGATTGAATCTCCTGAATTGCTTCAATTAATTAACTTCCATATTTCCAAAAGATCTTGCCGACATTAACCACCCTTTTACTTTAACAACACCAGGACACTGTCTAACCAAAATTCCCCGATTCCGACACTTCACTGTCTTGGAAATAAATATTCTGATCTGGGAGATATATTTCGCTTATTCAAATTCTTTTATATATCTAGATACAAATAGACGTGTATAATTTCTTATAAGAATATATTTTATATCTATTTATGAGATTCTATCATTTTTACCAGTGTATTTTATTTTATTACCTATATGCTTTTGTTGGAACATTTTCCTCAATCTATTATATATTTTTTATTGTTTTTAGTTTTGAAGTACTTAAAATAACTGTAATACTCAACTTATCAAATAGAATGTAAAAGCCCATTAGGCGTGTTATAAATAAATAAAAAAATCTTATTTGAAAACCAAACACGAATGATCAATTTAATTGGCCTCTCTGGATCAAAGGCATAGACACACTATTGGAGATATTCTGTTCAGTGTGAAAATGTCGGTGTCAGTTCAGATTACTGATCATTAGCTCCTGGCAGATTCGTGTTGTTGGTAAAAGTTATAATGTTTCAGAGGATGAGTGAAATTAGCGCTAAGCCTCAAATCGTGAGGCACGCGAAACCTTAACAAGGTGGCTCTTTCATTTGGCCGAGGTATGTAGTATTTTATTTTACTTATTTAGTGTTATTTTTTAATTGTTATCAGTTTAATTTACAGACGTCCATTTTATTTTTTTGATTGAAGTGAAAACTTCTTAACTCTCGACAGGCTAAGATGCCAAACACGACGTCCTTACCATGTGGGTCGGCCGACGACCCCATGTTTTTTGTTTTTGTTTTACGGGCATTTAAACCATATATCCCTTTTTTTGTTATTTGTTCATTTATTGGGCGGGGAATATTACCTATATTTGATAAAATATTTTTTCCTGCGATCAACGATTTTTTCACATTTTTTTGAACGGCACATTATTAGACTTTGCGCAGGAATACCTAAAATACTAAAAATATACTTCATATCTTTAAGTAGATATAAGAAGGATAGTAATTTTGGGGTCTACCTTCGGCCCAGTTGGCTGCGGGAAAGTTAAGCGCCTTTGTGATTTGAAACTCGATGAAACGAAAAAAGCAACACTAAGTGGAAACAAACACCTACATCTATAGGGTTTAGCTTGCGAGAGAATGAGATATAATGAGAGAATGAGTATAATCGGTCTCCTCTTTGTGCGGTGCTTCGTAGCTTCAGTACTCTTGTCTACTTTAGTCTTCTGAAGGTTTCACTTCTAGAACATGTGAATTGTACACTCTGTTTTTATTCTTTTGTGAATCTATTCCATAACATCATTCTTCAGTTTATAAAAACAGGTTATTGATAAACAAAGTTCTGCTGTGTATTTATTATTACACGTGACAGCCATTTCGCTTTCTGAAGGCATTATCAAACCATTAGTTTGATAAAAAGAAAAATAACTTTAATTTTCAGAATTAAAAATTCTAAAACTTCAAAAAACGTTTATGGTACAAAATAGACAGAATGTACAAAGGTTATGGATTTCCTATGACCAACAGTTCAGTTATTTTATAAGTTATATGTATGAAAAATTCACATTCAAGAAAAACATATAATTTTTAAGAGCTTTAAAACTTTACATATTATGTAATAAATCGGTAGAAAACTAACTTAAAAAATAAAAGCACGGAAATGAGTAGATTTTGTTAGGTAGGGGAGTACTGGGAGGGTCGATTTTTGGGGAGGTGGAAAACGGTGGGAGGAGTCAAGTAGGGGAGCATCGTGAATAATGGTGATTTAAAGAAATTTTAATAAAAAATAATTAACTAATGTGCATGTGAAATAAAACTCCTCGAAACAAAATGTCTAGAATTGTTAAGAAAAAAAAAATACAAGTGTTTAGTTCATATGTTCAACAGTGACAATAACTTTGAGTGACAGATGTTTGTTTTTATTTTGCTGCCACATAAATTGATAATAAAATAAAGTGTACAAGTTGCAAAAGACTTCAAAGTGATAGTTAAAGTGAAAATTATAACTATATAGTGATTCAGCATTATTTACGAACCATAAAAAAACAATAATACACTATCACAAGTGCAAAATAAAATTTGTGCCGGGCATTATTCCAAAATGAAGCGAACACCACCTGGCTCGCCTTATCAAGCTCCTGACTCCGATGACGAAGAGGATGAGGTGCCTCCCAGGAGTGACCCTGCCCAAGTGTCCGCTATTGAGACACCCCTAATACCTGAAAGTGACACGGCAGGTTATGTCAAGCAGCTGGCTGAGAGGGTCCAGACTGCAATGACAATCATAACAGATCCTTCATGCCGTGCTACTAAAGATCAGCAGATCAGGATTCAAAAGGAGCTCATCAGTTTTCTCTCCATTTCCAATATGATGGCTCTGGAAATGGGTAAACTAGAAGGTGCCCTTTCTGCGTTTACATCCAAGTGCATGCCTAATAAATCACCGTCTGCGCCCACCCGTTCCTGGAATACTGTCGCTGCTTCCACTTCTGATACCAGTAGAACTCAATATCCCTGCTTGCCGCTAATTACTAGAAATAATGCTCTTCCTGGCCCTGCTAGACCTTCAGTTCTCGTGTTTCCGGCCAACAACACCCATTCCACTTCCAAGGCCACCATGAAAACCCTGAAAACTGCGGTCAATCCTGCCACACTTGGCATACGAGTAACGGGTATGCGTGAACTGAAAAGTGGTGGGGTGATAATCCACCCTAGCACTTCTGCTGAAGCGACGAAATTGGCAAATGCTCCAGCTCTATCCGAAGCCGGTCTAAAAGCAATGATCGCCCCAACTCGCCTCCCTCGTATATCCCTCAAGATATTTCGCCTGAAGATATTATCTCGGCGATTCATCATCAATCTGCCAACGACACCGGTCTCTCATTAGAAAATTTAAAAGAAAACATATCTTTCTCTCATAAATCGGGCCCTCGCACTGGTAACTGCATCCACATTTTTAGAGTACCTTCGTCTGTTCGTCACTCTCTAATATCCCGTTCAAAACTTGCCATTGACTGGCAGCTACACCGTGTAAGAGACTGGATAGATAGCCTGAAATGTGGCCACTGTCAATTATATGGCCACATAGCTTCCGAGTGCCAAGCAGACTTGCCCACCTGTGCCCACTGTGCCAAAGTTGGTCACAACCGTGATGCCTGCCCCAAAAAGGAGAAATCTCCATTATGCGCTACCTGCACTTTCTTCAGAAAAACGGCTTCCCACCAAACTGGAGCCTAAGAATGCCCTGCCCGTCAAGCTGCTGAGAGACGTGAACTTTCTAGGATAAATTTTTTAGGTTGAACTTGAAGAATCGTTCTATAAATAATTACTGCTCAACGTACTACCAAAACGTTCGTGGCCTAAATACAAAACTGAACACTATTCGCTGTAACGTCAGTGTATGTCATTACGACTTTTTAATTTTTTACCGAAACATGGCTCTCTGATAATGTCTCATCTGCTGAACTTGGACTGTTTGACTACAACATTTTTCGTTGTGACCGTTCTACTTCTTCTGTGAAGTGTAAAGGTGGTGGAGTGATGATATGTGTAAATAAAAAAATACCCTTGCCATATTCTAGAAACATCTGACAATGTTTCTGATCAATTGTTCCTATGTGTTATATTTGGTACCAAAAAGCTTGTACTTGGTTGTGTTTACATTCCTCCTTCCTCTTTGGTAGAAGTCTACAAGTCGCATACTGCTTCAATTGAGCGTGTCTCTAGATATGCTGATTCCTTACTTATTTGTGGCGATTATAATTTACCTAAAATATTGTGGCTGAATGACAACCAAGGGGTCAAAACTCCTACTAGTAATCTTTCCCAACAAGCTATTGAAATTGTAATTTTTTTTTGCCTTTATGAATATGTTTCAAGTAAATCCAGTCACTAACTATCTAGGTTCTTGCCTGGACTTAATTTTCACTAGCATACCTAATGTCATAGAATGTGAAGCTGATGTCTCGTTGTTACCAATTGATAAATATCATCCACCTCTCTCTATTAACATCACAATTTTTTTTAAATTTGAATCTTTGAAACCAAGTGTCTCGTATCACTACAAATATCTTAATGGTGACTATTCTAACATGAACAAATATCTTTCCCTGATTCATCATCATCATCATCTGTGGCTCTACAACCCAGGTCGGGTCTTGGCCTCCAGCAGAGCCTGCTTCCATGACTGTCGGTGTTGTGCTGCGTTGCGCCAGTTTCGGATGCCGATGGTGCTTGCATCCTTCACCACTCCATCCAGCCATCGAAGCTTTGGTCTTCCAACTCTTCTCCGACCCCCAGGTGCACCATCCATAATTCGCTTTGGAATATCTCCTTCGCTCATTCTCTGGATATGTCCAGCCCACCTGAGTCTTCCAGTTTTGATTTCCTTGGAGATATTAGGGTCGTCGTAAAGATCGTATAGCTCCTGGTTGTATCTATCCTGGTTGATACGCCATTCTCCATTATCACAGACTGGGCCGTAAATCCTTCGCAGCACCTTCCTTTCAAAACTTTCTAGGGCTCCTTCATCACCCTTACTGATTGTCCAGCATTCCGAACCATACATAAGAACAGGTCGTATAAGGGTCTTGTAAAGCAGGACTTTAGTTCTTCTGGTAAGGTGGCGAGATTTCATATGCTTCTGTAGCCCAAAGTAGTATCAATTTGCAGCTACTACTCTTTTTTTGATTTCGCTGGATACATTGTTGTCATTTGTCACCATAGTACCGAGATATACAAACTCGTTGACAGTTTCAAATGTATAATTATCTGCATTTTATTCAATTTAGCGCTGAAAAAGGCCATCCGAAATGCAGGTATACAAACCACAGGCCATATTTTTAACAAGTCGGTTCAGCTCCTTGCTTATGCTGACGATATAGATATCATCGCACGCTCAGAATATGAACTAAAATCGGCGTTTAAAAGCTTAGATACGTCGGCAAGGAACATGGGATTGGTCATCAACGAGGGGAAGACAAAATATATGCCCGTACATGGACGCCAGAAACCACCAAGTATACAGATAGATAATTATACATTTGAAACTATCTTTCCCTGATTAATTGGACAAAACTATTTTTAAATTCTGATATAAATGACGCCGTATTTAAATTTAATGAATGTGTAACACGTGCTATAGATTTGTTTGTTCCCAAGGGATGTTACTCTCAACCCAAGTTTCCAAATTGGTTTAGCTCGAAACTTAAGCAGTTAATAATTGAAAAAAAGAAAACTCATAAGATATTTAAAGAAACTGGCAACTTAAAATTTTATCAAAAATTTTCTCAATTAAGGGAATTGTCTAAAATCGAATCAGCCAAATGCTATAAATCTTTTGTAAAAGTTACTGAGACAAAATTACTTAAAAATCCTAAACAATTCTGGCAATTTGTTGCACAAAAGCGTACAGATAATGATCTCTCTTCAAGTATGTATTATCATGAAACTCACGCTACAAATGGTCACGACATCGCCAACCTTTTTGCTAAACACTTTTCCTCTGTATATTCTGATGCTTCATGCACCATCCCTCCACTTAACTATGACTATAATATTGACTTGAATGATTGCCAAATTTCACTTGTAGAGGTTTACCAATCCTTAAATAATCTTTCTAACAAAAAAAGTACTGATGGCATTCCAGAAATCTTGCTAAAAGAATGTAAATGTTCATTATCTAACCCAATTTGTATGTTGTACAATTTATCACTCTCAACCGGTACATTTGCTGACTCATGGAAAATTTCATTTATTCGACCCATTTTTAAGTCTGGAAATAAGTCAAATATTGGAAATTATAGACCAATATCAATTATATCTAATATTCCAAAAATATTTGAATCGTAAATTACAATGAAAATCACTCCTATTTTCAAAAATGTTCTGATCAAGGAACAGCATGGATTTAGATCGGCGAAATCTACAACAACTAATTTACTGTCCTTTATAAATACCATTCTTAAAGCCTTAGAAGACAACACTCAGGTTGATGTCCTCTACACTGACTTCTCCAAAGCCTTCGACAAAGTTAATCACCGTATTCTGATGGCCAAACTTTATGCTATAGGCATTAGAGACCCATTGTTATCATTATTTCACTCTTACTTGAGTAATAGAAGACAAAGGGTTAAAATAAATAACTTTGAATCCTTTAACATTGACGTAACTTCCGGCGTTCCGCAAGGAGCCCATTTGGCCCCGCTTCTTTTTAACCTTTTTATTAACGATATCATTAAAGTTTTTTCTCACACACGTTTGTGGCTTTTTGCCGATGACAATAAGATTCTTAAGATAATTAAATCCCATCTTGATTGTTTACTTTTTCAACTTGATATTGACTCACTTAATGATTGGTGCAAAATTAACTGCATGGAACTTAATGTTGATATATGCAAAATTTTGTCCTTTTATAGAACTAAAAAACCTATTCAGTTTGATTATAAACTAAATAATGTTTGTCACATCTATCAAGGACCTTGGGGTCACTCTGGATTGTAAACTTTCTTTCCGGGATCACATTAATAACATCGTAAACAAATCACTTAAACTACTCGGCTTCATTCATAGAATTACCTCTGACTTTAAACATATAAATACACTTAAGACTCTTTACTGTTCGCTGGTCCGCCCTCACCTTGAATATGCTAGTGTCATTTGGTCTCCTTTTTATGCTGTCCACATTCGTTACATCGAATCTGTACAACATCGCTTCCTACGAGGAATTGCTTGGAGGTTAGGACTTGAAAGAGGAGAATACTCGTATGATGAAATTGAACAAACTTTAAACATTTCCTCTTTAGAAAAACGTAGAAAGGACTCTGATCTAATATGCATTTTCAAAATTATCAACAGTATTACTGACACACCTGCTATGTTACAACTCATCCAGTTCAACATTCCCAGTGGCGGTTCTTCATAGGGGGACAATGGGGACGGTCCCCGCCAGTTACACTCAAAACCTACTAAAGGAAAAGGAAATAACAGTCGATGCGTTGTCTTCACTAAAATGAATGAATCCTTTAAACAGAAAAGTAATTAGCATTTGCAGAAATAAAATACAAATAATTATTCCGGATGATTTTAATAAGACCCTACGCGCATACAGCGAACAATGTACGGAGCACAAAACAGCGGGTCAATTTCTCAGTGCGCAGAATCTAATGCGCACTTGGGGGACGATCCGAAGTATCCCCATACTTTCCTTGCGTTGTTTCGCGATCGTATGCAACTGCGCATGCGCAGTCGTATGTGAATTCAAATACCCGCGGGGACAATTCTTTGGATCCCCGCAGAAACATTTGTTTGCGAAGTTTCGGGCGGGAATCGCTCGCGTTCAAATTAGTTTGATAATGATCTTGCAAGATAAAGCTATATTTTTATTATACTGTATTGTAAATTGGCATATATCTTTGGATATTTTATATTATTTTGTGTTTAGATATCCGACTAGCATGATTAGACCATAAAATATTTTTTTGAGAAATTTTATATTATATTCTACGGGTGGTGAGATTGCGGTACAGTACGTAAAAAAAATCGATCCCCACCACTAAAAAAGTGCTCGAGCCGCCACTGAACATTCCTTCCCGTAGACTTCGAAATAATGAATTGCTGTTCCTCAATCAACATTCCACTAATTATGGATATCATTCTCCTTTATCCAGAATGTCGAGACTTGTCAACACAAATCAAAGCATTGGATTTTTTGGTGTAAGCCTAAATGAATTTCGGCAGTCGTTACGCAATGTGGTTTTTTAAAGTCTTTTTAAATCCATCTTCAAGCTACTTGTAGTTATCTTCTCTATGTACTTTTATATTATATGTATTTTGTCAATGCTCTTCATCTATATGTAATCTCCTTTCATTGTGATCTCTCTTTTTTCTTTTCTGTTCGTGTTATTGTTATATTGTTAATTAGACTATTTGTCCGTAAATAAATAAATAAATAAATAAATAAATATGCTGTAGAAGTGAAACCTTCAGAAAACTAAAGTAGACAAGAGTGGGGAGACTGCGAAGCACGCACAAGGAGGAGACTGATTATTCTATCACGTTCTCTCGGACTAAATCCAGAGATGTAGGAGTATGTGTTTATCTATTTTAGTGTCGCTTTTTCTTTTCATCGAGTTTCAAATCGCAACGGTGCTAGAGTAGTTTTCACTTCAAAAATTTGTGTGCAGTTCGCACGCGGTAGAAGTGAAACCTTCAGTAAACTAGAGTAGATAAGAGTGGGAAGCACCACACAAGGAGGAGATCGATAGGCAACAAAGCACCGCACAAAGATGAGACCGATTATTCTATCTCATTCTCTCGCATGCTAAATTCTATAGTTGTATGTGTTTGTCTCTTTTGCTGACCCTTTTTTGTTTTATCGAGTTTCAAATCACAATGGTGCTAAATTAGTTTTCACTTCAAAAATAAAGTTAAAATTTATGTTTGTAGGTGAAGCAGAATGATGACTAAAAACATAAGTAAAACATAGAAAAAAGCGTATGTGTTCGACACACAAGATATGTACATCAATGCGTGAGCGGCATATTACGCTTGTAAATGTGGTTAAGTACTCGTCTGTATGAAGGTAATATTATATGGCGTTCCTCTCAACCGTGGATATATTTAATATAGACTTCTTGCTAAGATTTCCCAGCTGTTGATATTATAAATCAGAACGCAGCAAAGAGACTGGAGATATTTTATCATAATAATAATGTACACTCCATGGCGATATCATAATATATGAATACCTCCTTGTCACTTCTCTGCTCTCTCCTCTCTTGGGCATTCGCGTCGGTATTCTAGAAATGCGTGCCAAGCTGAAAACGTTTAATGAAGGCGACCGACTATGGTTCCGTGACTTTTCATCCTGTGACAAAATATCCCCGACAAAATATCCTCCGACAAAATATCTCTGAAAAAATATCCTTCGATAAAATATCTTCGACAAAATATCCTCCGACAAAATATCCCTGAAAAAATATCCTTCGATAAAATATCTTCGACAAAATATCCTCCGACAAAATATCCCTGACAAAATATCCTCCGACAAAATATCCCTGAAAAAATATCCTTCGATAAAATAGCTCGACCAAATATCCTCCGACAAAATATCCCTGACAAAATATCCGCTGACAAAATATCCGCCGACAAAATATCCACCGACAAAATATCCGCCGACAATATATCCGCCGACAAAATATCCTCCGACAAAATATCCGCCGACAAAATATCCACCGACAAAATATCCTCCGACAAAATATCCTACGGACAAAACATCCCCCAATAAAATATCTTCTAAAACCTAACCTAACCTAAATTAGCCTAAACTAACCTAGCCTAACCTAAGCTAACCTAATAAAAAATGAGGCAAAAATAATACAGACATCCTCTAAAGACAATAAATTATTATTCACACATCTGCCCTGGTGATGGACACTATAACGCTGTCCGAAACGTTGGCTAAAGTAGGAGGAGGTAGCGCAACACGGCATAATACCCCAAAAACAAATAACAAAAATAAATTATTGTTCAAAAATAGTAAAATAGGACAAAAATAATAAAGACATTTTGTAAAGACAATGAATCATTGTTCAAAAATAGTAAAATGGGTCAAAAATTATACAGACATCCTGTAAAGTTAGGTTAGGTTAGGTTATTTTTCAAAAATAGTTGTTCAACAATTATTATTGTTCAAAAATAGTAAGGTGTAAAATAAGGTTAGGTTAGGTTTTGGTGGATATTTTGTTGGGGATGTTTTGTTCGTAGGATATTTTGTCGGGGGATATTTTTTCGCCGGATGAAAACGCGCATTACCGACCTTTATAATGGTTATTCACGCTGAGAGGCCCGAGATACATTACAGATACAGAGAGACGGAACAGAAAAGGGGAGAAGTACGAAGTGACAAGAGACAAGAGAAGAGAGGCAAGAGACGAGACAGCCGCTGACAGATGCTGGTATGCCGTGTCATCACGCTCTCAAAAGTCATATCCAGGATTTGGACGGCTCATCACAAAGTCTGGGCCGACTTGAAGGGTTAATATATTAAATTTGGTGACCGGACAACTCAGAATGAAACCAACTAAACCAAGAAGCACCTCAGAAAGATCACTAAGAGCTGTGATAAAAAAATGGTTAAGTAGGTTATGTTAGGTTATGGTTAGCCGGTAGGCTATTTTAAAATTATTTTTTCATGGCTTTTAATGAGGTGTTTCTGGATTGGTTTCATTCTGAGTTGGCATGGAACCATTAAATTTAATTTAAAAAAAAATTTAAACAGCATTAATTTCAATTTGGGAGGCGGGTCCTTATTGGATAACCAACACCTCTGCCCTCTACCATAGGTCACCCTAAGTGGTTACTGTCAGTACAGTTTGAAAATGGCATTTTGAAAGTAGCAATTCGAATGTACAGTTTGAAAAAGGCCTTGAAGGCCGAAACAGCTGTCACAATAATAAAAAACTTAAATGCTAGCAGAACTTAACAATAATATTTTTATAGAAAGCAATCACTTTGTGGTTTGACATATTGAATGAAATAAAACAAAAACTTTGATTTAAAACAATTTAAACCAATTTAAACCACGATTTAATTTTTATAATACCGACCGGTTTCGTTTTGCTCAAGCATCTTCAGGGTATAAAATTGAACTGTTTACCAGTTTTATTTTGTTTTATTTCACTTAGATAATAATAACATCATTACATTTGATAAACATTAAACAAAATTAAAAGGAGTTCTAAGAATTAAACACAAAACAATCAACACTTATTTTTTAGTTAAAAACCTAAGAAGGTTTAATAAAGAAAAGTTTATTTTAAATAAAAAAAAAATCAGAGTGTGCAATTCACACGCGGTACAAGTGAAACCTTCAGAAAACTAAAGTAGACAAGAGTGGGGTGACTGCGATGCACTTTTTTTATCAATGTGAAGGATGATTTTTTCCATAATTTTGTTTGTCGAAATTCAGTGCACATTTTCCTATACATTTGGTCCTCTTATTAGCATTTGTGTTTTCTTCTTCGAAGTCGCTAGATGTCGCTTTCTTTTGTGTTTTCTTTGCCTGTTAATTTTGGAGGAGTTTGAAGATTGGAAATTTATTTTACAAAAGTAAAAATGTTGTTTTTTGGATATCGTGGGGTTGGATCCTTTGTCCGTTGATTGCTTGTCTGGCCGCTAAGATTCGTCAGGCGTTTTATACTACTAGACCAAATGAGATTTACGGGATCGTGGATTTATCGTATTTTATTGGAACCGAGTACTCGTGAAATAAATAAATATTTTATTGTTATCTCATTCTCTCGCAGGCTAAATCCTGTAGATACTCGTAGTATAGAAGCTATAGATAATGGATGTCTCTTTTTAGAGTCGCTCGCTTCCGTTTCATCGAGTTTCAAATCACAACGGTGCTAAAGAAGTTTTCACCTCAAAACAATTTGGTCACTAGTGCGGAGGGTCATTAAATAATGTTTTTTTCCCAAAAAACTCTTATTTAAAAAAAAAACCATTTTCGATGCTGACAATGGGTGATGGAATTCCAGTTTTATGATTTATTTACAGCTTGGTCCTGACTGCTATGAAATGCAGATCCCTATCACTAATTCTGACACTTTTTCATACTTAAATACATTCAAGAAAATTTCTAGGGCGGTAATATTAGGTATTTACATAATTATACAAAATGAAAACGAACCACTTTAAAATTATTGTGTTACTTATTTAATTAAAATTATCAGCATATTTCAAAACCAATGGTTTCTTTGTCAAGATAATGAAAATTAACAAAAATAACAAAAGACAAATAAGTATACATATTTTGTAAGAGACAGACAGTGTTAAAAGACAAATAAGTACGGCATGCGTTGCTTATTTCTCCCTGCGTGTCCCTTCCCATTCGTCCCGTTCCCCTTTCGCCTCCACTTCCTCTCTCGCATCCCCTTCCCCTCACGCGTTCTCACTCCGCCCTCTCTCTCCCCACTACCCTCTCCCGCTTCTCCCGTCCCGCGAACCTCCCTCCCGAGTTCCTCTCCCCCCTCCTGCATTCCGTACATTCAGTTTGAAAATAACTTGCGTACCACCTGTTGCAACTTTTAGTACAAATTTTATAATGCCAGAGCTCCCTATTGTATATAGAAACCATCGCGGGAATGCACACATAAAATCCCCAAATTTTCATCGCATTCGGATGAATGGTTAGCAACGCACAATTTCATATTACCAGAGCTCACTATTTTAAATAGAAATCATCGCAAGCATGTGCACATCAAATCCCCAAAGTTTTATCGCAATTGGATGAATGTTTTAGCAACGTATAGACAACTCATATACTTATATATTGATGTAGATACTGAGAACCTATGGTGTACTGTGTGACTTGTGGGAGTATTCTCTTGATCAGTGAAAGCTTTGCAAAACGTGAACAATATGTTTAACAACCGACGGGTTGATGGACGAACCGGATAGGGCGGAGCGGTTAGATACTTCATGAAAGTCGTAAGATTAATGCCAGAAATTACATTTAACGTTTATATAAAATGTCTCAATTAATAATAATGTCTCTGCCAACTCCTGCGGACAACAAAGCACGTTGAAAATGTCGTAAAATAAGTTTTAATTACAGTAATTTTGAGTTTTCCGGGGGCGGCTCGAGTCCCTCGAGTTCTGACCCCTCCCCTCATGTCCCGACCCCCCAGACGACAGTTGTTAAATATTGACTCTGTTTTGTGTGGTTTCGTTCACTTCTTAAATTCCTCCAGACGAGAGATGTTAAACATTGACTCCTGTACCGTCTACAGCTGCCGGAACTGTCAACTGTAAACTGTAAATATCCCCGCAACACGATACAGCCACAAATCTGTCCTGAGACAAAACTGCTTTGAAATTAAACAGTCTCACGATATAATAGCTACATAAAGCACTCGACAAAAAGAACGTCGTTAAATATGTGCAAATTTAACCATTTTCCAAAATTATTGTTGAGGTTCTATCAAGTTTAATTTGTAGAACTCCATTTTTTTTTATTTCTTTTGTATATTTTAAAATACTATTATTATTTTATTTTATTGTTTAAAGTTTAAATTATAATTTTGTAACAGTAATAATTATAATTCTATGGCAAAAACAAAATAGTGAAATACACATTTTCAAGAATTTCTACGCCAATTTTTTTAATTAATAAAAACAGCTTATTTATAAACAAATTCTGCTATGTAATTATTAGTATGCATGACAGCTGTTTCGCCTTCTGGAGGCATTTTCAAACTGTGGTTATACCACTTCCAGACGATACATTTGTATTATTTCTAGATAGATACTTATGATGAATAAAATTACCAGTAGTTTTTGTAATAATATTTTTAATTTATATACTTAGATGTATTTTATGGTTATTTCCTTTTGGGGTATTATGCCGTGTTGCGCTACCTCCTCCTTTAGCCAACGTTTCGGACAGCGTTACAGTGTCCATCATCAGGGCAGATGTGTAAATGTTAGAGATGAAATGTGTGCTTAAGTACTTCGAAGCAATACCGTGTCGCCAGCACCAATCCACTGCGGGCTGGCATTACAGTATACTTCAAGATGGTTTTTTGCATTTACCTTTGGTGTAGCCGTCAATTACCGGATACCAAGAACTATTGAGCTTAGCTCCGTCGTCTCTATTAATGTTAATAGGATTTTTATGAATTTCAATTGCCTCTGTAATTAAGCGTGCTCTATAGGTTTTGGGTCTTCCCAGGACTTCAGGAACAAATCCGAAGTAATGGCCGGTTTCAATTAAATGCTCGGCGATTGCCGATTTGTCAGGGTGGCCAAGTTTACATGCTCGAAAGTGTTCCGATATCCTTTTGGAGATCGTCCGCTCTGTCTGGCCAACATAGACCTTATCACATCCGGAACAGCTGAGTTTATATACTCCATCTGTTTCCAGAGGAAACTTGGTCTTTGCAGACCTCAGTAGGTCTTGTATTTTGGTCGTGGTTCCGAAGACAGTCTTGATGCTTTCTTTCCTCAACAGTCTGGCAATTCTGTCTGTCACATTGTGAACATAAGGTAGGAAAGCACAGCCTTTAGACTCTTGTTCAATTCTGTCTTCGTTTGGTGTAGATTTGGCTCTTATTATTTGCCTTGTCTGCCTTGCCGGGTAACCGTTACGCTCCAGTGCATCGGTGAGCTTAGTAAGTTCCGCTCCGATTTTTGTTTCTTCACATATTCTGGTCGCTCGGGTTACCAGCGTATGGATAAGTCCTCTCTTCTGCGCTGGGTGGTGATGCGAATCAGCATGTAGATAACGATTCGTATGAGTTGGTTTCCTATACACTGTGTGTCCTAGGCTACCATCTTCTTTTCGCATCACTTCCACATCTAGAAAAGGCAGGATTTTGTTTTTATTTTCCAACTCCATTGTGAAAGAATCCACAATGTGCGCAGCGAACTGGATGGAATATCTCGGGACCTTTTCTATTTACATCTGCACCTGAGTGCAATCCTGATCGATGACGATTGGAAGAAAGTTGACAACATGACTTACCAACAAGCACAGAGATGTAAGCAGTCAACAGATGCGAGACAGAAACAAAAATTCGAGAGGCTCAACCAAGATAAAAAAGGTGATCGAAAACAGCTTGATCAAAATAAAGTTGTTTTTAATATTTCGTCCCTTGCGTTGAGCCCACAGGCGACTTCTGTACTTGCCAAGGGGATGAACTATGCAGTTGCCCCCAAAAAGATACCTGTGGAATCTATCGTATGTGGTGTAGAGACAGCACTGCATTCAATGATGAAAGTCCATAAAATGTCAGAGACCCAAGCAGAAGATATACGACAAGAGACTTGCCATATTTTGAAAAGGGCCAAAATACCCCGCCCAAACATCACAAAAGGAGAGTTTGTGGCATTAAAAGAATTGCGCGCCAATGAGGAAATCTTAGTTCTGCCTGCCGACAAAGGTAATGCCACTGTGGTGATTAATACGGTAGATTACATCAAAAAGATGGAAGACCTCCTGTGCGGTGCTGGCACTTACAAGAAGATTAAAAACAACCCCACCAATAAGATTGACTTGAAGACAAGAGAGCTAGTTAAAGCTTCCAGTATTAGGAAAGAGGATCGATCTGGGCTTTTCGTAAAAGCCTCCAGAACTCCTGCCCTATACGGTCTTCCAAAAATTCACAAAAAGGATATACCAATGAGACCGATTGTCAGTGCTATTGGTGCACCTACTTACAAACTGTCCCAATACCTATCTAGACTACTGCAGATGCAAACTGGCAAAACTGAATCTTAGATTAAGGATTCCACAGATCTGATCAGTAAACTTAAGAAGGTTAAGACTGATGAAAGGGATATTCTTGTCAGTTTTGACGTAGTTTCTCTTTTTACGAATGTGCCTCTAGAAGACTCCATGACAATGCTCAGGGAGATATATGAGGAAGACATTTGCAAACTTTTTGAACACTGTCTCAAAACAGGATATTTTGCATTTCAGGGTGAGCTTTTTGAGCAAGTGGAAGGAGTTGCGATGGGCAGTCCGTTGTCGCCAGTTCTAGCTAACTTCTTTATGGAGAAGTTTGAAGAAGTTGCACTTGACACAGCTTCGGCTGTTCCCAAGGTATGGTGGCGTTATGTCGATGATGTTTTCGCCATTTGGCCTCATGGAATAGAGAAACTGAACGAATTCCTAGACCATCTTAACTCACTTCACAGTAAAATTAAGTTCACAATGGAGTTGGAAAATAAAAACAAAATCCTGCCTTTTCTAGATGTGGAAGTGATGCGAAAAGAAGATGGTAGCCTAGGACACACAGTGTATAGGAAACCAACTCATACGAATCGTTATCTACATGCTGATTCGCATCACCACCCAGCGCAGAAGAGAGGACTTATCCATACGCTGGTAACCCGAGCGACCAGAATATGTGAAGAAACAAAAATCGGAGCGGAACTTACTAAGCTCACCGATGCACTGGAGCGTAACGGTTACCCGGCAAGGCAGACAAGGCAAATAATAAGAGCCAAATCTACACCAAACGAAGACAGAATTGAACAAGAGTCTAAAGGCTGTGCTTTCCTACCTTATGTTCACAATGTGACAGACAGAGTTGCCAGACTGTTGAGGAAAGAAAGCATCAAGACTGTCTTCGGAACCACGACCAAAATACAAGACCTACTGAGGTCTGCAAAGACCAAGTTTCCTCTGGAAACAGATGGAGTATATAAACTCAGCTGTTCCGGATGTGATAAGGTCTATGTTGGCCAGACAGAGCGGACGATCTCCAAAAGGATATCGGAACACTTTCGAGCATGTAAACTTGGCCACCCTGACAAATCGGCAATCGCCGAGCATTTAATTGAAACCGGCCATTACTTCGGATTTGTTCCTGAAGTCCTGGGAAGACCCAAAACCTATAGAGCACGCTTAATTACAGAGGCAATTGAAATTCATAAAAATCCTATTAACATTAATAGAGACGACGGAGCTAAGCTCAATAGTTCTTGGTATCCGGTAATTGACGGCTACACCAAAGGTAAATGCAAAAAACCATCTTGAAGTATACTGTAATGCCAGCCCGCAGTGGATTGGTGCTGGCGACACGGTATTGCTTCGAAGTACTTAAGCACACATTTCATCTCTAACATTTACACATCTGCCCTGATGATGGACACTGTAACGCTGTCCGAAACGTTGGCTAAAGGAGGAGGTAGCGCAACACGGCATAATACCCCAAAAGGAAATAACCATAAAATTTTTGGCCGTGAAAATCTAAAATCATATCTTAGATGTATTTATTTGTATTTTAGTTGTCCTCTCCCAAACACAAGCAACTGCTTTATTAGGAGAGCGATCGAAATATTGTTGTTATATTATGTTGTAAAATTGTAATTATAATAAATGTTTCAGTAAATAAAAAAAAAATATATAAAAAAGGATGAAAAAATTTATTGCTTTTATATTTATTAATTTGTGAGTAAAATGGCGGAAATTATGAATGATTATTACCCTTTTAAAGTTTCCCCAATAACTATAAGGTTCAAGAGTTTCATTATCCTTCAGGACATTGTTCTTTGACCTCTTATTTGCCAGAACCCCGCCGGCAGACTCGGAAAATTTTTTTTTAACATGCTATTTTAACCCTTATGTATAAAGAAAATGTATGAAGAACAAGGTCAGAATCGCTTGCGCCAATACCATGCTTGACGTAGACAGTAGTTTCATTCATTTAGCAACACTAGCACATTTTTAAATGCAGTATCTATGACTTAGCAGATCGACTTTTCCAACTGTCAAAAGCGAAAAATACTATGTTTTATGTTTTTCTGCAAATGCTTAAAATGTCTTTATTTATTTGGGTATGGGAATGTATGCAGATTTGTGTAGAAATAATTAAATCAGATTATATTTGTGTCATTATTTTTTTGATATATATGGGAGATTTTTTATCATATTTTTTTAGTTCATTAGCTATTCTGAAAAAACCTCTTACAATATTATCACGCAATATACATGAATAATAAGATACATTATCTGGTAAACAGAAAACAATCGCAAAAAGACAATTCCTTTGTTTTTTTAATGGATATTTGACCAAAATCAAAAAGGCAAATTTCGCGCGGTTTCGCGAAATACGGCTGGCATTTGAGAGGTTGATGAGGATGAGCTTCCTGTGACAGCTATCATCAGGATCAGGATACACAACACTCTCATATTATAATTTCCACAGACGTCGGAGAGTAACTAAAGTGGTTCGGCAATGAACCAAGGAAGAACGAAAGCAAGCTGATTCAACTGTTGTTCAGAATCAACTGGTACACAAGTATACTAATATCTCACTTGAACCTTGTCCGATTTTATTTATAATTTTCCTTCAAATTGTTGGTAAATCTCTACATATTATAAATTAAAGTCCTCCGCCACGTCTGTCTGTCCATTCGCGATGAATTAAAAAACTACTGAACGGATTTTCATGCGGTTTTCATCAATAGATTTAAGAGTATGTTTCTGTATCCATTTATAAATAGTAAAATTAGTTAGAACCTAAGCATTCCTAATAAATTGTACAGCGCCCTTGAGGTGATTTTTCACAAAAACGGCGCTTTATAAATTATCCAATTATTATTATTATTATTATATAATTTATCAAGGTTTTGTGAAAATTGGTTGAAATATATAATTAAAGGAGATTGTCTGTATGTGGTGGATGAGCGGGCTGGCAAGTAGATTTGATTTGTAGATGTAGATTTGATTTGTACGCAAATGAACAGATCGGGGTGGTTATAAAGGTTGGGTAACCATCCGGTAGATGGCGTTGTGTTTCGTTACCCACAGCAACGCGTTGCCGTGTCAGCTAGTATTTGATAAATGATCATACTAAAGGAAATAAGCCTCAAAGAAATATTTATGGCGTTATAATCTTTTTTGCTAACACTGGGACGTTTCTGACCTACCACCGTGAGTACCTAGATAATTTTATTGTGTCTTTTCTTAAACGTGGTTCATAAAATTCCTTTCATTTCAAATTTGTTACCATATTTACACTGTCAAAAACAGAGTCAACTTTGGGTGGGATTTTATCCACTCAAACACGCGAAAGCGTGAAGACCAACCAGACTTATTTTTTTGAATCTTGAAGGCCACAATACTTGTCAATTTCATTGAAATCATCGATACTATGGTTTCTTTACAAATGGTTGTTGTTTTAAGGGAGTTCTTTGAACCAGAATACTTACAATAAAAAGTAACTACAATCCTCCGAAAGGACAGGTCAGCATTAGGTAATTAATCCGTAACATAAATATCTATTTTTCATTTAGTTGATGACCTGAGCATTTAGTAACAACTAAATTTGACAATGCAAGGAATTTTATGACCATCAAATTATAAAGTTTAGTTTTTTCTGAACCATTATTTTTAAAACAATGGTAGTTAAAAAAATATTACATTCTGATCAACCAAAAAAATAACTTTATTGAGTTTTATTCCGTTAAGCTTATTTTTGAGTTTTATTCCGTTAAGCTTCCATTAAAAAATAGATCCCACATGGCTTTTTTTCGCATTCTTTGTTTTGTATCTTGTACTTATTTATTTCAAGGGTGACCCGACAAATTGGCCCGCCGACGGTTGATCCCCCCTGCATTATAAATATGAGTTGGAGATGTATAAATAATCTCAAACCCTCTGAGCCTAATACTCACGGATATTATGAATGTGAAAACTCTACTTGCGCGAACAAATATATCACAAATGACACAAAGAGAAACTCCAGGGTAAATAACAAATCCACCAACCTTGTTTTTGTAGATCTTGAAGTGTGGAGGCCTCCGTGATGTCATCCAATCAACAAATTAAATGCAGTCAATGCAATCCTTGGGTGACTCATAAGTTTTTACAAGAGATGAAATTTGTCAATCAATACACAAACTCATAGTTTTTCACAATGCATGAAAATTTTCCAAAAACAACAATGTCAGTAATTTTCTTGTTTTAGAATCTATTTTTGAAAAACAATCCATTTCGGTGTCTTTGTTAATTCCAAGGAGTGAGTAAGTACCATGCTTGTGATATATATTTATTTAAAATTTCGAACAAACAAAAAACATATTGCAATGCGTAACCATGCTCCCTGCCTTGGAAGTTCGCGGAACTTTCAAAAAACAAAGTTTAAATTAAACTTATTTAGGATAAAATCACTAAGTTGAAAAATGTTTAAAAATAAAATATAAATCATGTTGCTAAGTAAACTAAGTGTTAAATAAAGAATATCATGTTGCCAAGTCAACTAAGTGTTTAATAAAGAATGTCATGGTTAAGTCCGAAATAATTAAACTTTAACAAAATATTAACATAAAATAATGATATAATTATTGCGTTGGGATGGGATATAATTTAACAGGACGTTTAAAAAAATCCATATCTTGTCTTTACCGTCGTAACGCGAATAATTTTATCAGTACCAGGATGAACCATTATCTGAATGAATGATGCCATTATCTGAATACAAGAACGACACATGGCCACGCCGAGAAATAAAACGGCTGAAAGCATTTGAAGTTAGGTCAAAGACCAACTCAATATGAATGGCCTTGGTTACAAGGCACACAAATATATATATATGCCTTTTGTGAAAGTTGTCCTCTCAGACGAGCAAGCGTGATACAGAGGGGACCTGCGTAATCTACACTGGTGTGAACGACAGCCTTTGCTTCTACAACACGATATGAAGGGAAATCTGCCATCTTCAGTATAGGATGCGATGAATTTAAGCGGAAGCAGCAATTGCATTTCCGCACTTTTGCCCTAATAACAGCCGTGGCATCTAATATCCAATAGCGCTGCCGTAAGATGGACATAAGAAGTCCAGGGCCTATATGAATGTACATGACATGGAAATGATCAACGATAAGATCCACAACACAGTCATGTTTAGGAAGTAAAACCGGACGTTTAACCTCAAATGGTAAATCCGATTTAGAAAGCCGCCTTCCAATACGTAAAAAATTATACTCATTGAGAAAAACTAATAAATTCGAAAGCTTTTTTGAATTGTATATGGACAATTTGCCTTTCTAGAGTTCAGCAATATCTTCAATAAAATGGAAACTCTGCACATAACGAATCATAACTTTTTTAGAGGAAGGTGATACCTTTTTTACGAATCGGAGGACATAAACTATTATCCTTAAAAGTTTATCCCATATGGATATACGCTGAGCCAGTTCACTCAAGACCGATTGTTCACACTGAACTATTGCAGTGAGTACATTATTTTTGTGCCCAGGCATTTCACCGGTATTTGTGAGATGAAAAAGTTTTATTGGCCATTCCGAAGGTGGGCTGCGAATCCATGATGGGCCGTTCCACCATAGTTCGTGTGAAACGAGCTGGGAAGGAAGCATGCCATGTGTAAGGCAGTCACTAGGGTTTTCACTAACGGCAACATTATAAAAATTCTCAGGAGGCAAATTCTCCTGACATTGAGCCACGTGATTACTAACAAACACCGACCATCGATGTGGCGACGAATGTATCCATGAAAGCGCAATGCTAGAATCAGAAAACGCGTATGTCCCTACAATAGTAAAACGCGAACGATAATTATCTTGAACCATCCGTATTAGTTTGGACATCAAGACCGCGGCACACAGCTCCAAGTGAGCTCCGAGCGAGTGTTGTCACTTTGGTGGGAGTGACCTTTGATTTTGCACAAAACAATCTCACGGTAATATTCCCAGATGGATCAGTTGTGTGTAAATATATCACACAGCCATAACCATTCAGGCTCACATCGCAGAAAGCGACAATGAGTACTGTACTGTGCTTTAGGACACCAACATGACGCGGGATTTTAATCGTAGAAATCAAAGGAAATTCCTGTATGAGTGACGAGAACCTTTGAATAACGCTCTCAGGGGGGGTATCAACCCAACCAATGTTGCACAGCCATAGCTCTTTAATGAGCAATTTAGCATACAAAATGATGGGGGCGACCAAGCCGAGGACATCGAATAAGCGGGCGACTATAGAGAGTATGTTCCGCTTTGTACACTTCTCCTGAACATACGAAGTCGTAAAGAAGAAGCTGTCATCAACTGGTTCCCACGAGAGGTCTAACACCTTAAAGGCATTGTTAGAACCAACAGTGAAGTCCACCGCACTGCGGTGAAAATCTGGAAGGTTTTCAAGTACAACTTGAGAACTAGTAGTTCATTTGACCAAATCAAAGGCACCGGACTTGAATAACGAGATTAATTCTCGAGAAAGACGTACGGCGCTGGACTCATCTGCAATAGAATAGACCAGGTCATCCACATACAACTTGAACTCTGCCACATTGGCAGTATCCAGGAAATGTGGTCTCATATCTTTGGCTAACTGACGAAAGTCAAATAAAAGCAAAAACAAATCAGTTTGCAAATTGAGACCAGTATGCAAGATGTCATTTAGTGACAGCCCTGTATGTGTCTTAGCGCTAGCGTCCAGCACAATCCTAGACATAAGATTATCAGGACGAATGGCGGCATGATGGATGTAATATCCATCATCTGCAATTTCAGACCTACTACAGAATACTAAGAACCTCATATCGCCTTTGATTATACAGTGATTAGGCAGTTTATTTGTGATACTATCAACGACAAGTGCGTGTATATTACATTTATTATTTGGATATACGCGCGACTCAGTGTCTAAATAGACGTAACCGAAGATTGGTCGTGAAGCTGAACCAATTTATTTGACAAAAGAATTACTCAAAGGAATTATTGGTAAATTCAGAGACTTACAACAATCTATCGTACTCAAATTATTCTGCGAGCCATTATCAATTAAACATTGAACAATCATTTTCTTACCATTTTTAAGTTTCGCATATATTTGAGCAGTTGAAAGTAAACTAGTCAAATTAGGCGTTACTTGGCGGACAATAAGCATAAAGGGCTAATGTGCAAGGGTTCCTCTAGTTGCATATTGAAATTACCCGTTCCATTGTTACTGGATGGCACTAGAGGGGGGGAAGACTTCTCCTCATTGGTTCGTACTTCTGACGTATGTACGTTGTTTGATTTTAAATTATTCCCACTACCAAAGTGTAGTAAGGTATTATGCGATTTTTTGCACACATCGCACACAAGTGTTGATTTGCAAGAATTTACAGTATGTGATGTGCTAAAACAATTTACACATAAATGTTTTGATTTATAAAGTCAAAACGGGTTTGTGGAGATCTCACCGCCCTGAATCGAGAGCAAGCAGTAATTGCATGATCAGTTTTTTTACAAAACATACAAGATTCCAGGGGCATATTCTGAGTCGAGAATGTACGTGCCGAGGCTAGTATCTGGTTACGAGTTCGTTTGATCGTTAAAAACAGATCCTTAAAGGCGTTCAAAGATTCAAATTCCGGTTGAAACCCTGGATTTAAAGTCAACTGACGATAATTAATATCGTCAATAATGTTTTCAAACTGAATGTACATTTCATCTATTAATCCGGTCTGATCCATGAAAGTTTCATTATTCCTAAAATCGAAATCAGAGACATTTTTTGTCAAGTTAAATAGATCATTAATACGTGAAAAAAGTTTTTCCTTTTTTGCTGTTAACGAAATAAGCATTCGATCATATTGATCATTTGAAATTTCTTCCGTAATCCTCAGCATTTTTAAAGAAATACAACAATTTATCACACGAAAAGTTTAAGTTTAACAATAAAATAGGTATTTCGATATTTACCAAAAAAATACGTAATCCGACAATCCTTTGTTTATGTAATTATTAAAATATGCTACTAACAGTAATGTTGATTTTTCTGCTTCAAATTTACCAAAAATACATAAATTGACGCTTTCTAAATAATTCTATAAGAGGTAGGTATTTCAAGAATATTATCAAAATTACGTAAATCTGAAACCTTTCTTATAAAATTTATGCTGTAAGAATTAACAGGCTTGGGTAGGACAATAATTAAGTGATATAGAGTAAAATGAAATTTGTCAATTAATACACAAATTCCCACTAACATCCAACAAATATTATTAGAACTAGCAATACAATATAGGTATTCCGAAATTTACCAAAATTACATAAACCGAATTTCCTAATTATTATATTACCTTGCTAGAACGTATCTGGTGATCGAAGGACCATAATTAAGCATTATAATATGTGTTTGAGATGTATCAATAATCTCAAACCCTCTGAGCCTAATACTCACGGATATGATTATGAAAAAACTCTACTTGCGAACTAATATATAGCACAAATGGCACAAAGAGGAACTCCAGGGAAAATAACAAATCTACCAACCTTGTTTTTGTAGATCTCGAAGTGTGGAGGCCTTCTTAATGTCATCCAATCAACCATTAAATGCAGTCAATGCAATCCTTGGGTGACTCATAAGTTTTTACAAGAGATGAAATTTGTCAATGAATACACAAACTCATAGTTTTTCACAATAGATGAAAATTTTCCAAAACAAACAGTGACAGTTATTTTCTTGTTTTTGATTCTATTTTTAAAAAACAATCCATTTAGGTGGACTGTTAATTCCAAGGAGTAAGTACCATATTTGTGATATATATTTATTTAAATTTACGAACAAACAACATATTGCAATGCGTAACCACCCCCCGACATTGATCCGGCGGACAGTTGATCCCTCTGCCAATTGATCCCTCGGACAGTTGATCCTCGAAAGATTATTTCTTCAAGTATGCAAGAGGATGTACGGCCGTTCAACCAAAGTCGATATATTATTTGCACGCTTCTTGACTTGAGTGAAAATCCGCTAATACTAACAATAATTCTGATTCCCGAAGAGGCACGCGGTAATAACAAAATACGACATACTTATACTTGCAGTCGGCTTAGAAAAAAAACGTGAAAGATTCATATTTGCATATAATATATTATATCTGAATACCATACAAGACTCCCAACTGCACCCAAACCTTCTGGGACCAGTGAGACTATGGCATCCACAATTTTGGTATATTGTGAGGCTGAACATAGTGGGGAGGGGAAGGAGATATGAAAAATGTACCTGGCTATTCAGTTCTAATCACCAAACACGGCTAAACCCACTTCAAGTACGATACCAGGGCGATACTGAATTTAGCAGCTGAACAAATTAATCCCTTCCAGGCCAGTACAATTTTATTACTTGAGACTGTACTTAGGATTATGGGCATCACTTACATTCATTTTTACATGTGTTATCACCGCCACCTCTCCGAAAATATCTCGGGACCGCTCGGATCATTCCGAGCGGATCATTCCGTTCCTAGCACTCGATCTAACCGCCGGTTTGCGTTTCATACCTCTCTACCCGTGTCATACGTGAACACTAATCGTGTAAATAATTAAAATCTTAAATAAATTGTTAAATCACTCAAATAAGAGTACAGTGTTATCAATCATCATCCCATATAATCATTGAACACAGGATCGCGGCCTGAAAGTACCGCGACCTCGAGGAGCCTGAATATTTCTCATGGTTAAGTATATACACCCGTCTGATGCAAAGACGGAGCACAGGTCAACATCCTCCATCAGCTCCTCAGCCTCTGGAACCAATTCCACATTGGTAATCCCTTGCCCTCAAAACTACTTTCAACAGGATATTAGAAGTGAAGGACTCATTTTTTAAAAACCTAACACCAAGTACCACCACCACCACCACCACCACCACCTCCACCACCACCGGGAGGCTTTTAGGACTAATGTAGTAACCCTCAAGGCGGACAAAAACAAGTAACCCGTTCGAGAAAATGAAATTAATTTTAATCCGATATATCTTTGAAAGTGATACGTACGTTTGAATGATTTTTTTAAATACTCGTAGCATTCACCACTCACCACACTCCAAATACAAAAGTTTTTGATCAAAATTATAACCTATTTCGTAACAGGACTCCATAAACAGAAGTTAAAGTCAGTTTTATGGCATTCAGTGACGTTTTTTGTGCATATTTCATTACATTACAAAAAATTGTTTTTCACATTGTTGGGTAGGTATACGTATTTTATGAAAATTTATTCTCTACAAAATTCATATCGGTAATTTTTTCACAAAATTGTACTGGAAAAGAGATCTGCACATAAAACCAAACCAAGTTGGGCAAATCACCTGTTTTTATAAACTTATACACGTTTTTACGACTGCATATCTCGATATTTATTAGAGATAGAAGAAAATTTTCTTCAGAAAAAATGTAGGTAGTTTTATGTTCTACTAAACTTGTAAAATATATTAAAAAACTTGGGACTACCGGAATAATTCCGATCGCGACCCCCTTTTTGGCGTTAATTGCACTGGCCTATTGGTCCAAATCAATACAAAAAAGAACAATTTGCGTTTTTCCAGTGCAGTGTTTCCTTTTAATAAAATATTCTTCCACACAAAAGACAAGTAGATATGAAGATTTCCCCATCCTGTGTCACAAAAATGAATATATTTATATTATGTATATTTATATGTTTTGCAGATATACATGCAGTTGGGATCCTTACAAGGAGATTGCTGTACAATATTCATGTATGTAAAATATTTGACAGCAATGCTTTTACAGGAATTCAAGTAGGACCAGCGTAAAAGGTAGAAACATTCTTCCCGCCCAAAGTATGTAAATCTATATATGCTTGCTTGGGTGTATACATCTATATGCGTATGTATATGAGATGTGTATGTATTGCTATATTAAGCATAGGAAATGTTCGAAACATTTGTGGAGATTGTCATAAAAGTATACATACAAGGGCGGATCCAGGATTTTTTTCTGGGGGGGGCACAAGGGGCGGACGGGCAAAAAAATGTTTGATAGAGACAGTTTTCTGTACTGTGATAGAATCTCCACAGTACAAAAAAATACTTTCCCCTAAATCCGCCCTTGCATACATAATATCATTCATTGAACTGGCAATTTCCAGCATTAGCGCCACGAGCGGTCGGGTTGATTAACTAACCATTTTGACGTCTGAGAGCAAGCCAACCCGCTCGACACTTGCATTTGTGACCTCCGGTCGGACAGTTCGTTGCTTGTTTTTCATTCTTTGTTAACTGCTTTTATTACGATCTCGTGTAACAAAAAACCCTTCTGAATTCAGAGTCATGTATCACGGCCAAAGATATTGAAATATAAATAGATGTGCTATCTGCTATTTTTACTATGTGGGTCTGCGTTTCCGGGTGTCGCCGATATTGTTTACCAATTAACAAATAAACTAAAAGAACAAATAATTAACGAATAAACCAAACGAACGTTAAAATAAAGGAACGAATTCTTTCCTTATTCAAAATATATTGTTAACCAATATTAATGCACATTTTCAAAAAATCAACGAAATGAACAAATTCTTTTTGTATGTAAACTACGCTAATTAGCGCGTAGTCCGGCGACAGTTGCGCGGACACCATAGCATATCTCCTTCTGTATTTGAATATATTTGATCACGGCAATCATTTCAATAAATTTGAATGTACCTAAGTATTAACCGAGTATTATTCATCCCGTGATCCCTATGGTTTGTGTCAATTCAAGTAAAATTTCGACTGAGGTAAAACAATATTCACACCACGACAGCAATATTGGTGACAACCGCCATACATTCAAAATACCTTCTTTAAACCCCCGCGAAGGTTTCTGGACATACAATACAATACATGACAATACATCTGAAAAGTTTTTTAAGCATTACAAAAAGTCTTGCGAAACTGTCAAAATATGAGGATGACATTTTGCAAAACAATGAATGTTGAATCAAAATTTCGAAACAGTTTAAATTTATGAGTTTATTTGAAATACTCGCCTAATACTTTGAATCGAATCAAGAATCATAGATATTTTAAATAGATACCTGTGTTAGGTACCAATTTAATTGATTGTTCTTATAATGTACAAAAATGAATATTTGTAATATTTTCTATATGAAAAATGAATGGGTGGCACGCGAGCTGTTCGAAAACTGAATGTACTGGGACTGAATATATGGAACGCGGGAGGGGCGGGGACGCGGGAGGGGAACGCGAACGAACGGAAAAGAACATGCAGGGAGAAAAAATTTATTTATTTAATTATGATGTGGAGGTCGAACAATGTCATCGATCTGCATTGGTCCCCCAGCGACCAATTGGAATTCAATCTCTGTCACAGAACTCTCGCTCGCGCCGCAACGAAGACCCCATCATTCTGCTTTAAACTCCCGGTCCAGACACGACTTGTATATCGTGTTTGTTCGCCCTTCACATGAATTATTATTGTTAATATATAACTATGGAATTGAATTATGTGTCCGTTGTAATTTGTAAATACATTTGTAAGTATTGTACCGACATCTTGCTTATTTGCTTTACCACACACTTTAGGTACACCTTAAACATACATAAACACACCCTGTCTTACTCATAATCGCAAAGTAAGATAACACCACGAGAGCAAAAACGGGTTAGGTGAAATTGTTACTCATAATGGTGGGTCAACCGCGCGCCGGAGATTTAGTAGCTGTCAGAATTTAAACCACCCAATCACCAGGGTTAACTTTGTACTACGGCAGTGTATGGCAGTATAACTTTCGAAATGGCGAACATTTTTGAGAATCTTGACGTTTTGAATGTAGCTTTGGTCAAATATTGACCGTATTCGCGGCATTCGTGCACCACGGTTACCGAAAATGTACGATCCATTTGCGGCACTTACGGAAGGAGATTTTAGGTCTAAATAATATAGATTTACAAAAGTTAACATGAGACTTTGATTGACTTGGTACGGTCGTATTTGGATGTGAACAATAAACGGGGTGGCGAAATATCTACCGATCTCCAAGTTCTTTGTGCCAATTCTTAGTTATTTTTAAAGCGTGAAACACAAAACAATCTCGTCGAATAATATTTTGGCGTATGAATAAACATGAAGTTGGCAACACGCCGCGAAATGCCAAATTGACCGCGTTTTTCAGCTTTGGAGCAGAGTGTCGCTACCGTAAAAAAATCATAACCCATAATCCAGCTGTCTAGCAATATTGGGAAAATTTATGATAATGAGTAAAGATTTTTAACCTGAACAGTGTAGGCCCCCTCCCCTGTACAGCTAACGCGACGCTACGGCGCCGTGTTAGGGTTTCATTATGAGTAAGGCTGCTATTCTATAATTGGTGACCCCGACGTGATTGGAACGCACGTCGGGAACCAGTTAGCACACACAAAAATTTATTATACTCTCTAACTAGAAAAACAAGTTCAAAATAATGAATACATTTAATGAAATTTTCTCATCATAGATTTAGTTCCCAAATGCCATTCGAGAATGTATTTAGTTTGTTAATTAACAGCTACATGCTGGCGCTGCGCTGGATTTAAGTTTGAAGACAATACGAGCATCTAAAGGAAAAGTTAAATCTGGCTTCTTTAGTTCAATGGGTTGTGTGCACAGAACCATCTGCCCTAATGAACAAAGTTCCGGACGAGTAACAAACAGGAAGGCAACAGGTAATAGGACCTGTACACTATACAGTAACAGTCGAGTGCAGCTGCTTCTAAAGGTTCCACTTCAATATTAATAGCAATTAGATACCACTCGAAAGTCAGTGCAAATTCTAGTAAAACATATTAAACACGCTGGTACGTATCTCAATTGAACTGCATTTTACAGAAAGATCAAAAAATACGCCGTAGGAGTGATAACTTCAAGTAGACAAGAGTGGGGAGACTACGAAGCACTTTCTTCATCAATGTGAAGGATGATTTTTTGATGAGTGCACCTTTTCCTATACATTTGGTAATTTTATTAGTATTTGCGTTTTCTTCTTCGGAGTCGCTTTCTTTTGTATTTTCTTTTTCCTGTTCATTTTGGGGTGGTTCAGATTGGAAACTGATTTTACAAAAATATTTTTTTTTTTTGGATTCGTAGAATACGACCCTGGGTCCGCTAAATGTCTGCAGAGGTTCGTCAGGCGCTTTATCCCAGTACACCAATGGTGGAGACTTGCGTTGGTACTGTGGATTTATTTATTTATTAATTTTCGGGAAATCGACAGTTTATATTTATTTCAGTTTGTACATAGTATTAATTGCCAAAATAAAACCAATTACGGATTTCCTCCTTGTGACTTTACTTCTACTGAGACAGCATAATAAGAATAAGTAAATTAATTTTATAAAAATTATTGTATTATATTGGAACCGAGTACCCGTGAATTGAATACATATTTTATTTCTATCTCATTATCTCGCAGGCTAAATCCCATAGATGTATCTGTTTGTTTATTTTTAGTGTCGCTCGTTTCCTTGAGTTTCAAATCACAACGGTGTTAAAGAAGTTTTCACTTCAAAAGAACATAAGAACTGCAATATTGTGTTTCGTGACCCAAAAGTCTGGCAAATCGGGCGTAACATTTTCTATGCGAAACTGTCTTTCTAAACTACATTTTTGAAAAAAAAAACAATTTTCAACAAACACAAAACATCACTAATAGACCAGTTAGACAAGCGTACAAAGAAAACATAAAAAAACTCCGACGGTTAACACAAGCTTTCGATAAAGACACCATAAATACCATGCTGTAAAAGCATTCAACAGTCTATCACTTGATGCAAAAATTGAGGAAAATAAAAAAGACGAATTAATTCAGATAAAAATTAAAGGAAAGATTAAAACACCAAAAAAGAATTGTAACGCATATACACTTAACACACAAAACCAAAATAATTATCATTCACAAACAGAATATATATGCCATATATATATACAAATATGCCGATTTTTTTTTCATTACCAACTTTATGTAAATTAATCAATATTTGTACGGCACGGGTAAGCCACCCAGTGAGGCCAACATTATTAAATTATATTTTAAAATGTAAACTATCGCGGAAAGGATTTCCGGTGTGTGCTTTCTATTAAGCGATTCTGTATCTTCGTGTGGCAGATGAGTCGTTTATTGATGTAATTTTCCGATTTATAGATACGCTCGTAACATACATTTATTTGCAATATCCATCCCAAAGTTTTAACACCACCTCTTGACTTTGAGCTACAAAACTGGTAAGAGGGTCCATTTTGGAATTTTTTACATCTTTTCTTCACGCTGTTTTGACATAATAATATTATAAAAAAATTTTAGGCTACTTTAAAAAAAATTAAACCCAAACCATGAACCTGTTGTTGGTTATTGGGTTAATAGTTTTGGTTAAATAAGAGAAGAAAAAAATATTAACCATAAAATTTTCACATCAATATCTATGCCCGCCAAGTGAACAATCGATTAAAAAATTTTGCTTGGAGGAGTTTTATTTCACATGTACTGTTACGATACGCTCTACGAGTGCAATTCCCGCTTTCCCCTTGCAAGAAATGACATACCACACCCCTCGCCCACATTCCCGCAAGCCGCGCGGCGAGTGCAATTCCCCCGTTCCCCTTGCAAGAAATGACATACCGCACTCCGCACCGCGATCCCGGCAGGAGCCCGCTGCCCGCCCGCCAGAACTCAACCAGCCGTCGTTCCGACAGGCTGCGCTTATCGCGGTACACTCAGTAAATTCCCACGGAATCGCCGATTTTAATGGCGTTCAAATTAAAGCCGATCTCAAAAGTAGTATACGTGGTCGCGGACATGGCCCGCTCCATTTGGAGATCACCGCTACTATCCCCAACCCCGGATTGCAGCCCCCGGCTTCCTGCATTTGTCCACCAGCTGTGAGTTGAATCTCGATTTCCCCCTTAATTAAATGTGTCCCCTAGCCATACACGGTTGATACGACCACACCCCAGAGGGATTAGAGAGACCCCTTCGTAGGAAATACCTAGCTAGGCATTGTTGTTGATTTGTGACTAATAATTGTGTTTTGCTAGATGTTGTATTTAGACAATACAGATATGTTTCACCCAATTGCAAACCTGGCTTAAAAGAAACTTCCTCACGCTTATGTTAATAAAACAAAATATCTTACATTTTCTATAACAGCCAGAGGGCAGCCGTCGGAGGACTTAAATCTGAAATTACACTCATGCCAAGGAATTTATCAACAAAATCAAGGCTTATCATGCCTCTGTCCCACTATAGCACACTCCAAAAGCATCAAATATCTAGGAATTGAAATTGATGATAATCTCCGATGGAACTCACAAATTGACGTAATTACAAAAAAACTAACCAGGTACATATACTTCTTTAGAAACATTCGTAATATCCTCAACATAAACGATATTAAAAAAGTATACTATGCTTTGTGTCAATCACAAATAGAGTACGGTATAACTGGATGGGGGTCTGCATTGAGCACTCACACAGAGCGACTCAATATAGCCCAAAAAGGAGTACTGAAGACAATACTGAAAGTTCCGCTTAGAACTCCGACGGAAGAAATATTTAATAACTTTCAAGTCTTCAATGTACAGAAACTTTATTCAAAAAATATTTTATTTAAAATGAAAAAAAAACATATATGTATACTCCACTGCCCAACATAAATACTCAACCAGGTCAGTAAGCAATAACATCCTGGTTACTCACAGTTTGAACACATCTTTTGGACAGAGAAATAATAAATTCCATGCTATAAAATTATATAATGCTCTACCAGATCAAATCAAAAATATAAAGGAAATGAATATATTTAAAACAAAAGTAAAAATATGGCTGAGAGATCAAAGTGATAATAAAATTACAAACATCATGAAGACGATATAAAGACAATCCATAACCAAATACAAATATTTTAAAAAACTACAGGCCACCTCAGAACAGGAAATCCTAGTGAGGAGGTCTGTGAAAAAAAAAATTAATCTATACTTAATATATACATCATACATACATGTACAAACCTTGTTATTGAAATTAATAATAAATAAATAAATAAAAATTACCTCTTTCATTTGATGGGATCACGTGGGCAGGCTTTGGCAATTACCTATGTACCTTTTACCCCCTAGTCACCTACGACCTTGACGGGGAGAGATTTCCTGCCTGCCGACGACATTGCGCTGGCCGAGAGCAAAAGGTAGGTGGCCTCCCCCCCCTTGGGACCACTACAGTACATTTGTTACTTAATTTGCATTTATCTTCTACGGGTTAATGATTGGTAGTGAATGACATGGATATGTCGAAACCGGTAGCAGATAAATAAAAATTAAGTTAAAAATGTACATGTGAAATAAAACTCTAAAACAAAATATCTAGAAATTGTTAAGATAGTTGATGCCTAAGAAATAAATAAAAAATATATATATTTTAACGAAAAACTTAAATATTAAAATGCTTTTTTTTCTCATTCTCATTGTCATTTAATTGATGCAAAGTGTTTTTAAAATAGAATGTGCTATAATTATAATAATTCATATCATGTGACCATAGAATCTGCTAAAAGTGAAAACACACAAACGTATTCTAACTTTATCAAATTTGAGTATTAGCGGCCGTTATTCCCAACTTTTCGATTGATCAATCTGAGCCTCTGATCAGCTAAGGGGGCATACATTAATCAGCTGTTTTTTTTCAATTTACTCCCCCCCCCCCCCTTGGTGACATTATGTGAGATTAGGTGGGACCCCCCCCCCCCCGCCCCTCACGTGAGATTTTTTTTCTTACTCTCAAAATAAATGTTTTTCATTATTGCCATTAGATTTTTCAGTGGCCAAAATGGGACACTTCAAAAGACGTGAAACAATTAATATATTTTTTATAATCTCCATAAAAAAAATAATGGCTATAGATAATGTTTTTCATTATAGCCATTAGATTCTTTCAGCGGGCACGAATATTTCAGCAAAATGGGACACTTCAAAAGACGTGAAAAAATTTATAATTTTTTTTATTATCTCCATAATGATACAATTTTTTAAGGTTGACGTTAGATTTTATTGACCCCTCCCTCAGTTTAAATGAGATTTGAAGAGATTTTACTGGACCCCTCCCCCCATTTTGAACTCATGTAATTAATGCGTGCCCCCTAAGTATTGTTCGATTCTTCTATTGGTCGGAGAGTTGCGTTGGGATGATCGTATTTGTGCATTTGAGGAGTGTTAAGAAAAAAATTCGGCTCAACAGTTGATCAGTAGGATTGGGACCAACGGCCGTTAGTCTCACTTTATTTTCCAATCATATAACTCAAGTTCCTAACCCATTTCAAATTGAAGTTTTCAACTAAAAAAAAACTTCAATTTTATTGATTTCATTAGGTACCAGGATATTACGTACAATTGTAAAACTTTAACCGCTACGGCGAAACGATATCAAATATTCAAGACATTTACGATACTATCAACTTACATACTTACTTAAACTCACGATACATTAACAGGAAGATATCAAGAGAGATTCAGAAAATATAAATACAAAGTAAACCTGATTGATCCTGGCTGTATTGACAAATAATTTGTCTTGAAACACAAGGTTATGTTTGGAAACATTTTAATTTTGAGGTATTTGGGATATTAAGGATTCGTGGGGTGAGGTTTGTCCAGGTCTTGGCGACTGGTTGAGGGGAACCTATTGACCTCTCCAGCCGGACTCTTTTGGCCCCATCGCCTTGCTCTTCAGTGGGAGGAATGGATTCATACGCCCATTACGCCTGGACGCTTTGACCCCCAGATTCCTACCCACCCCTCATAGGTCTTTCTTTCTTAGATTATCAAACTCTTCTCTCCATCCTTCCCCTAAAGAGACCCTCCCTACAGCACCCCCAAAGATGACATAGGCCCCGAGGTAAGTTTTTTCCCCGATTTTTGTCAATTTGACTTTAGTAAAAAATATTTTTGGAGTTTTAATCTCTTTTCCACAGTTATATATAAATTTAATCTCTTTTCCGTAGTTTTTTGTTATAGATACATATCGATTTAAATATACATATCGATTTACACGAATAAATAAACACCAAATTTGTAATCCCGAAGGCGATGACTTAATCTGCCGCGGTGTGCGTTTTACAACGTTTTACCATCCTTTGAATTTAGGAATCCTGGGTTATACTATGATTCAGCCCATTTAATCTTATGTTAAATTTGAACCTGGTTGATATGTGATATGTGACCCACTAGTTGCGGGTGCGGTTGTCGTGCGGTTTGGTTCCGGTTGTGTTTAGGCACGGTTAGAAAAGCTGCTTTCCTAGAATTCTTTATAAAACAGAGTCGGAGCTTCGCGTTCATTTAGCAGAACGGCCGCAACACTCAGTACTTCAGCACTTCAGCAAACAACTTCCTTTGTTACCGCAAGTCCTCGGAACTAACTACCGAAGAATTATGAAAATCTTTATTATATTACGCGTGCATATTACATAAAATACGTTCGCGGAATTCTTGGAATTAAATCAAGAGAAATCTTTCCATTACGCTGAGATTAAAACACACACGAATGACGAGAATACTTTATTAATTAAAAATATTCTAGTCCCCCCCTCCAACCTCTCTTTCACACTCACCAGAGACACTTATTTTTTATAAAAGTTCTTTGCCACAGCTGTTTAGCTACTGATTAGACAACCAAAAAGAAATATGCTGTGGGCGAGACTAGCGTGCCAGAATTAAGAGGAAGCCAAAAATTATGTATTTTTAGTGAATGCCTAAAATATATGAAATCTTAGCGAAGGCCTAAAATGTATTTATTCTTTGCGAAGGCTTAAAATGTATGTATTGTAAGTAAGGCCTAAATGCATGTATTCTTAGTGAATATGAATGCATTGTAAGTGAAGGCTTGAAATGAATGTATTCTTAGTTTCTTAGTGAAGGCCTAAAATGTATGTATTGTAAGTGAAGGCCTAAATGTATGTATTCTTAGTGAGAAAGTATGCATTGTAAGTGAAGGCTTGAAATGTATGTATTCTCAGTGAAAGATTAAAATATATGTATTCTTAGTAAAGGCTAAATTATTATTACTTATATATTTTTTTTAATAGCCAATAACCCGGGCGTTTATTGAAATAACATTATCATATACAAACAAGTAAGTAACCCCCCTCACTAAACGATGTCTATTCTGAGACGGGTACGTATATATGCATACACATACACATACATTCATACATACACGTATGTATACGCATGCATGCACATAATCATAAAAACATAAGTATATAGAATATAGATAAAATTATTGGAAATTGTTAAAAGTTTATCATAAAACCAAAACTCTGAAAAAAATATTGGTAATTGCTAAAAGGGTATCATGGGATGTAACATAATGCCATAAAACCAAAAATATAAAAAGAATTATTGGAAATGGTTAAAAGTTTATCATGGAATGTACATGTCGGCGGCCGATCATAAAATCAGGCGGATCATGATGCGCCTAGCCACATCGTAATCTGCCGCCATTTCACAATGAACCGGATATAAGTTAGGCACATTATTATTGTCACACGAACGTAAATAAAGCGCAAGCAGCGCCTCTATTTGTGTATTTTACAACTCTTATTTGAATGTGCCTAAGCGAATAGCAAGGCGGAATGTCGGACGTTCGTCTTCGATCGTTACGCCTAGTTGTAAATCTGCCTTTTCGTGATGTGCCCCGGCACATTGTGAAATGGCGGCAGGTCACGATTCACGATGTGGCTAGGCGCATCATGATCCGCGTGATTTTACGAACGGCTGTCGACATATATATATATATATAGTCTCATGAAATCAAGTACATATTCTTAGTGTACCTTATACCGCCAAGAATTTAGGTAGAAGGCATAAAAATCGCTTCGCAAACGGAGTCTAGAGGTCACGATTTCAAGCGCAAAAGTGGTTTTTATTTATTTTGTGAATAATTTTATAAAGAAAAAACTTAATTAATATCTAATTTTAGCCCTAAAATTATGTTTTTAAAACTTGTTACTTATATGTAAATCGTCAAGTTGATTAGTCGGACATCTCCAAATACTAAGTTTTGAGATTATAAGGCATGCAATATTAGAATGCTCACCATAAATGAATTATTATTTACACGTGCCTGTATTTTACATATTAAATTTGCTATAAAATAACAATGTGAGGCGTAACGGTCCGGTACATTAGTTTGGCATTAAAAGACCGGTCAGTGGTTGAGTTGGCATCGCGTTTGATTTCTCTGCTGGAAAAGTGCTCCATCACGACCCAAGCAACATTTTCCGCTTATTGTGGTGGTGGTAGGAGATTTTCAAATATTGTCGGGTTATTCTTAATCCGGGAATGTTTGCTTTTCTTTAAAAAAAGATATTTCGGAATATCTTACTAGTGACCTGGAAAACATTTATTTTAATTTACTGTAAGTTTTGTGCATTATAGTTGTTTTGGTAGTGTCATTGTCAACTAAATAACCATCACGCCGTTGCAGGGGTAGGCAGAGAGGACCGAGTGCCAAACAACTCGGTCTTGGCATACACTCCTTGCCTCGTTCACATTCATACATCGTCTCATACGTGCTCTTCTATTATTCTGACTCTTGACATGGCCCGATTCAAGTACCTATCTGATTTACTTGGTCGTGCCATGTCTCTCTCGGGAGTCCCCGACTTCTTCTACCATTCACATTTGCGTCATATATTCTTCTTACATACCTTTCCTCGTTCATTCGGTCTCCATGCCCAAACCATCAGAGCGCTCCTTTCTTGTTCTTAATCATTACGCTAACATCAGCCTTGCATTCTCACATCATCATACATGGTTTTAGCAGACATACGCCTTAGGGATCTCATTTCTACAGAATCAGTCTACTTTCATCCTTCCTCTGCCAGTTCCATGTCTCACTGCCATACATCATGGTAGGTACCAGTACTCCACCATGGACGGCTAGCTTCGTTTCTTTTATTGGACAGTTTTTTATTTGGCCAACGGCGTTCAGTCCTCCATTTTACCTGCATTCACCCTTCTTTCAATATCTCATAATTTTATGTGATGAACCATTAATTTTAGAAGACCCTCATCATACCTCCTTAATAATGGAAGTTTTATTCTCTGAACCCGCTCCACTAGTGGAAGAGCCTAGAAGGGTTTACGTCTAAAAGCGCGGTGATTACGACCAAATTAACACATCTGTCGACCAGGTAAACTGGTACGAGCTACTTTCGTTTGGTGACGTGAACACAGCATTAAATAAATTCTACTCACAATTAAATCATCTTATAGATGCCCATATTCCTATGAAATTATGTAGGAATTCGAAATACCCGCCATGGTATAACTCTGCCCTCATCAAATTAACAACAGCAAAATATAAATACTTTAAAAAGTTCAAGAACCCTTCTGACTATGCCACTTTCTCTCTACTAAGATCACGTCACAAAAAACTTAACTGGGAATGCCATAATAAATACTTACTTAAAATAGAATATGATATATCCTCCGATCCAAAAAAAGTATGGAATTACATTAAGTCAACTAAAAATCCCATGGTGTTCCGAATACCATGATGTTCAAAGACGAAAAAGCTGAAAATGGATCTGACATCTGCAACTTATTCTCTAAATATTTCACTTCAGTCTACAATAATAATGCTCGGATTAACCAGATCCTGCCAGACTACACCAGTGAGCCCTGTATTGCTAATAATATTGAAATCAACCAGCATTACATACTAGAACAACTTGAAAATTTAGATCCCAATAAAGGCGCAGGCCCAGATAAAATTCCCCCTTTCATCATAAGCAAATGTGCTCGCAGCCTTTCTAAACCATTATTCATAATTTTTAGTCGCTACCTTAATGAGGGAATTGTGCCAAACACTCGGAAAACTGCATTTGTAACTCCCATTTTCAAGAACGGCCAAAAGTCTGACGTTGAAAATTATAGGCCCATATCAAAGCTCTGCATTTTCAGTAAGGTTTTCGAAAAAAATTGTGTACGACAAGATGTTTACAGCCTTGAGATCGTCACTTAACAACAATCAACATGGATTTATGAGAGGAAAATCTACAACCACTAACCTAACGGCATTTGTCGAAATCTTACAAGACAATATGGACCAGCGCGTACAGATAGATGCAATATATACAGACTATAGCAAAGCCTTTGATTTAGTAATCCATGTTGTCTTGTTAAAACTAAACTTTACTAAACTTTCACTAATAAAAATGGTTTTCCAAAAAAAAATTTTAAAAAAATCTCTATCAGCCTTCCCATCTCTCGTGAACATACTTCCAAACGTAAACAAACTCATCCACCTGCTCCAAGTATTCATCATTCACAACTTTGTTGCACACTGTTCACACTTTGACATGCAACTCAATTTTTGATTTTTTGGAGATGTCTGACTTATCAACTGGACGATCGATGTATTCTTACATTTACACTGAAAAAAAACAACATTCTTTAGTAGTTTACCCCATTTTCTAACTAATTAATATTTATTTTTTATTTTATTTAAACTCTCTGAGTCAAACCTCCAATTGTAATATTTATATATTGTCTTCATTTAATTAAATATTACAATTTTATTTTAATTCTACTCAAAGGAAACAGTAAGAATCTTCAATTTATCCAAGCATATTTTTTTTTGTATTTATAATGTAAACCGATTCTTAGTAAAAATTAATCTAAAATAAGTTGGTATTATGTATACTTCGCCTTGACCAGTTTTACCTTACTTCGGTTGAAATCAATCAAAATTTTGCAAAAAATATAAAAATTATTTTGTGAACAGATATGTAATTTTTTTACTGTCGTAAATTGGCGGTCAGTCTTCTTCACAGATCACACACACTTCTAGGCATTCTCTGTTCTGTTTTACGGTGTTAAACCATTTTCATTTATAGTTCATCAAAGTTGTTATCAATCAACATTACTCATGGCTCCTGTATTGTATTACACGCTCATAGGCGTAAAAAATATCCCCGGAGGACCAAAGGGAGGAGTAAGGGAGTTGGGAGAAAATGTGATGAGGAGGATGGAGGGAAGGATGGGGGAGGGTGTGCGACAATTCGTGAAACATCATCCACATTATTTGAAAAACTGATACACATTCATTAGTACTGAAAAGTGACGATTCGAGGTCGCGGTTTCGAATCCAAGCGAGCGCAAGAAAAGTTTAATTGATTGATTTGTTACATTTCAAAATTAATTAACTTAATTGTGAAAGAACACAAATTAATCAAATAAAATGGTTTTGAAACCGCGACCTTCAAATTGCTAGTCGAGAGCCTTGCCCCTCGACCATGGAGGCCGTCAAATTTCAGTTGAACAATAGCAAATTTTTGTAGACTTCTCTTTTTTATTTAAATAGCTCCACACAAAACTGAAAATAATTCCCCTCAGGCCTTACACCATCTTTGGGGATGCTGAATGCAGGGGATTTCGAGGAAAGGAAGGCGAAGATGTTCTGGGAAGGAAAAAAAAGGTACGAGGGGTAGGTAAGAATCTGAGGGTAGTGCGTCCAGGAGTGGCGGACGTGTAATCTATCCCCCCTACTGCGGTGCAAGGCGATGCTCCGAGAGAGTCTTGCGGTAGAGTTCAAAAGGTCTCCCTCAACCAGTCTCGCCCGCTCGGGCCTGCCAAGCAGTAAGTGTGTAATCGCATGTTCAGCTAAGATGGGGACAAACCTCACCCCATGAACCCAGGTGCCCCTAAAAAGTCACCAAGTGTAGCAAACCACTTGGGGTAATCTATGGCATAAGTGTTTGTTATCCAATTATTGGTTTCGCCCCCCAAATTGAAATATATAAAGAACTACAATTTGGGAGGCGGGAATGGGTACCGCCGCCCCGGGAACCTATATTGGATAACCAACACCTCTGCCACAGGTCACCCCAAGTAGTTCGCTACGTTTGGTGATTTAGCAGGGGTGCCCGGGTCCATGGGGTGAGGTTTGCCTAGCTCTTTATTTATAGCTTCTATTTTTATTCTTGATTTGTATTCAATTGGATTTTTTATTAGTTTTATGTCTTGGGGAAGGATGTTATGGAGCTTTGTTGCAAAGTATGTATAGTTTCTTTGTCCAAATGTGGTTTTATAACTTGGAATATTTTTTATATCATTTTTATTCGATCTAGTGTTATGCATACACGGTCTAGTAGAGGATTCATTATTTTTGAAGAGCTTCAATAATATATTTTTGGCATATATTTGCTGTACATTTGGTATGTCAAAGTTATTGAAAATTTCAATTGAAGGCGTTCTAATTGGTACTTTCAATATGGTCTTTATGATTCCTTTTTGAATCGTATTCAAGCTGTGTAGGTACGTATGTGTAGCAGATCCCCATCCTATGATTCAATATTCAATTCGAGAATGACATAGCGCGTAGTAGATCTTTTTCATATCCTTTTTATTTCACACGTTTCTTAGATTTTTAAAGAAATATATAAGTGAGCTTTTCCGTATTACCTTTGATGTGTAGGTCCCATCTAAGATTTTCGTCAATTATTACTCCGAGATATTTTATGTTTTGGAGGCGGATGACCTGGACACACTGAACCCATATTCCTACCCACCCCTTAAACTTCTTTCCTCCCCAGAACTTTCCTCTCTTTCCTTTCCTTTAAAAAACCATCCACACAGCATCCCCAAAGAAGACAAAGGCCCTGAGGGAAATTATTTTCCTCTGGGCCTCCTATGCGGAGCTCATATAAAAAAAAACTTCAAATATAAGAAATATGTATATAAATATAAATACAGCGGAAGCATTTCGAAATTCTATGAAAAATTCCCCGTCGCGTCGTTGTGGTGCAACTTATAACAATGATAAAAAGAAGTAGATTTAAGAATGAAATTTGAGCAAAATCCAATGCTCAGGTAGTCGCGCAGTGAAGAATATCCAATAACATTTCTGTTTAGTCGAGTGAAAACTATGTCCCCCAATCGGTCGAGTGTTTGATGCGATATCTCTACGAATACTTTACCGCGATATTACTGATAAATAAAACTAGTCACTGAAATACGATTCTCAGAACTTCTCTTTAGTAAAGTAGCGCACGGCCGCGGCAGGCTGAAAGGTGGATAGAACCTCTATTAATTGACGTATTTATTTGAACAGTTTTACCAGACAAAAGCGTTAAACGTATTGGAGTTAGTAATTTACAGGAATTTTTCATCAACATCGTTAAACTAAAGAAGATATTGAAATACGGTCGACTGGAAGAATTACTAATTTGGTTTTAATTTAGAATCTTTTCGGGAGATATCAGTATGAGACTCCCAATAGTCAAGCTCTTTCATTTTTTTTGCGGTGAGGTATATGATTTAAACAGTTTTAGAAAGAGAGAACACCACGCTTTATAAATTAAAAATTTATCCACTGGAGCGTTTTTGGACACATTTTGGACAATTAGCAAACACTTATTATTGGTTACTTCTTCAAACTTTATTCATTATATACTTATTATTGGAATTATTTCTAGAGTTCGTTGTATACTTCGATTAATTTTAATCTTCGATTTTAATTATTGTTATTTTAATTATTGTTATTGATTTTATTTCTGTGATGTCTTGGGATCGGGTAGTAATAACATCTGTTAATGTTACAATGTTTATTGGTTGCCAGATTGATATGGAGAGAGCGCTCAATAGCGGTACATCCCTTTTATACTTCCCATACTCGCTATCTCGCTCTCATGCCGTCACCCTCATACACATACGTCACACCCCCACACTTAAAACCTAATTACATACATTTCTTTATTCACAAATTTATACAAAACAAAATATCTAAATATTTCCATTCCATAGTATATGTAATTATTCTTGTTCTTCACGTGTAGCGTGGGCGTTGACTTCGAGGGCGTAACCTCCCCTCCCATGGTGTAGGTGACCTGCAAAAATCAGAGGAATTAGGAAATTTGGTCATGTCCACATCCGAGAGTGGACCCAGGTCCAGCAAATCATCAGACCTGTCACACTCCCCCCACCTAACCTTCCTCTCTGAAATCTGATCATGGTGGCGTTTCCAAATTTGTCCCGTAGACATAATTTTAACTAAATAAATCCTATTCCCCAATCTTTTAAAAAATTTTCCTAAAATCCATTTATTATCATTACTTCTTAAATCCCTGGTTAAAACTTTAGAACCAACCTCAAAGTACTTTTTAAATTTTCTTCCTCTATAATACTTTTTCTGTTTATGCTGGCTCAATAACATTTTGTTTTTAACCGTGTTGTCAATTCCTTTAAAACCTTGACTCTCAACATTATCCACTATTGGAATAATCGTATTAAAAATTGATCTAATCTTCCTACCCAACATTAATGTACTAGGCTCAATGCCCGTAGACATTGAAGGCGTATTTCTAATATCAACTAAAAACGTCAAAAGTTTATCTTCAAAATCAGTAGGAAATTTATTATTTACCATAATTTTTTTTAAAAAATTCTTCACTGTTTTAACCCCATTTTCAGCTAAACCGTTAGAAGCAGGATGCTGTACAGCTGAAGTCAATGATTCTATATTATAATTATGACAAAATTCCTTAAAAACTGACGATGTGAAAGCTGTACCATTGTCACTTACAATTTGTTCCGGGATTCCGAACATAGAAAATAATCTTTTCAAAACTTTTATTGTACAAAACGAATCTACCTTATTTACAACATGACAGTCTATCCATTTTGTAGTTGCATCAACAATAATTAAAAAATTATGACCTCCCAACGGCCCCATGAAGTCGATATGCAATCTACTCCAGATTAACCCATTGATTGGCCAAGGTGCCAACTCAACTTTACATGGAGTAGGTAAACATTCCATGCATCGAGCACACTGTTTCACAGTTACTTCTATATCATTGTTCATTCCGAGCCAAAAAAAAAAATTTCGAGCAAGACTTTTCGATTTTACAATGCCTAAATGTGATTGATGTAAAAAATTCAATATAATTTCCCTTAATTCCCTTGGAACTACAAATTTATTATTATAAAATAAACATGAATTATAAGTCGATAATTTATCCCTAAAATACCAGAATTTCAATAAATCATCCTTTAAGAACTTTTTATCCGGCCAACCATTTGCTGTGAACTCGATAATGCTCGCTATATTTACATCATTAATCGAAAACTGTTTCATCGTTTCCGCATTTAATGTTGTTTCTGACTCGATTATGTTCACAAACTCTGACTCAACCGTATTCACGTTTAAAGAATCAATATAATTTAAAAAATAATCGCTAGCATCAATATCATCGCTACACACAACTAAATTATCCTTATTATTAATCGGCATTCGTGATAAGAAATCCGCTTTGTTATCACCTGACTTAATATGCTCTATACTATAGTCAAAAGTCTGGAGTATTAGGGCGTACCTCTGCAGACGGTTAGCGGCCAAAACAGGTACTTGCTTATCCGTGTTCAAAATGTGTACTAACGATTTATTGTCGCAAGCCAAAACAAATTTATTGCCGTATAAATACTGAAAGAATTTCTTCAACCCAAAAATTATAGCACACGCTTCCTTATCTAAAATAGAGTACTTTAATTCTGTTTCTGACAATAATCGGCTAGCAAATGCGATAGGTCTCTCTAAACCATTATCATATACATGGCAAATCACCGCTGATAACGCTTTTTCAGATGCGTCTGAAATAAGTTTAATTGGTAAATTAGGATCAAAATGCACTAAAATATTATCTGACGTCAGCAGTTTCTTAACTCGCTCAAACGCAATATTACATTCCTCAGACCACACATATTTTACTCCCCTTTTTAACAAGTTATACAATGGAGACAAAATACCTGAAATATTATGAACAAAAGCTCTATAATATGAAATAACCTCAAGTAAACTCCTAAGTTCTGAAACATTTTTCGGTACTGCCATTTGAGTAATCGCACAGATTTTATTTTCTAAAGGCATAACTCCTTTCCGCGAAATTTTAAAACCTAAATATTCTATCTCAGTTTCTAGGAAAGAACACTTATTTTCATTAATAGTCAAACCACAATCACTTAACTTGCTAAGTACAGATTCACAAATAGAGAATAATTCCTCTTCAGAATTTCCAAACAACAAAATATCATCTAGAAATATACGAACGTTACGAAGTCTACCTACTACCGCCTGAATAACTTGCATAAATATAGCCGGGCTTGTGGTCAAACCGAAAGGCAACACTTTATACCTGAATAAACCCACATGCGTACTTATCACACATAATTTTCTCGACTTCTCGTTTAACGAAATCTGACCAAAAGCATTACGCAAATCTATTTTAGCAAAAAAATTCGCACCATTTAAAGATGAAATTAAATCTTCTATACGAGGCAATGGATATTTCAACTTCGCTAACATAGGGTTTAATGTGGTTTTAAAATCAGTACAAATTCTAATTGAACCGTCTTTCTTTTTTACAACAACAATCGGACTAGCCATATCACTTATTTCTACGTTTTCAATTATATCTTCACGTAACATCTTATTTAATTCCTCCTCTACCTTTCCACGTAAACTAAAAGGTAACGATCTTGGATTCACAAACTTTGGCCTGAACTCCGAAATAACTTCGATGTTAGCTTCATAACCTATAAGCCTACCCGATTTTTCTGAAAACACATGAGCATATTTTTTCTTTAAACTATCACGAAAATTTAATTGATTATCACAACTAGTCTCACTGGTATTTACTGCATTTATTCCACTTAATCCGATACCGAAAACTTGTAAAAAATTTCTACCAACAATCGTAGAATTACCGTTTTTAATTATTATAAACTGCGTATCTACACTTTTATTTAAAAATAACACACTTAAATTAACTTTACCTACAATATTTAACCGTTTCCCGTCATATCCTGACAATTGAATATCGCATCTTTCCAATTTACAAGAAACAAAATCTTTTAAATACACTTCATATGGAATTGCATTAATCTCAGCGCCGGTGTCAACAATCGCTCGCAGAACAGTGTTACCAATAATGAGATCTACGAATATCGGTTCCGGCCCCGTGCCGTCATGCAACATAAAAACCGAATTTAATCGTTTATTCTTATTACCTACATTAATTTTACTGTTTTTACACACATTACTAGGATGACCCGATTTATTGCACCGATTACAAAAAATATTCTTCCAACAATCTTTCTGCAAATGATTCGTTTTTCCGCACAAAAAACATTTTTTTAATGCAATATTTACTGGCGTCTTACTACGCACTGCACTTTTAAATCTGATCGGACTATCCGACCTGGATTTACGGACAACATTACTATCCTTATGCACAACATTTAAATTCATATCAACTTTCTTAAAATTAACAACATGTTCCCATGAAGCTGCTAACTGAACGCATTCCGAAAAAGAAGTATTTACCCCCTCAACGAACAACTTATGTTTCAATTTTTCATTGAAAATTCCAATAATGAATATGTCTTTTAAACAAGGTTCCAACCTCAATTCAAAATTGCACGTCAAACTCAGTCCTCTCAATCTAGCAGCGTAATCTTTAATAGATTCGCTAGCTAGCTGTTTACACTTATAAAACAACTCACGCGACTCGAAAATATTTTGAATAGGTTTGCAATGTGAATCAAATAATTTACATAAATCATCAAAAGAACAAACAGAAACCTTTTTAGGGAAACATAGATCACATAATAAAGAGAAAGTTTCTTCGGTGAGGCAACTCAGCAAAAATGCTCTTTTGCGTTCTTGTGATAACACTTTGTCATCATGTAAAATGAGGGCCTGATCCAGTCGTTCCTTGAACAATGACCAGTTTCCCGTTCTGTAACAGAACGTCCCCAAATTTTTACAAACACCCTCCATTGGGGGAAGAGCTGAAACAAAATAATCAAGACTACTTATCTCAGCACTTCCAAGAAGGCTACACTCCGAGGTCCACGTTCCACGTTCCACGTGCACGCCACCCAGAGCTGTAGATCACCGTCCCCGTCTGGCTCCGTCTCCCGACAACTGCGGATCCAATCCCTACTCCGAGGTCTTCCTTCCCAGACTGCAGCGACGGAAACCAAGTCCTGGTTCCCGGCTAATCCACACGATGATCCAGTCCTTGACCCGATCCTTGATCCGGTCCTTTTGTACCCCGTTACACGGTGTACCCGAACGACAATAATTTTGTAATTTGTCGGTCCCACACACGCGAATAATTGCGTGTGGCTGCTCCAATTTCTTCTTAATGCGATCGCTTCCTGCGATCGCTTCCTGCGATCGCTTCCTGCAATCCTGACAACAATCCGTCAGATCCCGAAATCTACCGCGTAGATTCTTCCAATTTACGTAAAAATTTACGAACTACCGAGCTGCGCCAACTGTGATGTCTTGGGATCGGGTAGTAATAACATCTGTTAATGTTACAATGTTTATTGGTTGCCAGATTGATATGGAGAGAGCGCTCAATAGCGGTACATCCCTTTTATACTTCCCATACTCGCTATCTCGCTCTCATGCCGTCACCCTCATACACATACGTCACAATTTCAAAATATGTTCAAAAATAGCGAATCTATTTAAAATTGAATGTCAAGAGGGAATATTTGATAACATGATATAATTTTGGACGTTGTACATTTTGTTCAGTACGAAGTAATTTTTTGAGGTTTTCTCAACATTTTGGTCCTTCGAGCCTGTCACATCACTATTGTATGTTGCACATCACTAGTGAGGAACTACTTCTATAATGTTTGTCATCTGTGGTTTATCTATTGGGAACTAATGTCAATCAATGTCAATGGTGTAAACACGTCTTCAATAAAAAGTCTTTTATAAAATAATAACAGTGTTTTCCATATTAAATATATAACTTAACATGGTGTCAGATGTGGGATGCTAATATTAATAATATAATATATTAAAAATTTGTGGTAAAAAAAAAAACAAGATGTCGAAGGATGCGCCAAAGTACGTACAACATGATTTTAATGCGTTGTCAAATCTGCACGTATCATCAAATAACATAAATAACGATGGAATATGGAAAAACTGGTGGCAAAATTATGAAATATATTTGGTGGCATCAGGTTTGGAAGAAGCCCCAGAAAAACGAAAAATAGCAATTCTACTTCATTCCATTGGCTCCAAAGGTATGGAAATTTTCAAGTCATTCAACATGAATATGGAATCTATCACGCTAAAACAAGTCAAGGAAAAGTTTGACAATTATTTTGCACCACATAAAAACTTAACAATGTTAAGGAATTCATTTTTTACACGAAAACAAAATATTTCTGAAGACATCAACAATTTTCTACTGGACCTAGAAAACAAAAGTTTGGAATGTGAATTTGGAGAACTAAGAGAATCTCTGGTAAGAGATATATTTATTGCAAACATGAGTTCAAATTTGAACCACATTCGTCAACACCTACTACAAGATTCTGCATTGTCATTGCAAAAAACGATAGAAATCGCAAAAACCATATTAATGTCACAAAACAACGCTGAAAAAATAAATCAACAAATACACACAGAAAACATTCTTCAAATAAATCACAAAAGTACATCAAGACAGTCAAGATCACCGTCACCATCATCACATCGTCATTTTCACTCAACGTCAAGTCAGTATGGATTTTCCAATCGTCATGGATCACCGTCATCATCACATCGTAATTCAACGTCAAGTCAGCATGGGTTTACCAATCGTCAAGGGTCACCGTCACCATCATCGTCAAGGTCAAGTGGTCACAACAATCCATGCGGAAGATGTGGACAACATCACCGCTTCAAATGCCCAGCTATAAACATCAAATGCAGGTCATGCAATTCTTTTGGTCATTTTGCAAAATTCTGTTTTAAAAATAATTGTTACAAGAAAATCAGAAATTTAAAGTCAGAAGATTCAATACCCAATGATGACAGTGCTAATTGCTCTGAGGGACATTTCATTGCAACAATAAGAAATATTAACAACAGTAAGTTTTCAAGTCAAGCATGGCATTTAGATATAATTATTAATAACATAATATTAGACTGTATTTTGGATACAGGAGCAGACATTAACGTAATTTCAATATCAGACTTTAAAAAGTTAAATTTATGCAATACTATTTTACAAAAAGTTTCTACCAAAGTGTCAGGTTTTGGTGGAAATAAAATACCCATTATTGGTCATTGTGATCTTATGTGTGAAATACATGGAAATATAAATAACATAATATTTTTTGTAACAAGTTTAGATTGTCAATCTGTCTTAGGTCTTCCCACTATTGAAAAACTTGGGATTGTAAAAAGAGTATTTAATGTCCAATGTAATCGTAACACCATATTAACTGAATATAATGACATATTTCAGGGTCTCGGATGTCTACCACCTGTCGTTCATCTCAAGCTTCGCCATAATGCTGTACCGTGCGTCGATCCTCCGAGAAAAGTCCCATTTGCCTTACAAAACAGTCTTCGTGAAGAATTAGATCGCATGGACAAGATGAAGGTCATTGAAAAGGTTACTAAACCTACTTCTTGGGTAAATTCTGTCGTCATAACTGTCAAAGAGTCAGGTAAATTGAGAATTTGTCTTGATCCTAGAAAATTAAATAACTGCATAATGAGAGAATATTTTCCATTAAAAAATATTGATGAAATTAGGTCAAAACTTATAGGTGCTGCATATTTTCCACATTTAGATGCTTATTCTGGATTCTGGTCACTAAAATTAGATGAAAAAGTAGTGATTTATGCACTTTTCAAACTCCATTTGGAAGGTACAGGTATTTAAGATTACCATTTGGAATAAATGCAGCAACGGAAATTTTTTATAGGATTATGGTAGATTTGTTTGGGGATCTGGAAGGTATTTTAATTTTTGTCGATGATTTTCTGATTTGTGGAGAAACTGAAGAAATTCATAACATTAGATTAAGAAAAGTCTTGGAAAGGGCTAGAGAAGTCAATTTAAAATTAAATAAGTCAAAATGTAAATTTTTAGTCAAGGAAGTATGTTTCCTAGGTTATATTTTTAGCAAGGAAGGTGTAAAAGTCGACAAAGAGAAAGTCAAAGCTATATTAGAATTACCGTCCCCAAAAAATGTCAAAGATTTGCAACGATTTTTGGGAATGGTAAATTATTTAGGTCCGTTTATTGAAAACTTGTCTGATAAATCACAAATTTTGAGAAATTTATTAAAAAATAATGTAGTATGGTCATGGGACGAGAATTGTGAAAAATCTTTTAAAATTTTGAAGGAAGCTATTTCAAATGCAACAGTTTTAATTCATTATGATCCAAAAATACCATTAACCTTGTCAGTCGATGCATCAAAATCAGCTGTAGGTGCAGTCATCATGCAAAATAACCGTCCAATTGCATATAGTTCAAAAACAATGACACAGTCGCAGGAAAATTATGCTCAAATTGAAAAAGAATTATTTGCCATACAATTTGGTTGTAATAAGTTTCATCAGTATGTTTATGGTAACAAAGTGACAGTACAGACTGATCATAAACCTCTTGTCTATTTATTTAAAAAACCTTTACATGATGTACCAGCTAGATTGCAACGTATGATGTTAGCTCTTCAGTCTTACGATTTAAATGTGGTACATGTCCCAGGTAAAGAAATGTATATATCGGATACTTTATCTAGAGCTGCTTTGAAAGATCATTATATACCCGATTATGAGTCTGATCTACATTGTCATGTAAATTCAATCTATATGAACTTAGCTATTAGTGAAGAATATCGTAAAAAATTGAGTAATGCTACTGCTTTCGATGAAACTATGCAAATATTAAAAAAATATTATTACGAAGGTTGGCCAAATAGTAAAGATAAAGTCCATTGCACTTTAAAATGTTATTATAATATTCAAGACGAGATTCATGTTATTAATGACTTCATATTTAAGGGTAATAAATTATTAGTACCTCAGTCTATGAGAAAAGAAATGTTGAATAAAATTCATGAAGGACATCAAGGAATAAACAAATGTCTAAGATTAGCAAGAGATTCTTTATTTTGGCCTAGTATTTCAGTAGATATAAAAAATTTAATTGAGCAATGTCAAATATGCAATAAATTTAAAGTTTCGAATCAGAAGGAACCACTGCTAACTTATGAAATGAATAAGTTTCCATGGCAACAAGTAGGTATTGATTTAATGTATTTTGATAATCAAACATACCTTATTGTAACAGATTATTATTCAAAGTATATAGAAACTGCTTTTCTCAATAATAATTCCACTGCAAAAAATGTAATAATTCACTTAAAGTCTGTTTTTGCACGTCATGGAATACCAATGTCTTTAGTGTCTGATGGAGGTCCTCCTTTTCAATCAATTGAATTTAAATCATTTTTATATGATTGGGACATAGAACATGTAGTTACTAGTCCATATCATTCACAGTCTAATGGTCAGGCAGAGAGTTCTGTTAAAATTATAAAAAACATTCTTAAAAAATCTAAAGAAGCAAATACAGATCCTTATATAGCATTATTACATTATAGAAACACACCCAAAGCTAATTTGCCGTCACCTGCTCAATTATTAATGTCCAGAACTTTGAGAATGAATATTCCCTTAGCTAAAATTAAATTAAAACCAAAGGTTGTAAGATTTTCCGATTACAGAAAGTGTATTGAAAAAAATAATGCAAGAAATTCCAAATATTATAATGTGAATGCAAAACCCATGTCTATATTACAAACAGGAGATAATGTATACTTTAAGAAAAATCCCAAAAGTACTTGGTTACCAGCTATGGTCAAAGAAAAATTAAAATGTAATAGGTCCTATATTATTCAAGATTATTATGGTAACACGTACAGACGAAATAGAATTCACTTAAAACTGAGATATAATGAAAACGTTAATAATGATCATCTGTCCATGCAATCTAATCCGGCACTTGAAGAGGCAAAAGCTGGAGATGAGAGACAGGTGGGAGAAAATAACATTAACATTAACAACCCTTACATTACCAGATATGGTAGAGTTGTCAAACCACCGGATAGGTATAATGTGTAATGTTAATTTAATTAAAATTTTATTGTATAAATAAAGAAAGGGGATGTCACATCACTATTGTATGTTGCACATCACTAGTGAGGAACTACTTCTATAATGTTTGTCATCTGTGGTTTATCTATTGGGAACTAATGTCAATCAATGTCAATGGTGTAAACACGTCTTCAATAAAAAGTCTTTTATAAAATAATAACAGTGTTTTCCATATTAAATATATAACTAAACAGAGCCGGATTTATAATATCGATATATTTTATTATATCAATCGCAAGGATTCAGTGAACAATATACCTACCTACTCGCTTTGAGATTTGAAATCATATCGCAAAACTTACAATTTAATCCATCGATATTTGGGTATCATTGAAATATTATTCGCCGTATAGTAATTCGCAGAATTCTAGAATAATCGCAAATACCTATTTAGAAATATCTTCCCACATATGGATCATCCAGTTGATTAGTCACACGTAGCGGAAAAGCGGAATCGAGTTGAGAATGCAGTTAAATGTAAAAGCGTACTCTCTGTCTGGTGCAATATTCAGATTACTCATAAACACCACCACATCAATAATTATGCATAAAATATGGTATTGAATTAAACAAAATGATGTTTTCGGAGTCACTTGTTGAATATTTCAAAATGTCATACTAATATACCGAGCCGTCATGCCACCCGGTGTTATTTTATAGCATATTTAATATACAAAACACAGATACATGTAAATAATATTTGGTTTATGGCGACTATTCAAATATTGCATTCCTCATTATCACAAAACTTAGTATTCAGAGATGTCTGACTAATCAACGGGACGATCGATATCTACTTATATATTAATTGAGTCAGCTCAGGCACTTTTGATATAATTATTTCTTAGGAACTATGATTTTTTCAAAGCTGGCAATATTTCATGAACGGGAATACCGGCGCACGTTAGATTGCGCACGAGATCACAGAGCGTATGACAGCGTATTTCTTAAATAAAAATCATTCTATTTTGGTCGCTGGCTGCAATTAGTTCATAGTTCTTACATTTCATACCAAACATCGTGTTTCAAACTTTTCGATTAACTAACGCATATTAAATACTGCCAGCTTTGAAAAATCATAGTCCCAACAATTAATTTGGTAAATAACTTGTCCACTTTTCGTTATTTGTTTTTGGGGTTTTGTGCCGTGTTGCGCTACCTAGTTTTAGCCAACGTCTCGGACAGCGTTACAGTATCCATTATCAGGTCAGATGTGTAATTGTTGGTGGTGAAATGTGTGCTTACATACTTGGAAGCGATACTGTGTTGTCAGCTCTACTCCACTACGAGCTGGTATTACTGCATACTTCAAAATGGTTGTAGATTTCAGTTGCCTCCGTAATCAGGCGTGTTCCAATAGGAACTGGTTACAAAAAGCCTGTTCCTCTAATGCACCGTCATCCAGTCATCGCTAGTCACCGGTACAAAGTAACCGAGACAGGCAATGGCATAGGAACTGGTTCCAAAAAACAAACTTGTCCACTGCATTTGTCGAAGTAACAAGCCAGCCCAGTAAACTTGTGACTCTTGTGCAGTATCTTATCAACAGTAGGCCATTATCGAACACAGTTTATCCAGCATTTTGGTCGTCTGGTTTTAAGAGTTTCCCGTGGTATATAAAAATGAGTGTATTCTTGTGTTTTGACATAACAACCCGTCCCCGTCCCCGTCCAGCCGCTTGAATTATACTATAACGTAGCCACGTGCATTGCATTAACTAGCTACTGGCCCACTTACTAACTGGTCTAGTTATCTCTTAACTCTTACCAACAGACGTACCAGGAATTTGATGCTCGAATTGCGCTCCTTTCAAAAGCTTCCAATTAATCGAAAAGCTTATTATTAAATATTAAAATAAAACACAATATCCTTTGAAATGTTGGTTAATTATTTATACTCAACAACTTGTAGTTCCGTGGGGAACTTCGCAATAATATCAGGTTCACGATAACAAACTGTCTTTTCGTATTGACAATAATAATGCTGCAAAATCAGCCGGCACCCTTCTGCATGGGTACCCCTGTCGGCCACCTGGAGAAGCACTTTCCCTGCTTGCATCTGCTTTAAACAAATTACACTTTTTTATGTACCGCCGCCCCGGGAACTATTTATTGGATAACTAACACCCCTGCAATAGGTCTTCCCAAGCGGTACGCTAAGTTTTATGGCAAAGCAGGGGTGGCCGGGTTCATGGGTTCAGATTTGTTTAGGCGGTGGATGCATTTGCTCTACTGCGTGGCGGGCTGGATCGGGAGAGACTGCTTGAGTTAGACTGGAAGATATTTTAACCTCTCCAGCCGGACTATCTTGACCCATCTCCTGGCACCGCAGTGGGAGAGTTGGATTCATGCGTCCGTCACTCTTGGACAAGGGCGGATTTAGGGGGGCGGCACGGGGGCACGTGCCCCCCCCAGCCGGTATTTTTGTGTACTGTGGAGATTCCATCACAGTACATAAAACTGTCTTTTTTAAACATTTAATTATTCTATTCAGTTTCAGTTCAGTTCAGTTTCAGTGCCGGCAACCCGGGCGTTTATTTAGTTTCATGGTTATTTACATTGTTTTCTTTTCTTTTACCCGCCTCACTAGACAAAGTCTGTTCCGAGGCGAGTAAATCACATATTATGTTTGTTCCAAAAGAAATGTGTGTATTTAAACAAATATATATATGTATATAAAAAGATAAAAAAGATAAATTATATATTGGTATATTAAATATTTACATACATACTTTGTTTTTTAGATAAAAGTAAATTAAAATTTTGTGACAGTTGAATATAGCGGTTACATAATAGAAGTAATAATTAATAATTAATCATAATAATTAATATTGCAAAATTGCAGTTTCTCGTATTTGTTTTATTTGAATATTATTTAATTTCGTGAGAACTTGTATGAAATGTTATTTATTTAGAATATTTTGAATGTCTGTTCTTTCCTTTTCATTCAACCATATTACAAATCTTTTGAAAAGCCAATTCAAATTATTTGGGGTGACGTAAGTTTTTGTTTGTGTTAGGAAGGTATTGAAAATGTGTGGTGCTAGGTAAGATTCGTGTTTTTTTGCAAAAGTTGATTTGATATGGGGAACTTGAAAGTGCTTATTAATTTTTGCTCTTGTGTTTTGCGAGTGAGGTATGTGGAGATGTGAAGTTTTGATACAGTTTTTGTAAATGATCTTCCTTATGAATAGTTTATTTACGTCTAGTAATTTGTTTTTGATCATTAGCTGTTCCGTCGGATGTTGGTAAGGTTTATAAAACATAATTCTAATTATTGTTTTGTGATTTATTTTAAGAGAATTGAGGTAAGTATCTGCTGCTCCTCCCCAAACTGAAATTCCATATGTTAAAATACTTTGACAGAGTGCGAAATATATATTTTTTAGTTGATTTAATGACATGATGTTTCGTATTGTTTTGAAGATGTATGATAATTTTCGTATTTTTTTTGATAATATATTAATATGGAGATCCCATTTTAGTTTATGGTCAACAGTTAAACCTAGATATTTAATATTGTCTGCATAAACAATTTTGTCACAAGTACAGCATGTGTTATTTGACGAAATATTGGTGCAGGGGTTAAGATGTAGTTGTGGTTGGATATGTGGTTGACCAGCCTTTGTTTTGCTAAAAGTGAAATATTTTGTTTTTGAAATGTTCAGTGTTAGTAGATTATTTTGTAGCCATTTATTTACTACAGTCATCCCTGTTTCTGTGTTTTTGAATACCTTTTCCCATGATTGTGCCTTGAACAAAATTGCAGTGTCGTCTGCATAACTGATTACTTTGTACTCAATTTTTCCTAGGTTTATCTCAGTTAGACTATTTATATAAATGAGGAATAGTATGGGACCCAAGACGCTGCCTTGCGGTACTCCATACCTGATATCTGCTTTGTCACTGCTGTATTTATTTATTTTTACTATTTGTTGTCTCTTTTCAATGTAGCTGACAAACCATTTTAGCGGTTGACCAGTTATACCGATATTTTTGAGTTTTTGTAGTAGTAAGTTATGCGAAATAGTGTCGAAAGCTATTGTTTTGACACTTTCATAAACCGTCCTATACCTACTTGAACTTGTAGAAATAAACTTGAAGTATGATACTTCAAGTTTATTTCTAACAGTAATTGTTGATTTTTTGCCCGTCCGCCCATTGTGCCCCCCCTCAGAAAAAAATCCTGGATCCGCCCTTGCTGATTGACCCATTGACCCCCAGATTGCAACCAACTTTTCACACCCTTTTCCAACCCAGAATTTCTTCCTTTCCCTAAAAAGACCTTTTACCCTAAAGATGACATAGGCGCTTAGGAATTTTTTTGCCTCAGGGCCTCCCGAGTGGAGCAAATGTAAAAAAAACACAATTTATAACGGTTCATTTGAATAATGATAGTATATTTACGCTGTATAAATGTTTATTTCAATCTTAGCAGTATTTTTATACTCAGTTCAGTTTCAGTGCCGGTACCCGGGCGTTTATTTTATTTTCATTGTGTACATAGATTCCTTTTACCCACCTCACTAGACAAAGTCTGTTCCGAGGCGGGTAAATAACAATTTTTATTTAGTAAAAAAGATATGTGTCGAAAAAGACATGGATATAAAAAGATAAAAAAATAATATAAGAAGACAAAATAAAAGATAAAAAAGAAAAAAAATAAAATAAAATAAAATTATCCATATAAAAACATATGCATATACACACATGCATACCAACATAACATTGTTATAATACATTAAATCATTATATATAAAATTTTGTTTCTTTATATATTTCTATAAAAAGATTGCATATGTAAATTAAAATTCACATGGAAATAAATGTACTCAGTTGGCTAAGTCCTCCATCACGACACAAGCAACATTTTTCCGCTCACTGCTGTGGTATAACTGTTAAATTTAATCTTATTCGTGTGTTCAACTGTATAACTGTTAATTCGAAGCTGTCATTGAATCTTATTAGTAACTGTATCACCGTTAATTTGAAGCTTATCAGTATAATATTTACACCGTATAACCATTCATTTGAATCTTAGTAACAAGATTTTTACACTGTATAACCGTTAATTTGAAACTTATCGGTATTTTTAAACCGAATAACTGTTAATTTGAATCTTACTAGTAAGTTTAAACTGCACAACCGTTAACTTGAAGCTTATCATTATGTTTACACCGTATAACTGCTAATTTGAATATTACTAGAATTAATTTAAACTTTAAACTGTATAACCATTAATTTGAAGCTTATTATTGTATTTACACCGTCTAACTGTTAATCTTCATTGTATGTTTACATTAAGGGTGGATCCAGGATTTTTTTCTGGGGGGGGGCACAAGGGGCAGACGGGCAAAAAATCAACAATTACTGTTAGAAATATACTTGAAGTACATACTTCAAGTTTATTTCTACAAGTTCAACTATGTTTAGGAAGGTTTTGTGAAAGTGTCAAAACAATAGAAAAAATAAATGTTTAATAAAGACAGTTTTGAATACCGTCTGGGGGGGGGGTTAGGGGGGGCACGTGCCCCCGTGCCCCCTCGGAATTTGAAGCTTATCAGTATATTTACACAGTTTGATTCTTATTAGTATGTAAATAAATAAATAAATACATTAATCATAGTAACTATTCATTAATTTTTTTTCTTTTTTAAAGAAAGACTTTCACAAAAACATTCCGAAAAAGTTACGAATTACCTGACAATATTGAATTTATCCTACTACCATCAAGTAAGCGGAAAATGTTGCTTATGTCATGATGGAAGACTTGGCCAGCCGAGGAATCGAATACGCAGCGCCTGGGTGGAAACCAAATGCGATGCCAACTCATCCACTGACCGGTCAGGTTTATTTAGTACCTCTATAGTTAATGAGATTGTTTTGAATTTTTCGATCACTAGACTATGCATAAGCCGGTTGATGGCGGTCAGCATTACATGCATTAATTTATTCCCGTGGAAAACGTTAGTAATAACGTCCACAGTATAAGTGCTCGTTTGATACAAAGGGTTCAAGTAGGTAGAAAACTACACTTCGGAATGAGCTCTAATTTTACACAACAGTGATCGTATGAGAAATAATTGGCCCTTTTTAAAGAGAAGAACATTTCATTATTTGAGTATATTTCACCGAGTAGTAGTAGTAGGTACTTAGGATTTCTATATGTGGGGTAGGAAAATGGGATTTTTCAAAATTAGACTATTTGCAGACGCCACGTTAATCTATATTTTGTGTGAAGAGTAGATGAGACAAATAAAATAAACAAATATTGTAATGTGAATTCAAATGTAATGTGAATTATTATTTAAGGTAATAGCATTTAGTGTAGGTACCTATACCTTTTGTCATCCGACCGCTGTCTTCCCAGAGCAAGAAGATCTCCTTCGCAGGATAGTGGAGAAAAGGATTTTGAGGTCATGCATATAAAAAACGCTGGTTTTACTAGTGAAAATTAATGTTAAGTTTATTGCATTTTGCAAGAGAAAAATTGAACCAAGGAAAAGTAAACAATACATAAATACCTTGAGCAACTATTAACTGTGGTAGAAAGAGAGAGTCAGCTAATTACGTTTAATTATTAATTCCGCACACGTCCCGTCGCCGTGATAGTCGTGACACTCCTGCAAACGACGACAGCCAACCCCTAGACACCGTCCAGCACGTCATGGGGCCACCAGTTTCAAGGAAATCCACAGCTGATCTACACCCATCAAGCGGCGTGTAAAAATCCCACCGGCCAAGGAACAGCAACGTCGGCGCAGTCTTCAAGAGTCGCAAAGCTGCTTCATTTAAAGGGATTCCACCCAACAATCAGGCACACGGCGGATCTACACCCATCAAGCGGCGTGTAAAAATCCCACCGGCCAAGGAACAGCCAAGTAATCAATACATCCCCGTTGATTACCGTTTAAATTTTCTTCCGCATGCGGATACAGCAATCTCCCGGCATCCGGCGAGGAATTCAACAAAAAAATAAGGCTTCTATGCCATTTAAGTCGTCCCACACTCACAGAACGAAAAATAAATAACTTTCTAGGCTACATTGCACTAGAATCTTTTTACAACCAAACTTCTCCTCAAAAATCTCCTCCCGCCTCAAAAAATTACGTGATGTCCGCCGCCATCTTTCCTCGAATGACGTTTCCGGTGTCGTTGCAGTTTCGCCAACCAACAAAGTTAAAAAAAAAAGAAAAATAAATAAAGCATAGACAATAAACGGTACCTATTTTGAGCAGTACCTGCTCATGAAATAGATATGTTACATTTCCCCGCAACCCCCGAAAATTTTACGCCGCGAAGTGAAGTAAAATTATTAGGACACCGCCCAACAAGACTCTCTCTTTCCACAACTGTTAAAAGAAAAAATAATACATCACAGTATCAGAAAAACAATAACATAAGATATACCAAAGTAGCAAATTAAAAACAAACACCCATTCACAGAATGGCATACAAAAGAAAACCTTGAAAATGAGGTAATACCTCCACTTTTACAAGCTCGCTTGTAAGATTACCAACACGTTACTCACATGACGAGATACAATCTCTCAAGAAAACACTAGTGAGTATGGAGAACTTAAGCTCCCACTTTCCTTTATAGAAAAAAGCAACACTTAGTTATTATTAACATATAATTAACTCTCTCTTTCTCTATCCTTATATTCTAAACCAAAATGATATATGGAAAAAGTAACGTCATACAAATTATACTCAATGCGTCTTAAATTATCAACTAAAACTAATCCAAGGTATAAACAAATATACAGAATCAACTCGTTCAATTTGAAATTGATGTCTAGGAGGTCAGATCAAGTATAATACAATTATTACTTGTCTATCGTATAACAAGTTTTATAAAAAAAAACTGTCAATTACAAAGTGTTCAGAGTAGGGTTTATATGTAAAGACATACCTATCTGTCAAAAAAATCAGATCAAGTATAATTCAATTATTACTTGTCCATCGTATAACAAGTTTTATAAAAAAAACTGTCAATTACAAAGTGGTCAGAGTAGGGTTTACATATTTCAATTACCTATCCATCAAAATTATGAAAAAAATCATTAGGAACACAGAAGCAAAATAGGATCTAGAATGTTAGGCTTAGAGCTTAGGGATTACAATTAAACAAAACACCTAGCTATTATAAAAGTGAACCTCAAAAGGTACTCTTGATTTTATACAAAAATACAAGATGTAACTATGATAAATCATCCTCAGGGGACGTTGCTTGTGCAAGAAAAGACTGAAGATAAACCCAGGTGGCATTCCTTCAAAAAAAATAACACTTAATACATCAAGTAAGTGAAAAGTCATAAATTTCTTGAACAAACAATGATATTTTGGTGATCGAATATACTTATTAGATAATCGACACTAGGTAAGGGGTGATCGAACAATATCCAAATGAACGACACTAGTAGACAAAATTAACAGTACAACACTGGTTTAAGCAGTGAGAGACCTATATATGTAAATGCTTAATGTTAACTTAGAACTAAAAGACAAAATACACTTTCCTGTATTAGAGGTAAGGTGATAAACTTCAAATATGAGTTACTTTAATGGGTAGGTATGCCAGAGCAGTACCACCTTTGTTTGTGACAAGAAAAAAAATTTCTTAACAAATATTCTTAACAAACTTAACTAACTGACTTTAAGGAAAGTTATACCAGACTTAATCTATTTAACATAGCTATGGTATATTTAAGAAAAACTTTACTTAATCACTAATTGTTGAAATTTTAACAATCTGTTCATAAGAAAGTCGCTCAAATCTCTCATAAACAGAAGTTTTGAATCATTCTTTCCAAGTGCTTGGAAAGTCATTATTCGGGAGAAAATTCCAACGAACTTGAGAAGAAGGATTCAGACTTAAACGCTAAAACAGTACAACATAACCTATTGTTTTACGAACCCATCAGTGTGTAAGTATAATTGTAGCCTATAAGGAAGGCGAAACGACTCATTTCATACAACAAATTATTTAGGGTTTAAATAAAAAAAAAAAATCTCGTCAAAGACTAAGTCAATTACAAAATATGACTTAGACAAAATATTGGGCGCCACTGATCACACGGATCAGAGGAAACGACATTCATTATAAACGACGTCTCCTATAGAAAAAATTCCGAAGAATTTAAAGAAAAAAATAAAAAAAATATGGTAGCAAGATTGAAGAAAATTTTTTTTTGTGAAAATTCTAGTCCCAACCTCTTGAGGTTACCAAGCCCCAAAAGCAAATGAATAGAAAAATACTGACGAAACAAATGGAACAGCATGCAGGGTTGGTAGCCCCGCATACTATCACGTTGGTTTCATCTATACATAAAGAGTAAGAAATATTTAATCAATGCGAACAATATCTTTTACATGAAAATTTCCAACAATTTTACCGTTCATATCAGCTAGAGTATAGACCAAATTAGAGACTTTACCTTTAATAACATTGCGAACGAATCTAGGGGCCAATTTGTGAGAGAAATAATTCGGTCCACTGGATTGAACGAAATTCTTCCTCCAAACGACATCGCCTACTTCATAATTAACCGTCTTACGGCGTAAATTGTAGTGTTGGGCATTTTTCTTAAAAGCTTGTAACAAAGCATTAGAAACTTGTTCATAAATTGGAACTAAGTCTTCCAACTTCTTAGCAAATTCGTCCCTAGATTGCTGCAACGTAGTGTCTACGACACCAGAAGATAAGTTATTTTTATGAAAGTTTCCGTCAATAATTTGTTCCCTACCATGCATGAGGAAGAAGGGGGTGAAGCCGGTTGCAAAATTAACCGTGTTATTGAGAGCTGATTGAATTTGAGGCAGAAATCTGGACCAATTACGCTGGTCAGATTCGGTTAAAATAGACAAAGCAGTTCCAATGGTTTGGTTATAGCGTTCGACCACGTTATTTTGGGGAGTATAAAAAGCATTATAAAAAGGCGGAGGTACGTTATACTCTGCTAACAATTGTTTAAAGTCTTTTGAAATAAATTGTTTCCCGTTGTCGCAGACGCACGTTTGCGGTACCCCGTGTACAAGGAATATGTAATGTTCAATGTTTTTAACAATGCTTTTAGTAGTTGCATTTCTAAGCGGAAAAATCCAGGTATATTTAGAAAATACATCAACGACTGTTAGAATATACATAAATCCTGCATAGCAACGCGGAAGAGGACCGACAAGGTCAATAGACAGCATTTGCATAGGTCTTGTGACTATTTTCGGGTTCGTAGAAATGCCTGCCGGCGCAGCAGTGTTAATTTTATGTGCCTTACACGTTTTACATCTATTGACAAAATTTTTGACGTCATTATACATCCCTGGCCAAAAATAATGAAGTTGAACCTTCTTATATGTTCTAAAAACTCCTGGATGACAAGAGATAACCGACTCATGTTCTTTAGATAGAACAGCGTTACGGTCCTCAAAAGGAACAACAAGCTTCCAAGCTGTGTCCTCCTGCAGAGCGAAACGAGATTTAGTGTGACGAAATAATTTATTTTCCTTAATTTGAAAATTATTAAAACGTTGTGGATTTGATTTACAATTAGAAAATAAGGTATTATACCAAGTATCTGTACTCGTGGGAGCGGAATCAACGGCCGAAATTAAAGAAACGTCTTTACGTGAAAGAACGTCCGGAACCGTATTTACCTTTCCTATGTATAACATCAAAAGAGTACTGTGACAGCCGAGTAGACCAGCGAGCAAGCCGACCTGTTGGATTAGATAATGAGACTAACCATTGTAGACTAGAATGGTCCGTTACCACAGTGAAGTGAGCACCTTCTATGTAGGGCCTAAAATGGTTGACTGAATCTAACACCGCTAGGAGTTCACGCTCCGTCACGCCGTAGTTTCGTTCATGCACATTAAGACACCTAGAGAAATAAGATACAGGGTGCTCCTCTCCTTCAAAAATTTGTGTAAGTACACCTCCGATCCCAACGTTGCTCGCGTCACAGTGAATCGTGAAAGGAAGCGAAAAATCCGGACAATTAATAACAGGGGCAGCAGGGCCGCTGACAGCCAATCTGGGCCCCAAGTCTAGTAGACTATACCGGGCCCCCTCCCCCCAACTTACACAAATTATTATAATATCAACGCAGATACGTTAGTGATGGAATACTAAATTGGAATATTTTTAAAATTATAGTAAAAACTCGACAAACTAACTAACTAACCATCACGCCGTTTCCCCGCAGGGGTAGGCAGAGAGGACAGACCGCCAAACATCCCTGTCTTGGCACACATTCCTTGCCTCGTTTACATTTATACAACGTCTCATACATTCTTTACGAGAGATGGGAAGGCTGATAGAGATATTGAAAGAAGGGTGAATGAAGGTAAGTCCTCCATTAATAGTAACTCTATTAAGTCCTCCATTACTATTAATGGAGGACTGAACGCCGTTGGCACCAACAAAAAAACTCCACAAACTATAAAATAATAATATAGGAAAATAAAAATTGTCATCTACAATTTTGCTTTTCTACTTTTCTTGTTTGCAAAGCTATTTATAACATTATCAACGTCCAAGTTTCTGGCCAGACCATTTTCTGATCATTGACTTTTATTATTAAAAAATCCGGGGCCCGTGAGCCCGTCCCGGGCCCCCCTTAGGTCCGGGCCCCAAGTTTCAGACTTGGCTAACGTACCCTCTCGGCGGCCCTGAGGGGCAGAAGTCAACGCCTTCTTTAATTTCTTAAAAGACAACTCCGCTTCAGGAGACCAAGAGAAATTACTAATTCCCTTCCTTGAACCAGCGAGTTTTGTTAAGGGAGCAGCAATGGTTGAAAAATCCTTTATAAAACGCCTATAATACCCGCACAGGCCAATGAAAGCTTTTACCTGTTTAGAATTCTTTGGAATGGGGTAAGTACGAATGCATTCCAACTTAACTGGGTCTGTGCGAAGTCCTTTTGCATCCACAACGTAACCGAGATACTTCAATTCATCCTTGCAAAACTCGCACTTTTTCAAATTGACAGTTAAGCCTGCTTCTTTCAGACGCAAGAAAACCCTATTTAATTGCTCTAAATGTGAATCGATATCTTCTGAAATTATAATTAGGTCATCCAAATAGCAAAAAACGTTTTCGTCGAACTCTGGACCAAAAAGTGCATCAACCAGACGCTGAAGTTCACTAGGAGCGTTTTTTAACCCAAACGGCATCCTAACGAATTCAAACAAGCCATGTCCAGGTACTACAAAAGCCGTTTTGCAGCAAGAATCCTTATGTAAAGGGATTTGCCAGAAACTTTTCGATAAGTCAATAGAAGATATGAAGCGTGCACCACGTAGCTTGTCTAAAATACGCGAAATATACGGCAAGGGGTAGGAATCTCTTGTCGTGACGCTGTTAAGCTTCCTGGAGTCTAAGCAGAACCTTGCAGAACCATCCTTTTTAGGCACAATCAAAACCGGGTTCGACCAAGCCGAACGCGAACGTCGAACAACACCTAAGTCAAGCATTTCTTTAAGTTGAGCTTCAAGTTGTTTTTGACGTGTTTGAGACAACGGGTAATATCGTTGCTTAATGGGATCTCCCGTCGTATTAATTTTGTGCTGAACTAAATGAGTACGACCCAATCCACATTTTTCAAAAGAAATTGACTTAAATTTATCAATTACATTATTTAACCTATGATTGTCTTGAGGGGACAGTAGGGAAGCTGACGTGATCTTGCGAATTTCACCTATAGTATTTTCAACATCACGTCCGCTGTTGGCCTTTGAAAACAATTGAGGAGCGATGTCAAATTGTTTCCAAAAGTCGACTCCCAAAACAATCACAGGTGAAAGAGAAGGAATAACAAAAAAGGTAACATATTTCTTAAAATTATTATAAGTACCTAGTACTCGCATAGTACCAATTACATCTTGACGTACACCATCAGCGGTGGTAACGTACGATTCTAACTTATCTAGATTAAACCCTAAACTAATAAAGAAGTTGTAAAGAGAACCGCCAAAACAACTGACAGTCGCACCACTGTCCAAAATACCTGAAAAGACAAGGTTTTGAATCGAAATATTCGCATGGGGTCTTATATCTTGTCCAGAACTAGCCATCGGCATGCATGCGTCCATGTCACGCCTGAAGAACCGGTTACTGGAGCTATAAACTAAGGGTGATGAACTCCTGTCATCCTTGCTAGCAGGACGCAGAGGATCACACTCTAGTTTTTTGGATTTGTGCGAGCGGGGTCATCTCGGCGTTTGTCAGAATTCTTCTGAGAATCAAACTTCCATTTTCTACAAAAAGGTTTTGTATGACCTTGCGCCTTACAATAAAAACAATTTAAAGTTTTTTTACTATTCGAAGAAGAAGAATGTGTAGGAGAAGAGGATGTTGCTTGAGGAGAAGTAAAATGCGGTAAGGGTTTATCTACGGAGTGCTTTTCAAATCTCCTACACACATTTACCAAAGAAGATAATTCCTTTTCTGCAAAATATGCGATGGCCAATGCGTATTTAGGTAACAGACTATCAGAAACTAGGTCTACCAACTGTTCCTCCGTAAGTTGAACGTCTAATCTGAGATTAGCTAATTTAATTTCATCAACGTAATCCACAACACTTTGGTTAAATTTCTGTTTCATCGCGAATAAAGCTTTTAGGGCCTCTGTTTGATTAATACAACGGTCAAAACGTGCAATGAGGAGATTTCTCAACTCAGGCCAAGATAATGAATCTTTATAAATAGTCCTATACCAAGAGAGAGCTTTCCCCTCCAAAAGATCTGCAAAGGACGTCACAACCGATGACAGTTCTATATGACGGCATCTAGATAATTCCTCCACACGTTGTATAAAATCCCTAACATCAGAAGAACCTGAAAATTTAATACCCCAAGAATGTACGGACGTATTTGTATTTATCGATTGATAATAATTATTGACTATGTTTGTAGTCTGACTCGCATTATCACTATTGCCTTCATTTTGTTGTGGAGAATCACTACTTGATTGTTTTAAACTTTTATTATATATACGAGCCTGTTCCCGCATAGCTGATAACGTAGGCTCTGGAGTGATATTTAATTCAGATAACATCTGTATCATCTCCTCCTTAGTTGCACCGTTAATATTAGTAATCGCCATTTTGTTTTGTTTTTTAATTTTAAATTTTTAGAAAAAATAATTAAAATTATTTAATTTAAAAAAAAATAATGTACTTTATAGTTTGAAATACCGGACACCCTGTAAAGCAAATTATCCTTCATTAAAAAAAATTATTAGAAAAAAAAAATCAAAATTATTTTCCAAAAAAAAAAAATTTTCATGTATGTAGCTCACCGGACATTTTATAATGTATGTAGCTCACCGGACACCGTGTAAAGCCGTGAATAAATCGAACCGATGAATACAGAATTAAAGAATAATTAATTCGAAAACAATTTCATATATTGTACGTTGGGAGTATGTTGTTTAAAAAAATTATACGTTGCTTTACGTATTTACAAGGTCTGTTGATAAACAAACACGTCAATTTGGCAGGTGACAGTTGACATTTGAAATTCATGTATTGCCAGTAAAGATGAAATATTTTCCCCCACAAATTCGTAAGTTTGTCACTGCTAACAAAGTACTTTTAAATTGTCAAAAACAATATATTATCACGCATTTATCTGTGTGGCAACACATAAACTAAGCAGAAACGTCAAACAAGTATAAATGCGTATAAGAAAACATGTTCCTAACCTAAAAACTACACACACTGATGCGTTCTATAAAAGAAACATCGTAAAATACAGATAACTTACAAATTATCAATACCATCCTAATTGATATATGCATGAACTGAAAATCCCATCCGAGCACCAGTTATTAAACTTAAAAATCTCTTTTGTTGGGCCGCCAAATGTAATGTGAATTCAAATGTAATGTGAATTATTATTTAAGGTAATAGCATTTAGTGTAGGTACCTATACCTTTTGTCATCCGACCGCTGTCTTCCCAGAGCAAGAAGATCTCCTTCGCAGGATAGTGGAGAAAAGGATTTTGAGGTCATGCATATAAAAAACGCTGGTTTTACTAGTGAAAATTAATGTTAAGTTTATTGCATTTTGCAAGAGAAAAATTGAACCAAGGAAAAGTAAACAATACATAAATACCTTGAGCAACTATTAACTGTGGTAGAAAGAGAGAGTCAGCTAATTACGTTTAATTATTAATTCCGCACACGTCCCGTCGCCGTGATAGTCGTGACACTCCTGCAAACGACGACAGCCAACCCCTAGACACCGTCCAGCACGTCATGGGGCCACCAGTTTCAAGGAAATCCACAGCTGATCTACACCCATCAAGCGGCGTGTAAAAATCCCACCGGCCAAGGAACAGCAACGTCGGCGCAGTCTTCAAGAGTCGCAAAGCTGCTTCATTTAAAGGGATTCCACCCAACAATCAGGCACACGGCGGATTTACACCCATCAAGCGGCGTGTAAAAATCCCACCGGCCAAGGAACAGCAACCTCGGCGCAGTCTTCAAGAGTCGCAAAGCTGCTTCATTTAAAGGGATTCCACCCAACAATCAGGCACACGGCGGATCTACACCCATCAAGCGGCGTGTAAAAATCCCACCGGCCAAGGAACAGCCAAGTAATCAATACATCCCCGTTGATTACCGTTTAAATTTTCTTCCGCATGCGGATACAGCAATCTCCCGGCATCCGGCGAGGAATTCAACAAAAAAATAAGGCTTCTATGCCATTTAAGTCGTCCCACACTCACAGAACGAAAAATAAATAACTTTCTAGGCTACATTGCACTAGAATCTTTTTACAACCAAACTTCTCCTCAAAAATCTCCTCCCGCCTCAAAAAATTACGTGATGTCCGCCGCCATCTTTCCTCGAATGACGTTTCCGGTGTCGTTGCAGTTTCGCCAACCAACAAAGTTAAAAAAAAAAAGAAAAATAAATAAAGCATAGACAATAAACGGTACCTATTTTGAGCAGTACCTGCTCATGAAATAGATATGTTACAATATCTACAAAATACTCATATAGCAAAATGGTTGATAGTAAACTACTTGAAACCGAAGTCAAACAAAACAAATGGTTCCATGACAGTTGATCCGGCGACATTTGGTCCGGCGACAGTTGGTCCAGCGACATTTGATCCGGCCGACATTTGATCCGGCCGACACTTGATCCGGCGGACAGTTGATCCGGCTGACATTTGATAAAAGAGGATATACGGCCGTACAACCAAAGTCGATGTACTTATATCTCAAGGCATCTTGAGTGGAAATCCGCCGGATCAACTGTCCGCCGGATCAAGTGTCGGCCGGATCAAATGTCGGCCGGATCAAATGTCGCCGGACCAACTGTCGCCGGACCAAATGTCACCGGATCAAATGTCGGGTCACCAGTTGCTCCACATTTACGAGTAGATTACTGATCTACGATGTTATTTTGGCCAATGAAGGAAATGTGAACAAGCTAGAAGTTTATACAGAACAGATCTACGAGAAGTATCTAATAAATTTCTACCTGAAAATCAAATCACAGTTTTTTACTGAATTGGGTACAATTATTCGAACAAGGTATTTATTCTAAAGTGCTTTGAGCGTATTTATTTAGGTAATTAATTATTTATCCGGGAATTACAAGTCCATCGTTTGCATTTGCAGTCTTGTATTACGAACATGAACCACTATTTTATTACATAATCAGACTAGCTGGTCCACGGCATGCGTTGCAATGCCAAATACATTGTTTCTCCCTGAATCACCTTTCCCGTGCGTCCCTGTTCCCCTCCCGCATACCCTTTCTCCGGGGATAGTGTAGCTTTACAACAGTGAAAGAATTTTTCAAATCGGTTCAGTAGTTTCGGAGCCTATTTAATGCAAACAAACAAACAAATCTTTCCTCTTTATAATATTAGCACATATTGAGATGTATGCTGACTCGCAATTTTAAGCCACAATATAGCAAGAACAGATAAAAAATTTACATAGTTGTATAATAATGAAGGAAGAATGTAAGTATTTAAAAAGAGATGTTATGCTTACCGTAAAATAATAATGTCGTAAAATGAAATTTTGCCTTGTGCATATAAGTTAATAAACTAACTCAATAAATAAATAAAAAAACAATTATTTTCTTCTTCTAACACAGCAAATATATGTAGATACGTTTTAAGATTTTCACGGCCAAAAGTATTTTCGTTATTTGTTTTTGGGGTGTTATGCCGTGTTACGCTACCTCCTTCTTTAGCCAACGTTTCGGACATCGTTGCAGTGTCCATCATCAGGGCAAATCCGGTAGATCTACCGGATCTACCAGATCTGCCGGATCAGCCCTGATGATGGACACTGCAACGATGTCCGAAACTATGGCTAAAGAAAGAGGTAGCGCAACACGGCATAACACCCCAAAAACAAATAACGAAAACAGCAAATATATTTTGTGGCAACATTTTAATTCAAAATGAATAGATTGCTTAGTTTTAATTACGTTTATTATTTATAAAAAAACCGACGTGTTTCGTGAGCAATGTTCACTTCCTCAGGGTTTACATAAAACTAATTACAACATTTTTTTACATTAACTCCACACAGGAGGCCCTGAGGAAAATAATTTCCCTCAGGGCCTATGTCATCTTTGAAGATGCTGTGTGGAGGGTCTTTTTGAGGAAAGGAAGGAGTGAACATGGGTCTCGAAGAGACCTGTAGGAGGGAGGAAATACAGAGGCCGGCAAATAGTTCCACAGCCGAGCCGTTGAATTCAATAACGAGTCGTAGAAATGACCCGTTCTCATGTGAATAATGCCAACCGTGTACAAATGTTGGGCGCGTGTTGGCTTGAACAATAGACAGACTTAAAGGTGTCAATGGAAAGGTGGGAAGGAGGGGGGATTCGTCTTCAATCTCACTTACGAGTAAATCAGACTTTTGACTTCGATAGTGGAATTTCCACGTTGTAAATAATGGTTTTCATTTAGACAAATTAGAAATTTTAGAAATTAGAAAGTGCGTAAACATGAATTTAAATATTATAAAAAATAAAAAAATATTTTTAAATGACACATTGTTAAATTTATTCCCTTTGTAAATTATGCCCTGTTACCCTCCCGCCTCTTCCCACTCCCATTTTTCCCCTGACACCTTTGTCTGTGTCTATTGTTGTAAAAAGAGAGAGATAGAGTAAGATAGAGTAAGCACTGCTTGCGAAACAATAAACGTGGTTAAAACTAAGTAATCTGTTTTTTAAATTATTTTCTTGGTTACGATTTATTTTTTTATGAATATATTCATTAATATTTATTTATATGGTATATTATTATATATCACCAGTCTGCAACATGCTGCTGATGGGCGGGCGTAATATTGTTGGTCATATGATTCATATTATTTTTCATTTGACATTAATTGTCACCCACCGACCAAGTGTTGCCTAACCATAAATCATCATTGTTAAACATTACAGTTTGGAAATTCAAAGTGAAAACACATTTAGCGGAGGGAAAATCACTAATTTAGTGATAATATGAAACATGGAATATTAACGAAAACCCGTTTCATATGGATAAACATTTGCCATGACAGATGTAGGTACATATCGATGACTTTCGCACACATAATAAAAAAAATAAACTTTTCGGAAATCTTAAAAAATTATACTAAATAGTGGAAATATCACTTGTAGGCCAAATTGTGATATTTCTCATTTAAAAACAGTAGCAAATTAGATTTTATCAGCCAAACATATCTTTTGCAGAATTTTTCGAAATTAGATGTGAACAATGCTCTTGTTTTTATGGTCAGTTGGGGTGAGGTTTGTCTAGGTCTTGGCGGCGAATGCGCTTTGCTCACGTACCAAGTGGTGAGCCGCATCGGGAGAGACCGGTTGAGGGAAGCCTAACCTAGATCTTCCCAGCCGGACTCTCGCCGTGCACTGCAATTGGAGGGATGGATTCATACGTCCATCACTCTTGGACAAATTGACTTCCAGATTCCTACCATTTTTCCTTTCTAGATCTTTCTCTTCTTCCTTTCCCTTAAAAGCACCTCCAGACAGCATCCCCAAGATGACATAAGCCTTGAGGATTTTTTTCCACTCGGCTTCATGTGTGGAGCTAATTCAAAAAAGGTAAGTGTGCAATTTTTAATCAGACTTTAAATAGGTTTGTTTTAATAACCCCGGTACGCCTCATACGTCTGGTAATGTAACATTGTCACGTAAACAAGATTATGGGTCCGAGTGGTTAAAACCACGCCGTTGTAAATAGATTTCATATCAGACGAAAATAAAATGCTGATTATTTGAAATTGTAGTGTTTGACTCATGAAATTTGGCTTGATTGTTCTTTAAAAAAATGGCATCAATCAGAAATCCTAATGAAGGAAGAAAAGCGATCCCCGTCATTACCCGAGGCGACACCGATTACTCAAGTCTAACTCAAACGTTAAGAGGTAGAGCAGACAATGAACATTAGTTGAAGAAGTTTGCTATGAAAGGAATGGCCGCCTCCTTCAAGCTTTCTTACAAAAGTCATAATTAATACAACTAGACTTGGCCCATCAATCTGTCGCGGGAAAAATATATCACGGGAGAAATGCCAGAGGTCACCATTAGTTTATAATTAATGTCACTTAAAAATTATTTAATTTATTGTCTTTTTCGATTTATTTTTAGGATTTCGTATCCTGCGGCTTATTTGTCACTAGATGCTGATTCTTCAAGTCGGGTTGAAAAAAACACAAGAAAAATCAAAACAAGTGGTTTATTTTTGAGGTATTACGCCGTGTTGTACTTCCTCCTTCTTTAGTTAACGTTTCGGGTAACTAATGCAAAATCATTCAAAATCATATGATTTTAATTTGAAAATTTTAGAAAAAAAATGACGCTTAGGAATATTACAGTCTAGCTGAACCGGCCACGCGTCGCTGTGGCTAACGAAACACAACGCCATCTATTGACAACGCCATTACCAACATTTATAACCAACGCCATCTGTTAATTTGCTTACAAATCAAATCCACACCGCCCGCTTGCCAACCCGCTTGCCAGCCCGCTTGCCAGCCCGCTCCCTTTATATATTATTTCAACCAAATTACACAAAAACTTGACAAATTATATACCTAAACCTTCTTCATGAATCACTCTATTGGTGAAAACCGCATGAAAATCTGTTCAAGAGTTTTTGAGTTTCACACTCGGACAGACGTGGCGGTCGACTTTAATTTATAATATGTAGAGAGAAGAAATGCTGAAATTAAATACTTGAAGTAGAACACATATTGGCCTTTGAAATAGTGTTGGGTAGGACACGATATCAGGATGAGTTTGTATGAGGTACTCAAATATTGAAATGAGGTGTTGAGGTGTCCCATCTCACTTAAGGTGAGGTGTTACAAAATAACGAAATATTTTCGCTTAATACAGGGGTGGCGGTACCCGCTTACCGTGTCTGTTATTTTTGTAATACGAAAAATGGATATTGAAGGCCTACCCTCCCCCCCCCTTCTACCCCCTCCCCCCCTTCACCACCTCTGATCCCCCCCCCCCTGCACCCCCCCCTCACTATCCCTCCCCCTCCTCAGCAACCTCCTCCACCTCATCTCAACACTGCCTCATCCTCCCTCCCTTAGGAGCTGTTGGGACTCTTGTGCGGTATTTACATAACATATAACAATAATTTAAAATAAAATACAATAAAAAAAATCTATTTTGGAGCAGTTGGTACTGTTGTGCGGTATTCACTTATCAATAGATAATTTACAATAAAAATATTTAGAATTAAAAAAAAAATTTAAGCAGTTGGGACTCTTGTGCTCATAAATTATTGTTATGTGTATTCACATAACAATAATTTACAAAAAAAAAATATTAAAATTTTTTTTTTTTGGAGCAGTTGGTACTCTTGTGCGGTATTTACGTAACAATAATTTAGAATAAAAAAATAAAAATTTCGGAGCAGTTGGGACGCTTCTGCGGTATTTACACTATAGGAATGGCTTACCCCATCACCACCTCACGGTTCTAATACAAAAATGTCATAGAATATACAAACACTTCACGCCTCACCACCTCATACATTTGTCCCAAACTATGCGTGACATGACATGTAGTTTAATAAATAAACCACCTCACACCTCACCTCATATTTGTCCCATACGTGACAACGTGACATGACATGTAGTCCAATACACCAACCACCTCACACCTCACCTCATATTTGTCCCGTACATGACATGAATGTAGTCCAACAAAACAAACCACCTCACACCTCATATTTGTCCCTCCTTCATATTTGTCCCCCCTTCATATTAGTAGCAATACAAAGAAAACGAGTTGGTACAAATAAATATTGTGAGGGGGGGGGGGGGACATTTTACGTATTTGAATGGAATGGGAAGTGAAGTAGTGTTGAGTACCTCTTGTATGAGGTACTCAAAACTACTTTGAAATAATCAAGTAATTTTTTAATAAGTCTTTTCATAAGCATATCAAATAGTATCTGGCCTATTAAAGACTTTTGAAGTTAAAAATCTCCTACTTATAAACCCTTTTTCGAATATGATTATTGAATAATGTAGCTAATTAAGATTCTTAGAAAATAATCGGAAAACGTTTTAATATTTGTTTCTGAACTTCCCAAAATAAAATAAAATATAAATTTTTGCGATGTTTTTTTCCAGTGCGTTAAAATAGGCGTTACCCACCTGCGTTAATCCCTGCAGTAGGGCCGATGGCGCACTCAGTTACCCACCTGCGTTAATCCCTGCAGTAGGGCCGATGGCGTACTCAGTCGCCGATTCCAATTTCGAGGGAAATAGACGTGCCTTTTTCTTCGAGTCGCTTCGTTACGTAAAAATATACTAACGGGAAAACAATGCACCGTTGTTAGCTATTGACTACGGTTTTTATTGGTCAACGCCCTAAAGCCGCTTACTCCGTCCGATTCCGGATGGATCGTCTTTGGGATCGTCTTAAGGCACCGCAACCGGGCTCAAAAAGAAGAAGATGGAGAGATATGAAATTACGAATGTTAGAGGAGAGCGCTAACATTTATAGCGTCAAAATCGATTCGAAAATTGCGAAAATGTTTAATAAAACATGACGCGCTTAAAATAGAGCAAAATCTCATGGAAGGTATCTTAAATCTTAAGTATCATTTAAAGAAACATTGTGAATTTTTTCACAAATATAACTTGTAAAATAACTGAAAGAAACGTGTTTATAATAATTTTCGGAGCATACTTTTGCGATTTTTTTCTATCGAGGGAATTTTATATATTTTGCGTTTCGGCGTGGAACGCGTATAGATATTTATTATCTTCAAAAATAACATATATTTTTTTAAGAGCTTAAAAACTTCAAATGTTTAAGGGATATACTGTCCTAAAACGGGAATAATCCTAGTTGGGCAGTCAAATTTTTTTAATAAAATATGTATATAAATGTATAAGCTTGTGCTAAATAAACAAAATAAATAAATAAATTAAAATAAATAATGATATTATGTAAGAAATCGGTAGAAATGCGGGTAGCGGCGCAACATGACATAAAATCCCAAAAATATATCTCAAAAGTACTTTTGAAAATAAATATTGAAATAAAATTTTGAAATTATCAAATCATATCAACTATGGATACTCAAAGTGTGTTTTAGAAAAGACATCCGTATTCTTCAATTCCCTTATTCTTGCGCTTTGGCGAGATTTCCTGATATTAAAACTATTAATTAAATGCAAGAAAAATTAATAAAATTTCACTAAAAATTAGTTAAATTTTTTTTCAACTTGCTGATAGACAGATCCATTAGATATTATTTACTCTTCCTCAAAAGTGTTGAGAGGGTTGGAAAAACTATGGAGAGGGTTACCCCAGGTGCCTGCAACAAGTCCATTATTATTTTATATTTATACATATAAGTGGTTTAAACATCGCAATCCTTCATAGTTCTTAAAATAAAGAGTTTGGTCTACAATACCACAGCAGCATTTCACCTCTGCAATTTTTTTTATGGAATAAAACTCAAGTTAAAAGATTGGAAATAACTCGGAACAGAAGTCGCGAGGAACAACGTAATCTATTATTTAAAATCTATGTTTTGTTCAATGAACTCCAATGTCAATGTTGTAAAATTAAAATGTTTTGACCTCTTCTTAAATCGATTCCTCATTACGCCAGAGGTCCTAGCATGGTCGATCGAAAAGGATTGATAGGATAACTTTCAGTATCTTCTCATCGTTCCCTAGGACAACTACAGTTCGCTAACGTACAAACAACAGTCGAATATAGAACATTTAGTCATTATGAACTTATAGTAATTCGTTGGCGATCTGCAATCTTGCTAACCAACGATGAGAAGTTGCCGAAAGCTATCTTATCAATCCTTATCGATCGACTGTGCTAGGTGCCAAGTGTCTATATTGTTAGTAGGCTTATAATAAGTTGAACACTTTATAAAAAAATATTAAATTTTATAACTCAGCTAAACATCACAAAAAACCTTCATAAAGTTGTAACATCTACTTTACGATGAAACTAAAAAAATACCAATTTCAGAAATTTCAACAAAATTTTCGTAAATGCCTTTCAATTTTCATTTTTAAGCGAGCAGGAAAATTAGGCATCAGATGGTCAAACTGAATTGGACCTCCCACGCCTTGAAGGATACCGACGCACTCACCATGTAAATATCTCGTACGTTATTCAAAATATTAATCCTAAAACGTAGCCGAATCGTTTCGAATCGGACTTAAAAAATTCTTACTCATATGTTTTTATATGCACAAGACATCTAATTTAAATTCTTATTTAGTTTTTAGAAAAATGAATTCATTTTGTGAAATCTTTGTGAATAGGAAACTTTTTTGATTCTGCTATCACATGCAACCGAAGTGGGGTTCGATGCCAATTCAGAATCAAGTTAACTCAATGCTATCACATGCAACCGAAGTGGGGTTCGATACCAATTCAGAATCAAGTTAACTCAATGCTATCACATGCAACCGAAGTGGGGTTCGATGCCAATTCAGAATCAAGTTAACTCAATGCTATCACATGCAACCGAAGTGGGGTTCGATGCCAATTCAGAATCAAGTTAACTCAACACCTCTTCGAAAAGTCATTAAAAGCTATGAAAAAAAAAATTGAAAATCATAAGCCCATAACCATAAAAGCCCATAACCTATCCTAACGTAACTTATTTAAACAATTTTTTATAATAATCACTTTTAATGACTTTTCAAAGGATGTGTTGAGTTGATTTCATTCTGAGTTATCCGGTCACCATTTAATTTGTTATTTTACTGAGAACAAACTTCTCCCTGCTAAACGGAGCCGGTAAGACTACGGTATTCACAACATTTGGGGTATGTTAAGAAACTTATGAGTATTTAATTTTAAAATTAAATATGTTATTCACAATATTTGGGGTACGTTATGAGGCTTAAAGGTATTTAATGTTAAAATTATAAAATTAAATATGTAACAAGAGCCCCAACTGCTTTCATCCGTCTGGAACTAGTGAGTTTGGCATCCTTAATTAGGGTATGTTGTGAGGCTGGGGGAATGGGGAAGTGAAGATGATAGGGTAGGGGAAGGTAGGAAAGAACCTGGATATTCAGATCCGGTCACTAAATTCGGCTACTGCTATTTCAAGCAAAGTTACAAATCTGAATGGTGGTCTTTCATAAGGGCGATGTTGAGGTTATCCTCCACTATGGAACGCAAGTAAAATGTATTATTTTGTATGAGTCATGCATGTAATTAAATTAACAGTAATTAAATTTACTTGCGCACCCTGGAATCAAAGCCGTGACCTCCGGATTCATAGTAGAGGACCTTACCCCTCGAACATGTATGAGAATAGAGAGTTAAATATCAATATTTTAAATATAAAATAAATACTTAATCTATCTATATACATAAAAATCAGAATATGTTTGTTGCTGGGATGTAAGTATGTCCGCTATGCATAGCTAAACCATTCATTTTGAAACTTTAGGAATTTGATGTGCGCATGCCCGCGATGGTTTTTTTATACAATAGTGAGCTCTGGAATCATGAAATTATGCTTTGCTAAACCGGGAGGGAGGGAGAGAGGGATGGAGGGAGCGAGGGAATGAGTGAGTGAGTGAGTGAGTGAGTGAATGAGTGAATGAGTGAGTGAATCAGGTATACACGAATCGGTGAATGAAAGCATGTATGAATGAAAGCATGAATGAATGAATCAGAACCTTTTACCACGCGAGCGAAGCCGCGGGTAAAAGCTAGTAATATTAAAAATATTTTGGTTCCTAACATATTAACTAACCATCACGCCGTTTCCCCGCAGGGATAGACAGAGAGGACGGATTGCCAAACAACTCGGTCTTGGCACACACTCTTTGCCTCACTCACATTCATACATCGTCTCATACATTCTCTTCTATTATTCTGACTTTTGACATGGCCCGTCTCAAGTATCTGATTCACTTGATCGTGCCATGTCTTCCTCGGGCGTCCCCGACTTCTTCTACCATTCACATTTGCATCATATATTCTTTTTACACTACTTTCTTCGCTCATTCGCTCTACGTGCCCAAACCATCTGAGGGTCCCTTTCTTAATTTTGCTCATTATCATATTAATATTTAGCCTAACATATTAATATTTGAATAATTATATTTACTATAGGATGACATAGGCCCTGAGGGAAATTATTTTCCTCAGGGCCTCCTGTGTGGAGTTAATGTAAAAAAACACCGTTGAATTGAGGTTCTTGTGTCACACATACACTTTATAGGGTATTAAGGGTCATACTTTAACCAGTGATTTATGATATTATTTGGAGTAAAAAATGTAAATGAAATTTTGGTCTCCGGTGACTTCTTTAAACTTTTTGTTTTCAATTTGTTTTTCGTCAAAACCTAACCTAAAAAAAAAATCTTCCACATGTCATCACTGGTCACTCAGCCGAGTAACTGCCCAATCCCTTACCAATAACTATCCAATACCTATTATTTTTATGTTTTAAATTGGCCCTATTCCCCCAACAGTTTTCATTCCATTGAATTGGTCGTTGCAGATCAGATTGTATTGCGATATGTTCGAAAATTGTCACCCAGCTAAAAAAATCATGAAATGAAAAAATCATGCAGAATTTACACATTTTCATTGAAAATTTTATTATAAACACATACAAAAAATAAAATTATTCCACCGAACAAATACGTGGTTTTGACTGGTCGCGGTTTGCTTTGTACTAGGAAAAATGTGTACAACGACATGGTTTGAGAAAACTTTAGAGTTGTAATTATTTACAGGACGGTTTCAGAAACCTTGTTTTGAACCTGATAATTTATTATCTGAATAAAACATTTATCTTTTGTTAATTTTTTTAGATTATGTTTACATAGTAAAATACATTTTGATGTTATATTTTGTTGCCTCATCAGAATGGACTAGATTTTAAATGGAAATAGCTCCATACATTTATGAATTCCACAACATCACAATGTTTTTCAATCCCTTCAAATTGAGTCTGCTGTTGGGATTTTAATCTCTTGCAATATCGATATAATTATACGTATAACCATACACAATTAAACGTACACACCTAAACAGAATCGGCACATACCAACACAGATTTCAGTAAAAAGTCACAAGTACGCGCACACTTTACACGACAATACGATTACAAACAATACATTCATGATATGTAGCAATCCATTGGCTACGATGGGAACGGTAGGATTTATATAATTTTCTTCCAGACTACATAAAAATCAGAGTGCGTAATTCACTCGCGGTAGTAGTGGAACCTTCAGAAAACTTAAGTAGACAAGAGTGGGGAGGCAACGAAGCACCGCACAAATAGGAGATCGATTGTATCGCATTCTATCGCTATTTGTGGAATACATTGTGATCGACAATGAGTCTGTCTGCCGAGTTTCAGCTCGATTGGGTGTCGGGAAGTGGGTTGACACCCACTTCTAAGATTCCACGTTAGTCGTACATACGTTCAATCAAGAAAATAATAATGAAATTCAAATAGATGTATTTAAAAAAGTTGTCAATTTTAGCATAATTTTTGGGAATGGTCACCGCAAACAACAACTGGGGATCAGCAGGGTATATTTGGGAACCCTTTTATTAATTTGTTAAATAAAGTACATATATTTTAATAAGAATTTTAAACCTGCTCTTTTAACTTATTAGTGAGACCATGGCATCCCCAAATGGAATATGTTGTGCGGCTGAAAGTATTGAGGGGGGGGGGGGGAGGAGATGGGGAAGAGGAAGGTGGAGGGGAGTGCTTGGATGTTCATACCGCTGACCAAACACGCCTACAGTCATTTCAAGTAACGATTCAATTCTGAATGATGGCATTTTACCAGGGCGACACTGAGAGTATCTTCCATAGTGGAACTTTTCGAACATTCATAGAATAAGTATAAATTATTTTTAATGAATTAATTGGAGGCGGGTTTGGGTACCGCCGCCCCGGGAACCATTTATTGGATAACCAACACATGTGCCATAGGTCTCCCCAAGTGGTTCGCTACGTTTGGTGACTTAGCAGGGGTGCCCGGGTTCATTGGGTGAGGTTTGTCAAGGTCTTGATGGTCGATATGTCAGCCCACCTGCTGCGGGAGGGAGACTGGTTGAGGAGGTCTTTTGACATCTCAATCTTGCAGTTGAAAGGAATGGATGTGTACGTCCGTCATTCCTGGACACACGGACCCCCAGATTCCTTCCCACCCTTCATATATATTTCCTTATCAGAACTTCCTCTTCCTTAAAAAAACCCTTCTCACAGCATCCTTTAAGATGACATAGGCATTGAGGGAAATAATTTTCCTCAGGACCTCCCGTGTAGCGCTAATGAAATAAAATTCACTTGGGCACGCTGGTATTTGAACACGCGACCTCCGGATTGGTAGTCGAGAACCTTACCACTCGACCAAGGATGCCGTCAGTATTTGACATACGAATGTAGATTCAAAGTAATTGAAATTTATATTCAAATAGTGCCTTTGAATATAAAGGTTAACTTGATTATGTAATTCGTGGAATGCAGCATAATATTTTCATGGGTAAACACATACCTAAAATTAATATCGTACTTCATCGAATTTCATCGCTTTGACATATTAAACTCAACTAGAACTTTTCAGTCTAAGGGCCTTCGCTCATGAAGAAACCAAAAACTGCTTGGCAACTCAACTGACGGCACAACTCAATTTTAAACCTCCTGAACAAAATCGATATTTTTCTGATCCTTGAATTGATCCTTGATGAAAACTTGACCGGTCATGAGGTGCTACCAGGCAACCTGTCAACATGGCAACTGAAACGCGACGGCGGCGACGACCAGCACTGCTAGTCACCGCGTCGCCCTTGACAATTGATCTTTAACAAGTTGCCTGTGTGCGGACCGCCAATGAAATTCACAAGTTCCTTTCCTATAGATAGCGATTGAGTCGCCAACTGTTTTTTTTCATTCAAATTAATAAAATACTTAGTTTTTACCACTTTTATTGTTTACAAAACCAACAAGTTTCAAGAACATATGAACATAATGAAATCTTTAAACAATAACAGTTTCTCGGAGTTTGCCAAGCATTTGGTGGAAACCAGTCACACCTTTGACTTCAATAGAATTAATGCATTGTAATGTCAATGGCATTCAGTTGGATAAACTAGAAATTTTAGAAATCCGAAAGAGTGTTAATGCGAATTTGAATATTATTAATAACCAAAAATTGTTCTTAAATGACCCAATATTAAACCCGTTCCCTTTGTAAATTGTCTCCCATTGCCCCTCTCTCCTCTACCCACTCTCATAATTCCATTGATAACATTGTCAATGTCCATTCTTTTTCAATTGACATCATTGTCTATGTCTATTATTTATAATTAGTATCAATAAAAAACCCCGAAGAAGTGAGCGGAAAACATGTTGGTTTTGTAAACAATAAAAGTGGTAAAAACTAAGTATTTTATTAATATGAATCAAAATGGTGCCACAAAATAAGTTTGCTGTGTTAGAAGGAGTATTTTTTTTCAGTTTCTCCATGAGCGGATGGTCTTAGGGGACAAGTTTGAAGGCGAAAAAGAACGTAATGATTATGGTTGTGAAGTAATTACAAATAACAAAAAAAAGTATTACGACGTCCAATTCATAAAAGCAAGTTTTGTTGTGATTTGCATAATTTTCTCTAGAAGCCACAATGGTCGAAGACAAAGGGTCCCGGAAATGTGGATATAAATCTAAGGGCCGAGGGTCCGGATTCTTTTGATAAACTCTCCTTAAAGGTTCCGCCGGAGAAATATTGTGAAATTTTTTAACAACCGTTGGTGTAAAATAAACGAGAAATGACTGTGCGATACCCAGAATAACTCAGTACTTACACTCTTCAATATATTATAATAACACTTTTGATTTTCAATCGATGTTTCATTTTTGTGTTTTTTTTCTGTTGAGCTTCTCACTTATTAAATGGATTTGATAAGAACAAGTACACATTTTACAAAAAATGGTTTTGCAAAAGCCAGCTTAGAAATTCATGGTATGTGCTTATCTACATACTAGGCTTAATTTACTTGTTCCAGTATGTTAACGATGTTCTTCAAACTGATATTTAATTTTTCCCCAGCGGGAAATCTGTTTTACTTCCATGAAAAAGTGAACGCTCCTATTATTTATTTTTGTAAGATGGTTTATTTAGTGCAGATATAAATAGAATACTGTAGGACAACTTTAAAAATAGTTTTTTGACTCTCCAACTAGGTATAGTTTTCCGTTATTTTCTTATTAAAAAAAAAATTAATAATACAATTGTACAATGTATACAACTTTCCAAGAAACAAAATGTCTAGAAAATTATATATAGTTAATGCCGAAAAAATACAAAAATTATTTTGTAAAATAATGTACAAATGTATCTTGCATTCTTTATATTACAATAAAAAAAAACGTTTTATGCTGCTGTTATTCAACAGCATGCGTATGAAGACTCTGCTCTTTCGTAGATGGCAGTAGTTTAATTATTTTAGGTTAAAACACTTTTTGCAAATTATGCCTTAAAATATTACGATAAATTATTAGTTTGATATACTGGTCAATGTTTGAGCCCTTACATGTTCACTAAAAATATGAATAAATAGCTTTGTCCATAAACAAACTCAAATCCTTCAAGAAATGCTAACAAATAAAATATTATATTACAAATACTATCTGCTAATACATCTACAAATATTCACAAAAAACATATCACTGCCTGGATTAAAAATCAAGATATTAACTTTATAGAAAACATTATAATCCCCAACCAAACATAACAAAACTAACAAAATTATAAAATGAAATAAACTAAATAATTAAATAGTTTTCAAGTATTCACCAACTATACATAGACTTACAACTTGTATATGTGTGTATTGTAATGTATGTATATATATATCTATATGTATATATGCATGTACGTGTATGTATATGTATGTATATGTATGTTTATGTATATACATATTTTTCTTATTTTTTCAAATATATATATATATATATCTTAATATTATCTCTCTTAAAGTTTAAAACAAAAATTAAAAACTTTCTACTACAACACATAAATACTTGTCACACTTAATCACAAACACGTAAACACCTCAGCACAGGTTCTCCTAGTGAGGTGTTCACGAAACATACAAAATTACCCATCCACAGTTTCACCTTCTCAAACCTACCTTACACCCAACATAATTAAATTTCAAAATATATTATGTAAAAATGTTTTCAAAATATATTATGTAAAAATTATAATAAATAGGTAAATACTGTAATATATAGAAATAAATAAATAAATAAATTGGATTGAGTCACAGATACAATATTGCATTTGTTAGCCTTACTTGAAAGATTTTAGTTTGTTTATAGACAAAACTATCTATTCATTCTCATATTGCGTATGCACGAACGCAAACGATTAATTATTCTTAATATTTTAAAGCATTACTTACAAAAATGGTTTTAACCTTAAATAATTAAACTTTTGCCATTCGCGAAAGACTAGATTTAGAATTATTTAGTATCGTATTAAACGAACATTTTAGCCATCTTTTTTACGGAGGGTCTTCTTAGTAAACAATTTTTATTTTCCCTTCAAAAAGGTTCGCTTTTCACCATATTCACTCTGATGGAACTGTCCAGAATTTTCATATTTTGAAACAATTTGAATAACTCGTAGCCTTGTCGTAAACTACATTGGTCAGTTTTAGGCTTTTGCGGATTTCTTTTATTCATTTATTTTATTTTATACATCAATCATAAGGCCTTTTTGTAAGTGGGTGCAGTATTATTCTGCGGTCTATCCTCTACACTTTTGAATGATTGAAATTTGGTTATGAAATTTTTCAATTCCACCTTAGGCACATAAAGTAAACAAAAAGTCCAGCTTTTAGTCTATAGTAACTTTCCGTTACTTTGCACCGTTGTTACATTCTAACATTAACTTTGGCGTGAAGTTTTATATTTTTTGAGATGCGACCGTAAGTTGCAATCTTTTGGTTGTGACAAGTTTCTTGGACGTATTAATATGAAATTGGCACTGCAGAATTCTTTAAAAAATCTAGCATAATATAATAATTACAATGTGGTATTTTAACATCCCGTTAAAACAAGAAACCTGTAAGGATTTTTTTAACCCCTAATAATTAACTTCTCGGCTGTGTAGTATAGACAAAACCAGTAAAAATACCAACTCCCGTCCAAATAAACACAATTGACCCGCGGTAATCCGGACCCTACCTAATCCGGCACCCCCTATAATCCGACAAAAAAGTCTAAATGATTATTCAATTTTATAAGAAAAACCCTCTTTTTATAAGTTTGAAGGTTATTCCCATCAATAAAATTGAATATTCATTTGGACTTTTATAAAAAGACAATCGTTCCACGTAAGTATAAACGGATATGTTTATCCGTGACGCTATAAAGGTTACAAACCAATTCTTAGAATGATTGTTTCCAATAAAAAGGGTAGTTGACTATGACATGGAAAATAAATTAGTTGAAGATTGTTAATTCTAAAATTTGAAATATGAGATTGACTATAACGACGGCAGGTACGTGTCGCAATGGCTTCATTCGGTGGCAATAATCAATAGTTAATAATTAATATTCAATAATCCGACAAAATTCGATCATCCGACACCGCCTTAAGCCCAAAGCGGGTATCGAAAAGGTGTACCTATAAATATTATGTATAATTAGGTTAAAAGTACGACATAATCCCTTAATGTAGTCACAATAACTACACAAACCGGCGAAAACATATTCTGTATGTTCATTAAAAAAAATATGTATATATATATATATATATATATCAATTTGGGAGGCGGGAATGGGTACCGCCGCCCCGGGAACCTTTATTGGATAACCAACACCTCTGTCATAGGTCACCCCAAGTGGTTCGCTACGTTTGGTGATTTAGCAGGGCTGCTCGGGTTCATGGGGTGAGGTTTGTCTAGGTCTTGGAGGCGGATGACCAGGACACACTGAAATCCAGATTCTTACCCACCCCTTAAATCCTTTTCCTTCCCATAACTCTCCTCTCCTTTTCCTGAAAAAAAAACCTTCCATACAGCATCCCCAAAGAAAACATAGGCCCTGAGCGAAATTATTTTCTTCAGGGCCTCCTGTGTTTTTTAAATTTATTTTTTTACATTAAGTCCACACAGGAGGCCCAGAGGAAAATAACTTCCCTCAGGGCCTATGTCATCTTTGAAGATGCTGTGTGGAGGGTCTTTTTGAGGAAAGAAAGAAGTGATCACGGGTCTTGAAGAGACCTATGTTGTAGGAGGGAGGAAACACAGAGGCCAGCAAATCGTTCCACAGCCGAGCCGTTGAACTCAAGAACGAGTCATAGAAACTACCCGTTCTCATGTGACTAATGTCAACCGTGTACAAATGTTAGGCGCGTGTTTGGCGTGTTTCCCTACTATGCACCGGTGCCGAGGGGATCAATGACGCTAGTTCCTCGGAGCATCTTCCATTGTAATACCGGTAGAACAAGGACAGCATTCCCACCTGACGCCTGTGTTCTAAAGATTGCAGTCCGTCTGTTAAGATGGGTAATCTATCAAACGGACCGCCGGTTTCTGCACAGAGACAAAGGTTTTTTTTTAGGTATTTTGGAGCTCCAGACCAGAGGTGGCTGCCAAATTCAACCGTGGGGCGCACTTGCGATTTGTACAGGGTTAGCAGTTGTGTACTATTAAAGTATCTGCCGGCCCTGTACAGTACGCCCAGTTTCTGAGAGGCTAACTTAACTCTGGTTTCGATGGAGCCCCCGTACCTGAGCTGGTCACTTAGAGTTACACCAAGCATATCGATGGAGGTCCTATTCGGAAGATTGCTTCCGTTGAAGGAGACTAGATTTTCATTTCGATCCCTTTTAGACGTTATCAAACATGATTGGGTCTTTAAAACATTAAATTCGACGAGGTTATTCTTACCCCAAGAGAAAACACTCTCGAGGTAACCGTCCATTCTTTGTTTCAAAGCCCTCCGAGCTATTGGAGTTTGTGTGCCCTTTGGGGGCTTGTCAAACAAAAAGCTGTCATGGACTGTACTGTCATCCTGTGTGGAGCTCATGTAATTTTTTTTTTTACATATTTTAGGACCCAGTTGAGTAGGAAACACCTTGATTGGGAGGATATTTATACATTTTTGAAAATATTCACAGCTGCAATAAAACATTGAATCCATAAAATCTGAATATGGAACTATTTTACTAGTTATTAAATGTATTTATTTGAAGATGTTAACAGTTGCGATAAACACGTAATTCTTTTTCAAACGTAAAACTATTTTATTAAATGTATTATTGCGTATTGCATGATTATTAAAAATATATTTTTACAATCAGCGGAGTAAAAAAATGGTAGTTTATTGCGATATTCCAACGTAATACCGCTGGTTTAGTGTTTGGGCGTAATTGCGCAACTTTTATGCTCCCATTAGCGCAATAAAATAAAATATCGATTTGCCGGAACACACTCCACTCACTGCACTCCACTCACTACTATCTTTTTACAAATCTAAACAGCACAATGTGTTTCTATATTCAACATTCAGATTGCCGCGTTTATGTGAGAATGGACCTATTAATTTTACGTAGATAGAAAATGTTATGTACCAGTAGTTCAGTGAATAGTAGACCTCACGTCCAAAAAATTATGTTTCCAATTTTCTCTAATTTGGTTCGCGGGCGGTACAAGGTTGTATATATATATTTTATCTTCTTATTATATCTTCTTCTTCTATCTATATCTATACATAAATAAAAATGAATTGCCAAAAAGTATGTACGCGCATAACTTCCGAACGACTTTACCTATTTCATTCAAACTTTGAGGATTTGATGTGTGCACGCCCGCGAAGGTTTCTATATGTACTGGTGAGCTCTGGCATTATGAAATTTGTATGAGGTGGCACGCGAGCTGTTTGAAAACTTAATGTACCGGGACTGAATGAATAAAATGCGGGATCAGGTAGGGGAACCAGAGGTGGGGGAGGGGAACTCAGGAGGGGGGTTCACGGGACGGGGGAAGCGGGAAGCGGGTGAGGGGGGTGAGGAGAGGGAAGGCGGAGTGGGAAGGCGAGAGGGGAAAAGGAGGCGGAAGAGGAACGGAACGAATGGGAAAGGAAACGCAGGGAGAAACAATTTCTTTATCAAGTGGCATAGCAACGCATACCGGTAACTCGCTATAGTAATATAAATGGAGCGACCGATCGACGTGATTTTTTTTAATTAAGATAATTGGAGGACTGGGAAATGACATAGGCTAAATCACCAAATGTAGGGAACCGCTTGGGGTGACCTATGGCATTTATCCAAGGTTCCCGGGGCAGCGGTACCCATTCCCCCTCCCAAATTGTGTAAAAATAGTGTACGCCGCTTTCAACTTTCAACGCTTTTGACGAAATTGCTGCTTGGTGGTTGACAGCGATTAAGTCATAATACGTTGATCAGAAAAATAAAATAAAAATATATTTAGAAACAAGATAAATAGCTTTATAGCACGACATGGGGGAAATTTGATAACTAAAAAAAATGGCGGAACAATTTTGACCAATGACGGACCAGTGGCAGCGGAGCGAATTTTATTCCCGGTTTTTAGGGAAAATTTATAATTGCTCATAAAATTAAAAAAATATATACATAAAGGGGTCGTTTATGAAAAAAAATCCTACGTCGTCCATAGAGACCAGATTTTCGAACAGTTTAAGACTTGGTGCACGCAAATCGAATGTATAGTTTTTTTAATATGTTGTCAACCAGTTTCGAGAAAAAACGTTCAAAATTTTGCTGAAGGATAATTCAACGCACAACTGCTAATTCGAATGTACAAGGGAGGCTGAAAAGTATTGCACACATTCTTGTATAACGCGAACAAAATGGCCTTCAGAAGCGCGTCAGGTCGAATAGGGAAGTGACATTCCTCCTCTATACGCACGCGCAAGTTTGAGGTTGTTGAATTCATCCAGTGTATTTTGAGAAGCGGAAGTATGGACAGGTGTTTTAATGTTATGTCAACGCAAGGTAAACAGCATGCTGTTATCGAATTTTTAACTCCTAAAAAAGTGACTCCTACTGAGATTCATCGTCGTTTAAATGATGTTTATGGTGGCAATGCTGTTAAATGGTCTACTGTAAATCGTTTGTTGATAAAATTCCATTGCGAGCCTGGAAAAGCAACAATTATTGATAAAACACGAAAAGACGTCCGATCTTTGATGCAGACGATAAACAATCCAAACACGTCTACGATTTGATTCAAAATGACCGGCGAATCACTCAAAAGCGTATCACAAATCATTTTGGAATATCCAAGGAATGTGTCGCTTCATTGTTGAACAACTATGATACCATCAAATCTGTGGACGATGGGTACTACGCCGTTTCGCAGAATAGAACAAATAGCGTCGATTAGAACCTGTGCAAAACCTGAAGTTTTAACCGATTCCACACCCTTTTCACCCCCCCAATCTTTCACTTTGCGATTTTTTTCCCACTACTCAAGAGACACCTTAAAGATAATCTTTACACATCGGACGATGAGGTGAAGGCAGCTGTCAAGTCCTAGATTCGAGAAAAGATTTTTTCAGTTAAGCAATGAAAAAACTTGTTATACGCTGGGAAAAATGCGTCCGCCTTAACGGTGAGTATGTTGAAAAATAAATATTTGAATTTGTAGCTTAAGAATCGTACTTTAATGTACCTTATTGCCCGATCTTGCTATTTATTTTTATTCGTGTTTTACAAGGGCTCCATGCCAACTCAGAATGAAACCAACTCAGAAACACCTCAGAAAGATCATTAAAAGCTATGAAAAAATAATTTTAAAATAGCCGGTAACCCTAACCTAACTTAACCTATTGAACCAATTTTTTAATTTTTTTTTATCATCACTCTTAATGACTTTTCTGAGGTGCTTCTGAGTTGGTTTCATTCTGTGTTGTCTGGTCACCTTTACAAGCTTGTGTGCATTACTTTTCAGCCTACCCTAGTAGATATATATTGGGCAACGAAATATAACCGGTGTTAAGTTATTTGTTAAAAATGCCACGCTCAGCCAATTGCACATAATGTAGATACATCTATACATTTAAAATCAAAGAGAAACTCAAAATTCTTCTTTTCAGAGGATAATATCCTTTAATTGAGGCCACTGGAGAAAGAGTGGTTTTAGACCCACTTTTTGAGAAATCGAGTTATAAGCCTAATCTTTTGGGAGGCGGGTAAGGGTACTGTCACCCGGAAACCATTTATTGGATAACCGACACCCCTTCCAAAGGTCACTCCATTTGATTCACTGCATTTGGTGACTTAGTAGTTAGTACGGTTTGTCTAGGTCTCGGCGGCAAATGCGTTTGCCCACCTACTGAGAGACTGGTTGAGAGAGACCTAACCTAGACCTTTCCAGCCGTACTCTCTCGATCCATCGTCTCGCACCGCAGTGGGAGGGATGGAATTAAACGTCCGTCAGTCCTGGACTCACTGACTTCCAGATTCAAACCTTCCCCTCATACCTTTTCCTTCCGAGAACCTCCTCTCCTTCCGTCCTTAAAAAGACCCTTCCATACAGCATGACCAAAGATGTGTGGGTCTAATGTAAAAAAATTTACACCTATTTTCTTTTATATGAATACCGCACAAGAGTCACCAACTTCTCCCGTTTGGAGCCAGTGAGACTATGGCATCCCCAATTGTAATAAGTTGTGAGGCTGAAGGTAGTGGGGAGGGGAAAGAGGAAGAGAAGAGGAAGGTGGCTATTCAGATCTGGTCACCAAACACGGCAAAAGCTATTTCAAGCAACGTTTCAATTCTGAATGGTGGTCTTACGCCAGGGTGATACGGAGAGTATCTTTCACTCTTTAACGTGCCGCAAATACTCGCATACTATTATTTTAAATGAACTAATTGTAAAATACCACAAATGCATCAAATAATTTTTTTTTGCACAAGTCGGGTTCGAACCCGCGACCTTCGAATTATGCGTCGAGCGTGTTACCTCTGGACCACGGAGGCCTTGTAGGATTTGTATACTATAAGAGAAAAAAAAACAAGTGTGCAGTTCACAAGCTGTAGAAGTGAAATCTTCAGAAAACTAAACTTCGAGAGAATAAGACAAAGCATCAGGAGTAGGATAATTGTCGGGTTTATTATATTGCTACCAGGTTTAAAAATTATTTTTAATTTTGTTCTGCGAAGCACCTTTCAAAAAGGACACCGATTAGTTTATCTCTTTCCGTCGCAGGCTAAATTCTGTAGATGTACGTGCTTGTTTCTTTTTCAAATCACAACGGTGCTAAAGAAAGTTTCACTTTAAATTATTAACCCTTATTTCCACAAGGAAACAAGTTGGTTCTGTAGATGGCTCAGATTTGGCTCAGACCGTCAAACAGTCCATCTGTCAAATTTTCAATAACGTTTATCTACGTTGAACAAGTTTCGGGTAATACAACTTATTTAGCGAGTAGCCTTAGTTAATAACAAAGTTAACATTAATTCCATAACTAACTTCTGTAGCCCAAATTCTGTAATCTACTTTTGTATTTTTGGGCCTATATGCAAAACCGGATTTACTTTGTCTTTTTAATTGTCACATTGTTGACAATTAATTCCACAAATCTGAACCTTTCTACAGACCTTGACGTCAGTAATTTTGTACACACAAGTTTTCGGTTGCATAATTATTTAGGAAGGACAAGTAGGAGATTTTCAAATATTGTCAGGTTTAGTATTGAAACAACGTTGGGACTTATATATCCCAAGGTACTGTTCAATGTATTGTCATCTCCCATTGTCCCTCTCCTTTTCTCATAAAGCCTTACTTGGGAAGCAGAATAGACTAAACACACTACCCACTTTTGCCGGTTGTAACATTTTGCTTATATGTGAAAAGAATAACCACACATCAGTATAAATATTGTCACGATCGTGACCATGCTAGCTATTGAAACTCTAGCAAAATCGCTCTAATAATAATAATTATAAAATCGTAGCATTTATATAGCGCAGTTTTGTGTTATTTCACTTCAAGTGCGCTTAACTATAATAAACTTAAAAGTTATCCTATAGTGTTCCTTACGAGTCCTTATAAAAATTGACTAAATAATATGATTAATTTTTGGAGATCGCTGGCAACGGTTAATATGCACTTTTTTTTGAAAAAACCTTTTGATTCACCTTAATTACATTAAAAGGCAACTTTTTGCATTGGGGGAAGTGGAAAATATTTCATTCTAAATTTCGATTACGTAAAATTAAAATTAACTTTCGTCTTGTGAGATTGTACTATTACTATTAGCTATTAGCTCATTACCATTAGCTATTAGCTCATTCGCTGTCACTTTGGTATGTTGGTATTCCTGATACACTTGAATGTATAACGAACGGCTAGAAGATTTTGAAGGTACGGGGCACTTTCTTTTGAATCACAAACCATGTTACACAAACCTAGCGTAGCCGCTAAACTACTTGAAAACTGGGATGTTTTTCTTGCCTTGACGTGAGTAGGCGTTATAAAGGGGCACTTTCTTTTTTTTTTTTTTTTAATCTTTATTCCAGGATGTGGGGAGGATAGTGCAATCCCACACGTCCCATACATATTTATATATTTACACAGTAAAGAAATAAGAACATAAATAAAAAAAAATAATACTAATAAAAATTAATAATAACAAAAATAAATAATCAATTATTATGCAGGGCGTGATCTTGAGTGCGCTCGGGCCCATCGCTCACTCAGGAGTGGAGCTTGGTGCTGGAAGGCTGCGGTCACCAACGTGTTGTCGGAGGCCATTAGCCGCATCCTGGCTCCAGTGACCCGGTGTCTCATCAGACTGGCGAATCCATGGAGTCCTAATTCTGTGAACATAGTTGAAGCGCTGCTATACCTTCTGAATCCAAATATGATTCTGCACGCATCATTATATTGGATCCGGAGACGTTCCATTGAGCTTACTCGGTATTGACACCATGTTTCACATGTATACAGGCTAGTGCAGAATGCATTAAATAATGTTTTTTTAACATTATTGCTGCATCGGAAGAATCTTCGGGCAATCATATTTGACAAAATACTGATACTTCTCCTCTGTCGTTCAATATCACCATCATCCGAGAGGTCTTCAGTGATGATGTGCCCCAAGTATTTTACATTTGTGGATGTGCTTATGGTTTCCTCGTTAAGTTGTACGGGGAGCATCTTCTCGGGATTTTTTCCATGGTGGAATGCAATTAGCTCCGTTTTCTTGGGGTTGTACATCATGTTGTGGTTATTTGCGTATTCCTCACAGATTTTTAGTAATATTCTCTACCCCTTGATCGACGGAGCTAGGAGAATCATGTCGTCCGCATAGCTAATGTGATTTAGGCACAGATTATTGATACGACAGCCTGCTCTGGTGTCCAGGCGATTTGATAATTCGTCCATGTATACATTAAACAGGATTGGGGACATACACCCTCCTTGCCTTACTCCTGATCGCAAGTATATCGGTTGGGAGTATGTACTTGCCCATCGTACAACGTTTTCCTGCTGGGAGTGCCATCGGGATAGTGTGTTGATATACATGGTAGGTATATTTCTAGCTTTCAATTTCTCCCATAAGGTATTATGACACACCCTGTCGAATGCTTTACTTAGATCTAAGAAACATCCGTAAACAGTAGTTTTTCATTTTCTGTAAAATTCTATTATTTGCTTTGCGGAGTATATTGCCATATTAGTGGATAATCTATACTTAAAACCCATCTGGTTGTCTTTAGAAGTGAATTTACCTTCTATTTCATTTAGAATTACCCTTTCAAATAGTCTTGCAATTATAGTTACTAAGGATATTGGCCGGTAATTGCTGGAGTTGGTCATGTCAGGCTATCCCGATTTCAGGATCGGGGTTATAATCGTTTTCGTCATTGTACTCGGTAGATGGTTGTGTTTGAGAATTGCGTTGAACAGAATGTTTAATAGTTTAGGTATGTATCTACCTCCGTACCTTATATGTTCAATGCTTAAACTATCATATCCCGGAGATTTACCGGCCTTAGTAGCTTTGATGGCCTTCATTATATTGTTTTCAGACAGGTAGACATTTTGTCCATCATGTTCCATAATATCGGGAGAAGTCGGTGCTTCATTTACGGAAATATCTGCAAAAGTTCTTCTAAATGTTCTGGCGATTTCCTCTGTATTTGTGGACCCGTCAATTTGGCTGGCGATTCGAGTGTTTGGTTTAATCAGGTTGTTGCTTTTTTTCCAGAATTGAGCGAACTGTTTTTTGTCAAGCGAATCGTCCATCTTTTTTGTTCGGCAGAGCTTTGGCAGTGTTTGAGGGCTCTTTTGAACTCCTTCCTTTTCCGTTTTCTTTCATCCGCAATGGGCCCATGCGATGGTCTCCCATTTTGAATCCACATCATCAATGCCGATCTGGATTTTTCGTACTGTTCCTTGACTTTTTGGTTCCACTCAGCAATGTGACAATATGTTTTTGGTTCGCTTTGATTGCTCTCCCGATAAAATACAATGTTGGCAGCAATTCTTAGGGCTTCCACGATATCTGTGTACATATTGTCCATGTTTTGTATATGATCACATTTGTCACATGTAGATTCAGAATTACATATGGATTCGGAGTATCTTTGATAAATTACACTGAGTAATGCTTCTGCTACAGACGCATATTCATTGATTTTATTGTTGTTGGTCCTTCTCCATATCATGTTATTATGCTGTTGCGGGGCATTAAAGATGGTTGCAGGTAGGTTTTCAGCAGCGATTACACAAGATGTCGGCCGGTGATCGGACCAGTCAGTATCGTAGTGTATTTGCAGATTATGTATTTTGTCCTTGAGATTATTGGTGCATGTACAATGATCGAGCCAGGAAGTGGTATTGTGTGCATCGCTAATGTATGTATAGGTGTCATTGGGTAGTCTTTCCATATCGATACAACTGTAGTTATTTTCAGTGCAGAAAAATGATAACTCTTTTCCCAATATGGGTGAGGGTTGAAATCTCCCATCACGATGGTTTCAGAGTATTCGTTCTCTTGAATGATTGTATGCATTTTGGACAGGTAGTTGGTGAAGTCGGTAAGGTTATCCGCGTGACATACCGGCATGTAGACAGTCAATACACATATTATTCCTCCGTTGGTGGTTATTTGTATACCAGCGATGCGGTCATCTCCACATGGTATTACGGAAGCCTGCAGTTCATTCCTCCAAAGTGCCGCGACACCTCCGTAGGGTCGTCCCCGTAGCGGTCCATTAGCTAAATCTACAGCAGATGTTCCCCATCCCTGAAAGTTCGGGTGAATTTTGGATATATTAGATGTTTCGTTTTGTACAATGAAGTTAACGTTTCTTTTAAAGCTTTCACAGTTTATTGAGATTATCTTCATTTTTTTCTTTTCCATTGTATTTTTTTTCAATAAATTTTCGGAAGACAGTACCTATTGGCTAAAATTCTTTGTTCATGTAGGTTTTAAAATCCTTATTCGGTATGGTCAGCTTAAAGGATCCAAACTGTGTGGGATTTCTTTGTGTTATTTTTTCCACTTGGACGTTATTTCCTGTTATTTTGCTATCGATAAAGTTCCGAATATTGTTCTCGGTTACGCTGTTGTCAAACCTCGACACGTAGAGCGTTGTTTTTAGATCGGCTATTTTGAGTGAGTTATCTGTCGCAGTACCTGTTATATTTCTTGATCTACGTGGTTTTCTGGTAACAGTTTTAAAACCTTCAGTATTAGAGTCCGTTAACTCTGGTTTATACGTATTTTTGTCATATTGTTTGTGTACATTTGGAGCTACTTCACGGTGTTGGACCTGTGATGGTTTTTCTTGTGGACGAGAGTTAGATGCAACTATGGTACTCCACGGTTGCGATGTATGCAAGAGGGGCGATGCGAATGGCGTTATTGTATTATTACAGTGGGCATCGTCAAGTAGTTTATTAAGTGGCAAGTTCGTATCTAGCACTACCGGCATGGTGCCCTTTGTTGTATTCAAGGACGGCGTTCTGTTTACTTCTTGGTTTTCAACATGGTAGTGATTATTTATTTTCAATTCACTCCTTAAAAGGGCCATTTCAGAGCGCACAACTTCCAGATCGCTTCGTTTTGACATTTGTGATTGTATTGTGGTTAGTTCACCCTTTAGCGCCATAATATCTTTTAAAAGACATGTAACATCTACATGATCGAAATTTACAGGCGGTAGTTTGTGCAGATTCTGAGCCACAAAGGTTGGTAGGTCTTCGTTTTCTGTTTCCTTCAGTATATTAATAATATCGTATAGGTTCTTGCACTTCTTACCTTCGCCTTTCCTCATAATTCTGCGCCCAACTGTTTCATTGCACAGAATATCTTTCGCTGCCTCAACATCATCTTCTGAGAAATGAGTGGAGCATATTTGCACAGCGGTTAGTTTATCTAAGACATAGGTTCCCAATCTTTTTTTGCTCACCGCCCACTTTGAGAATATTTTTTTTTCTACCGCCCCCCAACTCGTCGTCACGATTATATTTACCACAACGGAGGCGGGGCGAGGGGGGAGGGGGGGGGGGGGGGGGGGGGGGAGATAGGATGGGGCAAGATGCGTTTTTTAATTTTTTTTTGCAAATTTTATTTGATGACCGGCCTACTCAGAAGCACCTCATAATAAAGGTCATTAAAGAGTGATGATAAAAAATATTGGTTAAGTTAAGTTAGGGTTTAAAATTATTTTTTCATAGCTTTTAATGACCTTTCTGAGGTGTTTCTGAGATGGTTTAATTCTGAGTTGCCATGGAACCGTTCTGAATTATTTTCATTTTTTTACTTGGGTTTTATTGCTCAGAAAGATTACACTTGTGCAGTAATTCACGTGACACGCTACAGTGGTATTGTAGACCAATTTCCGTGTTTTGACGTCTAACTTTCCCTTTATCCTACTTTTCTTTTTCTTTTTAATTTTTTCTGCAATTTTTTTAATTTAACATTTCAAAGTTGGTGTTTTGTTTTAATTTGTTATAGATTATGATTCCTGAGTATTTAATTTCTTCAATATTTTGATTTTCTATATTTAGGGTAGTAATTTCGTTGAGTTTCTTCTCTAATACCATGAATTTACTTTTATTTACATTTATTTTCAGTTTATTCGAAGAAGGAAAAAACTTTAATATATAATATAGAAGTATTCTTTAAAAAAAAGCTTTTTTGACAATGCATCTTCGATATTATTTGGTATAATATATAAAAGTATGCTATCAGCAAAAGTTTGATTGAACAGTACTTTAGGCACTTCACTATATCATTAATATATATACTTAATAAATAGGAGCGGTCCCAACACAGATCCTTGAGGAACTCCGAGTTTTACTTGTTGTTCTTCAGATACAGCATCTCCAATTTTGTTTCTTTGTTTTCTATTTTTAATTTTATTATTAGTATTTCTCTGTCTATCGTTTCAAAAACACGTCTAAAATCCAAGAACACTACTATTCTTCTGATCCATACTGGTTTTCCATTATGAATCTTTTGTTTCTAAACCCTGCTGTTTTACAAGAATGTTATTTGTTTTTCAATAAATTTTCTCATCTGTTCTTTAACTATGGATTCTAGTATTTGTTCATATTTAGATTATCCATGTATTTTTCTGAGGTCTTCGAAATTTTTAATATTTATTATTTTGGGTACTGGTGTTATTATGGAAGTTTTCCACGACTGCGGAAAAATTCTCTTAAACACAGATTAATTTATTAGTGCAACTACTTAAATTTAATTATGCCTATATAAATTCCAGACGTCGATGATTTTTGCGTCATCGTATTAAAATTTTTCATTAAATACTCACTGTTACCTGAAAATATTATTATTCTCTCTTCTTTCCGATGATTGAGAAGAAGTATCTGTGAATAATGAAATACTCTTATTTATGTTTTCGACACTTATGTAGTATTAAATTTGGCTATTTTAGTTTTATCATCTTCAACTCCATCGGGAACCGAACTTCCTTAATGTTTTCCCTCTGTTTGCCACTTATAATTTCTTTAAGTGTAGTCCACATTTTTCTCGAATCTCTTTGAGAGGTAATAATTTTTAGCCTAGAATACGAATTTTTGGTATGTTTTATTTCTGTACCTATACATGTTTATAAGTTTCTTACAGGTTTCCCACCTTTCTTCTGGAAATTGTATTTTACAGGCTTTATAAGCTGTATCCCTTTGTTTTTTTAGAAGATGTAGGGGTTTCGTAGGTATACTATTTATTTGTATCTTTTAATATACTACTAGCTGGTTCCCGGCATGCGTTGATATACAATTTTTAAAGAAATAAATTGTTTCCCTGGTTACCCTCCCGCATTTCCTTCCCCTCCAGCGTTCCCTTTCCACCTTCCCTGCCTACCCCCTCCCCTCTTCCACTTCCCCGTCCCGCCAATCCCCCTACCGCGTTCCATATAACAGTCCTAGTACATTCAGTTTTCAAATATTTCGCGTGCCTCCTATCACAATTTTTTTATTCAACTTTTTGCTTTTCATTCAATACAAATATTCATTTTTATATATTATAAGAACAATCAATAAATTTTGGTACCTAACGTAGGTATCTATTTAAAATATCTAAAATTTAAAATAGCTAAAATTTAAACGCACGAACTGTAAAACGTGTAAGGTTAAAATAGTCGTTAAGTTTTCTGAAATTATCCAATTTTCTGTGCAATTTTCTTAAATTTTCTTTCCGTAAGAACCTACTACAAAGTATTAGGATACTTAAAAAAGTGAAATGAAGGCGTGACGAAGGGAAACAGGAATTCATTTTATATATAAATACTAGCTGGTCCCGGCATGCGTTGCTATGCCATTTAATAAAGAAATTGTTTCTCCCTGAGTGTCCTTTCCCATTCGTCCCGTTCCCCTTCCGCCTCCCCTTCTTCTCCTGCGTCCTCTTCCCCTCTCGCGTTCCCACTCCGTCACCTCCACCTTCCCTCTCCCCACTCCACTCCCCCCCCCTTCCTCCGTTCCGCAAACCCTTCTCCCGAGTTCTCCTCCCCCCTCTCAGGTTTCCCTCCCCCTCCCAGGTTCCCCTCCCCCCTCTCGTCTTCGCCTTCCACCTTCCCCGCCTTCCCTCTTCCCTTAACCGCTCTCTCGTCCCGCCAACCCTCCTCCCGCGTTCCATATATTCAATCCCAGTACATTCAGTTTTTAAACAGCCCGCATGCCACCTTTTACAATTTTTATTCAATTTTCCTTTTTTCATGTATATTAAATTTGGTACCTAACATAGGTACCTATTTAAAATATCTAAAATTCTTGATTCGATTCAAACTATTGGAGGAGTACCTACTTTAAATAAATTTATCTACTTAAAGATTTTCAAAAATAGAATTTTATTTAACAATCATTGTTTTGCAAAATGTCATTCTCAAACACGCGTACTGTCAAACGTGCGATAGTCGTTAGGTTAGTAATAGGTTTTCTGAAATTATCCAATTTTCTGCGCAATTTTCTTAATTTTTCTCTCCGTAAGAACCATCCTCGTACTTCAAGGAATATTCTAAAAAAAGAATTAGCGAAATCAGTTCAGCTGATCTCGAGATTTGCGCTTAGCAACGCATTTAACGATTCATTTTTATATATACGAATATATTATTCGTTGTAAGCATTAATTCATTTACTACTGTTTTCAGGTGTGTTAGTTCATCGGATTTTCTGTCTAAATTTTTTTTGGTTATCGCAGATCCACTTTTTGTTTTGTAATGCCGTACACAATTTATCCTTATTATAGTTCTTTTTATTCCTGTATATATATTATACTTCGTATTCCCTGAGGCTTCAGACTATTATATCTAATTTTTGTAATAATTGTTTCGTGATCAGATTGATTTTGAATTCTTCCGCAGCATTAACTTCCGCGTAAAGGTCATTTGAAATTACCAAATCAATCATGGTTTTAGAGTTTTTTCATATTCTTGTATAATTTTTGACAAGTTGCTTCCTACCTAGACAATTTATGATGATTTGTAGTCTTGTGCTTTTTGTATTGAATATTAAAATCTCCACAGATGATTTTGAAGTCCCTTGTATTTATTTCCTAACGGCACCATTCTTCAAAAAAAAAATCTAAGATTTTGTATCATTTTGATTTGGGGAATGATAAATAGCTGCATAGGTTCCCAGCTTAAAATCCTTCAATAGCCAGTAGGTATCCAGGTATTATTTTTATCTAGTACCGCATTTGTTGTGACTTTGTAAGAGATATTGTTTTGAATTAATGTGATAACTCCACCAGTATGCCTGCTAAATGAGTCGCATCTAAATGTCGAATAGCCCTGAAATGTTGTTTCGTTTTGGTAAATTTCTTCGGTACTACAGGTTTCGCTCATCATCACCATGTGCAGTTCGTATTCTTTTAGCATGTCTTCGACTTCTTCGATATGTGCTAGTAAACTAGCTATGTTTAGCTAGGTTTCTCTGGGTCTCCTACCGCCCCCTTGAAAGCCTGAAATGCCCCCGAATTTTCTCTTTGCCTTCTACCGCCCCCTGAAGGTCTGAAACGCCCCCAAGGGGGCGTTATCGCCCACGTTGGGAACCTATGATCTAAGACATCAATTTTGTTTTGAAGAAACGTTAAAAGTTCAAAATATGTTATCACAAACCATGTTACACAAACCTAGAATTCCCATGAAGTCTGCTACGCTTTGCTCTAGCATCTTTTCGTACAGTAACAAGAATACCAACATAACAAAATGACATTTGAAAATAATGTTTGAAAATGGACGGTCTCGTTTCACAGAATGAAAGCTAATTTTAATTTTACGTAATCGAAATTTAGAATGAAATATTTTTCACTTCCCTCAATGCAAATAGTTGTCTTTTAATATAATTAAGGTGAATCAAAAGATTTTTTCAAAAAAGTGCATATTAACCATTGCCAGCGATCTCAAAAATTTACCATAATATGAAACAAAGAATATACAGTATATACAAAGCGATACCAATAGAACAAAATTAACAATAACAGTACTGTTTTGGCACAGGACAATAGATAATGGTAAACAATAACGGTGACATTAGACAAGAATAATTAAAACTAAAATATAATATAGAACAGGAGGCAGTTTATGTTTAGAAATCAGAAAAATTCGAAGTGCACATTAAACATAAAAGTACAGTAAGGAATTAATCGAAACCAAATAATTACCGGAAACTTGAGGAACATGGCTTATTCGAGTATATTGAAAAGAAGTTAAGATTCATGAAAGGCATGATTTTCTAAATAAGATTGTTTTTAAAGCCCGTTTAAAGTCAGCCAAGTTCTGGATATTAGTAAGAGCTAAGGGAAGTTTATTCCAAATGAGCGGGCCAGTTACACGAAAATATCGATCATACAAACGGCTCGATTTGACCTAGAAGTAACATCTAGATCTGCTGACTTAGAGTAAGCTGTCTATCGCTTAAGTTTTGCCGGAGATATAGTTGCAATTTCTTGCAATGCTTTAAAGGTCATTAGAGATCTTGAACTCTACTCTTTCAGGGCAGCCAATCGATCGATCGAAGGCGATCCCTTAGAAGCGCGGTTATATGTTTTACGTGATATTATTTATGTTGACCATTGGGTGTAACTGTACCAAGTGACTAGTGGATGAAGGAACAGAATTATCAAACATTTGAAGGTAAGGTTTCTCCTTGTCCAGTGATACAAATCGCAATCGAATGTTCTTTGTTTTGTTAAGTGTTTTACAATCCACTTAAGTTTCCAATCGGGCACCAGAAGTTTGACTTTCTTAAAAAAAAAAACAAAACAGCAGCCACTATTAAAGGATTGTACGAGTAGGTACCTGTGTTTTATAGTATTTTTTTAGCTTTCTGATGCGCGATGGGTAAGGTCGCCATACAAATATCAAAACATTTCTATTTTTAAATACATCTATTTGAATTTCATTTGTGTTGAATCTTGGAAATGGAAATTAGCACACTTTTCGACATCCGATCGATCTGAAATTCAGCAGACTCGTTGTTTATATTATATTATATGTTCTATCAACTTTTGGAGACATTCACGCACAAACGCGCGGACATACATTAAATTTTCTTAAATTCGAAGAAATGAAAGCACAATTTATGGAATAAATCGAATTTTGACAAGGTTGGTAGCGCGGTTGATTCCTATCGCTGGGAAGGACGGTTCAAACCTCAGTCAAACCATTTTTTTAAGTTTTAAAAGACATTTAAAAACAGATTACTTAACTGTAAAAAATTGGTATTATTTATGCGTTAAACCGCTTACTCGAATACGGAATATTTTTTATCCAAACAGTTAGATTTAGCTTTATTGTTACAAAAAGTGAGTATTTATGTCGGGGGAGACCAATAAACACGCAAAAAATATGCATTTAACATTTTAATTTTGTTAAAATTAATTCACGCACGCGGTAACGCCATTGTTTATTCATCGTGTTTATTTTAACATTCCTTAGACAATTAATCAATGCTGCCAATCATAGAAAAAATATTTTTGCGTAAAACATAGTAAATGCATTATTGACAAGTATTTATAACAGTAGAACATGGAAAGAAATGTATTAGAATAATTACACAAACCCGCTAGACAAACCCTGCTTTGGCAAACAAACCTGGGATGTTTTTTAAAATTATGAGGACATGCGAGTTTATTTTAGAGAATTTATTTTATTAGATTGGTACTTCCGACAAATGTCATATTGTGAAGGTAGTTAAAAAAGGAACATTCCGTATTATCCGTGCATCAAACTTCGACAACACGAACGTTCCGTATTATCCGTGAGGTAGATTAAATGCATATTTACCAAAATGGTTTATACGGGTTGATTTTTAAAGTAGTGGGCACACGAAATTGCTTATCACTGTGATAATACGAGAATGATCGTAGAGGTCATTCGGTCATAAATTGTTCACATCGAATAAATATCCAATTCATATTCAAATGTCGACTAAAGGTTAAGTTAATGATGGTTTATTAATTCATACATAATTTAAGACATTGAATTTCACTTTGACGTGCGTACGTGTGTACTGGGTACGGCGCGGCGGTCCGTTTTATTCCATCCATTTCCGTCCATCTTCATACAAAAAGTTGAAAAAAAAAAAAAATATTTTCAGCTACAACAACGTCGATAACGTCAAATTTTTCAATCTTAGCCCTCTAGCTCATTGAAAACTCACGGACCGCCACTGGTGCGTACCGCAAATGAATTAAAATTATTTTTCAATTGAACGTAGTTAGACGGCCGGCGTGGTCTAGGGGTAAGGCTCTTGGCTCGCGATCCGAAGGTCGGGGAATCGAATCCCGGCGTGCGCAAATAAATTTTATTTGCTTAATTTGTGCTAATTCACAATTAATTCATTTAAAATAATAAATAGTACATTTGTGGCATGTTCCAGAGTGGTAGATACTCTCAGTATCGCCCTGGTGTAAGACCACCATCCACAATTGAAATGTAGCTTGAAATGGCTTTAGTCATGTTTGGTGACCAGACCTAAATAGCCAGATACTTCCCTACCTTCCTCTTCCCATTCCTTCCCCTTCCCACTATCTACCATATATAACATATGGTAGATATAACATACCCCAATTAGGGGTGCCAAAGTTCCACTGGCTTCAGACTGCTCCCGTCTGGAGTCAGTGAGACTATAGCATCCCCAATTGGGGTATGTTGTGAGGCTGAAGGTAGTGGGGAGGGAAGGAGATAGGGAAGAGGAAGGTGGGGAAGTACCTGGCTATTCAGATCTCGTCACCAAACACAGCGAAAGCCACTTCAGGCAACGTTTCAATTCTGAATGGTGGTCTTATACCAGGGCGATACTGAAAGTATCTTCCACTCTGGAACGTGCCGCAATACTAGATATATATAATTTTAAACGAATAAATTGTGAAATACACAAATTAATCAAATAAAATTTATTTGCCACGCCGGGATTCGATCTCGCGACCTTCTAAAAGCCTTTCCTCACCATACAAAGAGACGCGGCTCTTGTGTTTGGTGAGTGAATTCACGCTCAAGTATATATTATGTTATTTTTTGAGTTGGTAAGTAAATAATAATATTGCAACTAATAACATGACGATTGTTATTTCGGCTACTGGCTTTATACCTAGGTCTCTCATTCAAAATTTAGGCATATTATAGATTTGATAGATTTGTCAAAGAATTTATATATAAAAATGCAAAAATCAGTCATTTTAAATACGTGTAGGATTACAAAATATTTTTTAAATGTTTATATTGAGGGATCAGTAGGGTTTATAGGTTCAATTACGAATTCCACAGAGCCGAACCCTCTGACATGAAAATATCTGGAGTCGGTGGATTATTTTCCCATTTGGTCTCTGGTAGATTGACATGTTGTTCTTGTATTGTTTTGTATTTATAATACTTATACATATAGTGCAATTGCATAGCGTGGATTCACTAGATGACCATTTGGGAAGTGTGTGAAAGGGTTTAGTTTTTCCTGTGGGGAAAATTTAACTTGGACATTTAAATCTGGTGCGTAAAAAAATATGTAAGAAAAACTCGATGTATATCAATAAAAAGATTTAAATGAAATACTAGTTTTAATAATAGTTCAGTTGTTTAAAGGTAATTTTTCAATTTAATTTGGAATTAATGTTTATTTTAGATAATTTTTTGTTTTAAAGGGAGGTTGTTAAAATAATTTGTACCTAAATAGGTACAGATAGTTATTTGGATGTGCTTGGTATTAAATTTTGGGATTTTAATATTGTTTTGATATCTTGCTGATAAATTGAAATGTAATTTTTTTAGCTGTATTTCTTTGAAAGTTTGTAGTATTGAATATTTTTTTATATATATTGTCTATTGTAGATACTCTGAAAAGGTTTTTTCAGTAGAAAATGTAGATAGTTTTTTAGGATAACCCTAATTAATAATCTTTGAACTATTTTGAGAGGATTTAAAATAACATCATATGTTCCTCCCCATCCTATAATACCGTATTATAATATAGATGTTCACCTAGTTTTTGAAATGGAATTTGTATTTACAACAACAAGAATAAGAAATATAAAACATTCCAAGTCGCGTCGCGTTGAGTTGTTTGGGACTTCTATGCAAACTTTTTTAAAAAATACTGGAGAGTTAAATAACTAATCGTTTAATTAGCAAATAGTGTTTTTACTCTAAATATTAATTTAATTATTATAACCGCTGCAGAAAATAATTTAAAACTTACCATTCACAAATAGATATTGAAGTGTTAGGAGTGACTTACCTGAAACAAAGAATAATATTTTTATTAGTTTATTATATATAACAATAGCGGTATGGGTACCGCCAACCCGGGAATCATTTATTGATAACCAAAACCCCCGCCATAGATCACCTCAAGTTTGGGAGAGACCGGTTGAAATAGACCTTTTGATCTCTCTAACCGGAGTCTCAAGGCCACTATGACATTTATTTGTTCTCACAGGTACCACAAGGTACAATAATGATAAACTGTTAATCTCCTAATTAACGCATCCTTTCAATTACTATCATTTTGCAATTCTTGGACTTCTTCAGCTATCTCTCCATCATTAATACCAAAAGGGTTAAGAATCAGCTTTTGGATAACTTTCGATTCAGTTTTGTAGTAAATAAATAAATGTTTCATGGACCACATTTTAGATCTCGCGGACCACCTGTGGTCCACGGACGACCGGTTGCGAACCATTGCTCTAGACCCATCGCCTTGCAACGCAGTGGGAGGGATGGATTCATACGTCTGTCACTTCTGTACACATTAACTCCCACCTATTCCTAACTTCCCCTTACACATTTTTCTTCCCAGAGCTTCCTCTCTTTCCTCTCCCTAAACATAACCGCCACACCCCATCCATAAAGATGACATAGGCCCTCAAGAAATGTTTTTCAAGGCCACCTGTTTGGAGCTAATATATATATTTTTAGTGCAAACATGAATATTTGTTAATATACTTAGGTACTAATGCCATATTTATAGAATAGATTTTGTCTAATATAAAGTTATTGAACTATTAATATAATACCTACACCTGCAATTCTACCTTCGATGATGTTGAAAGAATTCAAAGAAAATTTCTATAATTTTATTTTAAACTGAACATCGCTTTAGAGCACATAAATAGCCCGTAGTTAATGAATATTTTAAGTATTCTAACTTAAGAAAACAGACGAAAAATAAAGGTTTATTTTTTAATTTAAATTATTACACTCTAAATTCGATTGCTGTGAACTCCTACAATTAACAAATCTACTCGTACCTACATGAAAAAAATTATAATACCTAAATCTAATTCCAACTATAATTTGAATTCCCCAATACAAAATTTATAGTCTTGGTAACAGATCCTTAAACAATATGGATGTCTTTATTTCATAAACTAATGTGAATACAATTTTTATTTACATATTTATTGTTGATTTGGAGGATACTCACTGATTAACTATTTTTTACTTGTTATTACTTTATTCTATGTCACTACTTTGTGACAACTCTAATATTTTTTTTAACCGATATTTTGTGTTACCTTATTTTTGTCTTTATTGTCATTGTAATTTAAAAAATACGTTTACTGCATTATGTTATGTAAAAGCCCTCTGGGCGTTTTAATATTATAAAATAAATACATATTCAATATCATGCGATGTCTCGCACCTTATATTTGTTTGGAGCAAAGAAGTTCAAGGTCAGCAAAGTGTTTCCACCTGTATAATTTATGCTATCATATCCATTAGTGTGACGTTGATATTTCCGGGGTGAGAAACAACGTCGCGCGTCGCGTCTGTTAGGCTTGGACATTATACTCAGACTCAGCTAATCATTAACAGAAAAAAACTGAACGTACAGAAATGTTTTGTTTAAATGTAGAGGAATTTTTTTCCTCAGGGCCGCGTGGAGCTAACTGTAAAAAAATAAATATAAAAATACCAACGCCGAGGCTTTAGAGAAGAATCTAGGCCTACAACGGCCGGCGTGGTCCAGTGACTCGCACACCGAAGGTCGCGGGATCGAATCCCGGCGTGGCAAATAAATTTTATTTGATTAACTTGTATTATTTCACAATTTATTAATTTAAAATAATATATAGTTTATTTGCGGCACGTTCCAGAGTGGAAGACACTCTTAGTATCGCCCTGGTGTAAGACCACCATTCAGAATTGAAACGTTGCTTGAAATGGCATTAGCCGTGTTTGGTGGCCAGATCTGAAAAGCCAGGTACTTCCCCACCTTCCTCTTCCCTATCTTCTTCCCCTCCCCACTACCTTCAGCCTCACAACATACCCCAATTGGGGATGCCATAGTCTCACTGGCTTCAGACGGGAGCAGTTGAGACTCTTGTGCTGTATACACATAAAAAAACAATGAATCAAATCCACAGAAGGAGCCTAAGATAGGGACATCTAGAAACATCCTGTCGAAGAAAGGGTCTCCAGCAATATTAGAGATAAAATTATGAAGAAATAAAAAGGGGTTAAATTTTTTAACGGCGCGTGATCAACAAAGAGAAAAATAATTAATTCCAGATTAGAAGTAAATTTCTGTTCCCTGCACAATCGTAATTATCTATTTAAATTATTCTTACTCATTGAAGACGCTTTGAACATTATGCTTAGTGGTGATAGGAAGTAGAAAATGAATGAAGAAATAATTTATTCTTTTTGAAAAGGTTAATAAATTGTAAAATCGGGAAATGGAAGAAATTGAATAGAACGTACTTAAGAACACGGGTAAACTTTGTATTATCTTTATACATGACAATAGGGTAGGTCCTTTCTCAGAAAGTATTCTTTTAATTCTATATTAATGACCTCTACCATCAGACGGGTTAGTTTAATTTACAGATCTCCATCTACAAAAAATCTGGAGCCATTTATAAACTCCTTATCCTTTGAACTGAGTTTACTAAAAAACACTAAAGATGTTTTTATTATCGGTGATATAAATATTGATATCCTTGAAAATGGCCACCCAAAAAATATGATTACATGCAGACACTTGCATACCATGGATATGAAAGCCTAATTGAGGAACCTACATGTGTATTTAATGAAAGCAAAACATGCATTGATCATATCTTTAGTAAAACTAATAAAAAAACTCAAATCATTCTTTATACTACCACACTGACACAATTATTCTATCTATAACAAAAAATAACTCTTATGTAAACCAAAATACGAAATCACTCCTAACGAAGTCTGAAACAAATTGGGAAAACGTCAAAAGGGAGTTGACAATGAATGACTGGACCGCCCTTCTGGAAAAAGATGATACTGATACTACTGGAGTTATTTCGTAGAAATTATACAGCACAGTATTCTATCAAACACCAAAACCACATATAAAAAGGGATCTCATAAAAATATTCACATTAAACCATGGATCAGTCAGAATATTATAAACTCTATCAGAAAAAGAGATGAACTGCACAGAAAAGTAAAAATCAACCCTTATGATGTCTATACACTTCGATTCTACAAAAGATATCGTAATACATGTTAAAATGTAATTCGTTATGCTAAAGAAACATTCTATAAAAACAAAATTGATGAATGCAATAATGATTCCCGTAAACTCTGGCAGATCATAAATGAAATTACAAATACTAAAGCCTCGCATAAAGACAAAAACATTAAAGAATTAAATATTGATGAGATTCCCACATCTTTTACAAAACACCCAGACAAACTTCTTGACTTTATAAACAACTACATACTTTTGCAATATAGGCTCTAACTTTGCAAATAAAATTAAACAAAATTCTACTACTGTCGAAAAAACACTGAGGAACGATGATGTAAATCATGAAAACAGCCTCAATATAGTCAAGATAACAAAGTGATGAAATAAGAAATATTATAGCCTCCTTAAACACAAATACCTCATCGGGAAATGAACTGATATCAACCAAATCAATTAAGTACCTACAAAATGAGTTAATTCAACCACTGATATACCTTGTAAATCTATCATTATCTAAAGGTGTTTTTCCCGTTTGTCTTAAAATTGCTACGATCATACCATTATATAAAAATGGTCCCAAAAATGTTATTTCAAATGATCGAACAATTAGTATTTTAACTCCTCTATCGAAAATATTGTAAAAAGTAATAAAAAAACAAGTTCTTACATTTTTGGATACCAATAAAATATTTTTACCTACGCAGTATGGTTTTAGGAAAAACCTGAGTACTTGTGACGCTATAGCTAATGTAACTAAAACAATTATTAGAAAACTGGATGAAGGCAAAAAATGCTTAGCAGTTTTCATTGATCTTCAAAAAGCTTTCGATACAATTGATTATGAAAAACTGTACTTAAAACTAAAAAAAAATGGAATAACCAAAACAACTCTAAACCTACTTAGAAGTTATTTAACTGGAAGAGAACAAATTGTACAAATTGGTAAAAGAAAGAGCAAATCTCTTCCAATTAAATTCGGGGTACCCCAGGGAAACGTATTAGGACCTATACTATTTCTGATATATATAAATGACCTTATGAATCTTCCCGTATATGGAAACATAATGAGCTTTGCAGCTGTTATTATATTCCACGAACAAGATTGGACAAGAACCTACAAGGAGGCGGAACATGGCCTGGCTGTACTTCAAAACTGGCTAAAAGTGAACTCCCTTACATTAAATGTTAATAAAACTAAATATCTAACTTTCTCCAAAAACAAAAGAGGACAACCAAAGAATGTGCATACCCTCAAATTACTTGAATGTCAAAATACTTTTCCACAATGTTCCTGCCCGTCTATAACCCAAACAAAAAGTATTAAATATCTTGGGATTGAAATTGATGAAAAACTACAGTGTAATTCACACATTGATCTTACCTCAAAAAAGCTAACAAAACTCATCTATGTACTTCTTCAAAAAATTAAGAAACATCTTGTCGATGAGGGATCTAAAGAGAGCATATTATGCTTTATGCCACTCTCGATTGGAATATGGAGTAATAGGATGGGGCTCAGCAGCATCTAATCATTTAAAACAACTTAAGATAACTCAGAATTGCATCATAAAGACCATTCTCAAGGTCCCAATAAGTACGTCAACAACAGAAATTTTTAAACAGTTTGATGTTCCAAGCATACAGAAAATCTATGCCAAAAACATTCTAGTACATCACCACAAAAATGATTCAGAGGCAGACACCTCACATGCTCATAAAACCAGAGCCAAACAAATAGACATACTTAACATACCAAAGTGTAACTCTTCATTTGGTCAAAGAAGTTCTGAATTTTTAGCAGTAAAGTTATATAACAAACGCCCACTTAGTATCAAACAAATTAAAACAAAAAATAGCTACATTAAGGACATTAAATGTTGGCTGAAGGAACTATCGGAAAATGAACTTACTACTATACTTAAAACATCGTCATAGAAGATAAGTTTTAAGATTTTCACGGCCAAAAGCACCAATCCATCATCAGGGCAGATTCGGCAGATCCGGAAGATGTCACACATCTTCCGGATCTGCCGGATCTGCCCTGATGATGGACACTGCAACGATGTCCGAAACGTTGGCTAAAGAAGGAGGTAGCGCAACACGGCACAACACCCCAAAACCAAATAACGAAAATCGTCATAGAAGTTTCTGGAAAACCTTATCCAAACATTGAAGTTAAACCATAGAAGTCGCTGAAAAACTTATCCAAAGCATGTCCCCCTCAGCACAGGATCTCCTAGTGAGGAGGACTACGAATATATTTTCTATTTTATATATACATCTAACTAACATGTTTCACATAAAATGTAAAAAATATTATATAGTTACTAAATAAAAAAATAAAATAAAAAAAAGTTAAGTTGACCTTTACTACCATGGGGTAGTTTTGAGAGAATGTTAAAAACTGCCCCGAAATTGTAGGTGATAATATCAAACTTCGATATCTATCATGGCTGTAAAAATATTACGTTACTTCAGTTAAACGTTTTCATGGTAGCCTTCACGAGCAGTTAGCTAATCCTAAGTCTGTCAATATCAAAAAGTCATGTCCGTGTTCTTATGTTGGCAGTATTTACTTTATTGGCTGGCAACTCTTGCTGCTAGAGACGCTAGTGTAGCCAAATATTGGCAATATTTAGTTGAATTGGCTGGCAATAACGTAAACAATTAACGGAAACGCAGTAAATTAATTTTATTTTATTTTTACTTACTCAGTAAAATCTCAAATTGTAATATTTAATCACCGAAGACAGTCGCTAATATTGTATTGAATGATTAAATATTACAATTTAAGGTTTTACTCATTAAGTTAAAATATTCATCCTGGACTTTCAGAAAAGCCAATAGATGTCACACGTTAAGGAAAATGGATAAATCTATCCAACATGCTATCTAGATGGCTGTAACTTTGTGAATCTTGCAATCATACATAAAGATAGCAGCCGATAAAAATATGGGTTAAGAAAATGAAGATAATGTTGGTAGTTCTTAGTCGAAGTTACACAACACCGAATGGGGCATTAGCTGAGTGATAGAGCAGCGTTCCGGCAAGGCTAAGGTCCTGGGCTCAATTCCTAGATGCGACCGTAACTTTCTCTGATTTTTCTATTTCAAATTTTCAATTGAGAATGGCTAATATTATGACTAAGGCCATCCGCTCAAGGAGAAACTGAAAAAAAAAACACTAGTTGGCGACGCAATCGCTAACCCTTTTAGCGCCCTTGAGGTGATTTTCTCACGAAAATGGCGCTACAAAAGTCATCCAATTATTATTATTATTATTATCCACGGGAAAGGAATTTGTGAATTTTATTGGCCTTCCGCACACAGGCAACTTGTTAGAGACCAGTTGTCCTATCAACTAGGCAACTGAAACGCGACGGTCGCGGTGGCTAGCAGTATTGGTCGTTGCGGCCGTCGCGCTTCAGTTGCCTCGTTGACAGGTTGCCATGGTAGCGGCTCACGACCTGTCAAGTTTTCGAGTAATTTGCGTAATGTCAGATCAGAAAAATATCGATTTTGTTCAGGAGATTGATAAATTGGGGTGTGCTGTGAATTGAGTTGCCCTTAGATTTAGTTCATAATAAAATGCATTTAGGTAGGTATCTATTGTTTAATTACGGATATTTATTTATTATTTATCGATGGAAAAGTTATAATATATTTTCGTTGTAAAATGGCGAAGTGTTAAATAGAGTATACGTAAGTATACGTAGAATATACGTAAATCGGTATTCATTAAATGCTTCTGTTACTACTTACTACTATTTGACGATAGGAGGTAGAAAATTTAGGTAATTCTTTTGTTATGTCGCTTGTAGAGCGACAACCACCACTTTTCACAGAAGTGGTTTAAAATATAAACAGAAATTTCCTGGAAGTAACTTCCCTCAGCCGGAACACTATTTGAGTTCTTGCGGGGGGTGGTGACTGGTGCCTGGTGACTCACCCAACGTAATAAACCTCTCCAACCCCTTTTCCTCTTACTTCCTTCCATTCTTTCTGTCTCCTTCCGTACCCACCGCCACCGCCACCGCCACCGCCCTAAGCGGAGATTAGCATGAACTTACTTTTATATTCTTCTCCCGGAATCGAATCCTCGAAGATTCAAAAGGAGATTCCGAGTGACTCGTGACAGACAATGGAGGAAATGCAAAGATAGACTAAGATAAGGCGGTATTAACTTTAGAGATGCCATTTTTAGGAGACCGGCCAACTCTGAATGAAACCAACTCAAAAGCACCTCAGAAAGGTCATTAAGAGTGATGATAAAAAAATACTAAAAAATGGTTAAATAGGTTAAGTTAGGTTAGGGTTACCGGCTATTTTAAAATGATTTTTTCATAGCTTTTAATGACATTTCTGAAGTATTTCTGAGTTGGTTTCATTCTGAGTTGGCATGGAACCCATTTTTTAATAGACTTTTCTATTTTATTATTATTTATTTTACGTTAGCTCCACACAGGAAGGAATATAATTCACCTCAAAGTCAATATCATCTTTGGGGATGCTGTATTTTCAGGAATGGAAATTATGTTATCTTGGCAATGCTTTGTGTATACTGCATATTCTTTAATGAATATTAATTGATCAATATTTTGTAAGGAGAACACCATACGATTACTTTTAAGTTTATTATAGTTAAGCGCACTTGAAGTGAAATAACACTAAACAGTTTCGTGTTACATTATATTATATAATTATATTATTATAATAATTATTATACATGTTATATTGTATTATTTATAAAGGAATATTATTATTATTATTGGAAGGAAGAAGGTATGAGGGGTGGGTAGGAATTTGGAGGTCAATCCAGGAGTGATGAACGTATAAATCCATCCCTCCATATTATAGCGGTTCAAGAACATTTTCCGAGAGAGGCCTAATGGAAAGGTCAAAACGTCTTCCTAAACCAGTCACCCCCGATCCGGCCTGCCACGCAGTTGGTGGGCAGACTTATCCGCGGCCAAGACCAGAGCAAATCTCACCCGGATTTGAACCCGGGCACCCCTGCTAAGTCACTAAATGTAGAGAACCACTTGCAGAGATGTTGATAATTTAATCAATGGTTCCAAGGGCGGTGGTACCTATAACCGCCTCCCAAATTATATTATTCAATGTGGATGTCTCTATCACCTGTTCAATATAGATTGGAAAAAAGTTCTATTTATCGATTGTCCAATTTTTTTTTTCGTTATTTGTTTTTGGGGTGTTATGCAGTGTTGCGCTACCTCCTTCTTTAGCCATTGTTTCGGACAGCGTTCCAGTATCCAGTGAAGATGGAACTGCAACACGGCATAACACCCTAAAAACAAATAACGAAAATACTTTTGGCCATAAAAATCTAAAACCGTACCTGATTGTCCAATTGTTTTGCCAGACTTCTTTGAAAAACCTAAATTCGAGTTGAGTACACAGTTAGGTAACGTACCCATGCTACGTGACAAGTTTAGGGGGGGTCTTTAAAATGTCACGCTTGGTACAAATGAGCGGCGGCGGGCTTAGGTTTTTGGTCACCGGGGGGGGGGGGGGGGGGGGGGGGGGGGGGGTTAAAAATTGCAAAAAGTTGGTCACGTAGTATGGGTACGTTCCCTTATATGTAGGCGTAAACCCTCTATCTGATACAATTCTCAGGTTACTCATAAACTCCACCAATAATATTATCACCGTTACACCTCCCGGTGTTATTTTATAGCACATTTAAAACGTAACACGCACACACTTGTTAATAATAATTGATTCATGGTGAGCATTCGAATGTTAATTTCATCATTATCTCAAAACTTACTATTTGGAGATGTCTGAATAATCAACTGGTGGATGGATATAATACAAACCTATCCTAAGTTCATGCACCATATTGACTTACTTGAGAAAATTGATTCTGTGAGTCTGGAAACTAGGCGGAAAACAAGTCTTGCCATTATGTCTTTCAAAGTGGAACAATTTCATCGATAGTTCATTCCTCTATGGACTATCGATGCTATGATTTGTATGTACCAGACAAACACAGCCGATGTCGACATCATGATTTATTTAAAGTACCGAACGGCAAAACAGACGTACGACGAGAGGAGTGGTGCTGTTCAATGGACTAGTAAACCATTTGGAAGTGAGTGACTTCTCTATATGCCTTAAAACTATTATTGACGAGTCACCCACCTATATGCTGATATGACAACTAAATTGTATCGTAAATGGAATAATATTCTGTTGTACAAAAATTCGACCAAGAAAATACCACCACACACACACACCAATACGACCGTCACACGTCAATGTACAAAAATAATAAAATAAAATAAAAATATCATGAAAAAGCTTGTGCGCAACTGGTTTACGTAATGTAAATTTGGCTCAAGATAATCATAGAAGAATTAAAAAAATTCTAATGGTATTTCAGCAAATACAAGTTTTAAATATAGTGAAAACTTCATTCATGCATTCCTCGTTGCCCAGAATACTAATGGATGGAAATAATTATGCTGAGCCAAAGGACATCTTTAGTTTATCACTAAATGAATACAAAATATTATTACTGAGACAGTTCAGGCATGTAAAATGCTGTATAATTTTGACAAAGTCTGTTAGTCTAATTTGTGGAATCACCTTTTAAGTACAAGCCCTTTGCAAGTTCAAAATCAGAGAGTGAAATATTTGTGTTCAAATAATGTCAAATTAATTCTTCTTCATCATGCAAGTTTTCAACCCCAAAGCTCCGAAGTAATTAAGTAACTTGGTTCATTGTTTACGAGTTTTAAAATGCAAATAACAAATCTCTGTAGACTTGTGATGTCTGCAACAATGAGATTTAGTTCAAGTGAATGCTTGGTATTATCGTGAAATTTTATTTCTTCTTCTTCTTCTCGTGCCCTATCCGTTCAATGAACGTTGGCTATCATGTTAGCTACGCGGACTTTGTTTACTGCGGCCCGGAACTGCTCTACAGTAGACTGGTCAAACCACTGTCTCAGGTTTTTCATCCACGATGTTCTCCTTCTTCCAGGGCCCCGACTTCCGGCAATCTTTCCCTGCATTATGCGATTCAAGATCTCGTACTTCTCTGAATGCCACATCACATGTCCTAGATATTGAAGTTTTTGGATTCTTTGTTGTTTTAATAACTTCTTTTTCTATATTCATCCGAACCATAATATCTTCATTCGTAACTTTGTCCTTCCAGCTTCTCCTGTAGATCCACATCCTGAATGCCTCAAGTTGCCTTATCAATTTTTCAGTAAGCGTCCATGCTTCCATTCCATAAAATAATACCGAAAACATGTAGCATCATCATAATTGTATGTATATTGCAAATGCAATTTACATCATTCTAATACAAGGATATAAATTGTTCTCCGTCTTGTTTTTGTATCATATTAAGCCCCCACATTCCGAATTTCTTCCCATTGTGGTGCATATTTCTCATGAACACAGTTTTTAAGTTTTTAAAATATTTACAGAGCCGAAACGGTACTTATGGAAATGCTCCAAAACTTATTAATATCACATTTTGTTCTTTTATTTAACATGTTAGTGATATGAAAAAAATCGCAGTATATCTTTAAATGCAATTTGGGAATTGGTCGCGAGATTTTTGCACTATTTTAAGCGATCCGTATTTTATTAAATATTTTCGCAATTTTCGCTTAATTATTATCGTTTTTGAAGTGAAAACTTCTTTAGAACCGTTGTGAATTGAAACTCGATAAAAAGAAAAATAGCGACACTAAAAAGAGACAAACACAAACATCTATTGGTTTTAGTCAGCAAGAGAATGATATAGAATAATTGGTCTTCTCTTCGTGAAAAAATTTTGTAGCTTCTCTCCTTTGTCTGCTTTAGTTTTCCGAAGGTTTCATTTCTACCGCGTGTGAGCCGCACACTCTGATTTTTTTAAAGCGAAAACTTCTTTAGCACCGTTGTGATTTGAAACTCGATTTAAATAAAAATAGAGACGCTAAACTTAAACATCTATAGGATTTAGCCTACGAGAGAATGAGATAGTGTATTAGGTCTCTTCTTTGTGCGGTGTTTCATAGCCTCCTCACTCTTGCCTTCTCCGCTTTAGTTTTATGAAGGTTTCACTTCTACCGCGTGGGAACTGCCCACTCTAATGTTTTTAAATGTTTGCTTGTTTAAACACTTCAAATGCATAATATATACTAGAAGGTGACGGTATAACTGATGTTTTGAAAACAAACGAACGGATAATACATTAATAATCTCAATTACATTTCTAAAGCTGACGTCAAAATGAAGTGTAACTGTGTAACTGCTGAAATGTCATCCTTTAGAGTTTAGAGAACACCCGATTGGGAGTTAACGCTAATGTCAAGTACTGGTTGATTCAATGATGGATTATAATTGATAGTGCTATCGATATTGTTTACACCACTGTGCGATATCCCGAGGTGGACTGAATTCCAAGGATGCCAGATGACGCGGGAAATTGCTTTGAATGGAACAAACGAGGCGGTATGAAATAGCTTATTGAACTATTGTTCTCATTGACAGCTGTGTCTATGGTGGCAACTTGTGTGACATGTATAGTGTATATGAGTTCATTTTTAGAATGAAGGAGGATATACATCAATGTTATTTGAAGCTAGATGAAAATACACGTGGACATCGGAAATAATTTAGGCGCTCAGGCTGTCAAAAACCAAAAATGATATTTGTATTGTGTTTGCATGAATATAAAATAGGTGTTTTGTATAATCTACAACACAGTATAAAGCAAAGTCGCTCCTGCTGTCTGTACGCTTAGATCTTTTAAACTGTGCAACGGATTTTCATGCGGTTTTCACCAATATATAGAGTGATTCATGAGTAAGGCTTAGAAATATAATTTTCGAAGGTTTTCTGTAAATTGGTTGGAATATATAATATATAAAGGGAGCGGGCTGGCTAGCGGGCGGTGTGGATTTGATATGTATGCAAATTAAGAGATGGCGTTGTTTATAAAGGTTGGGTAATGGCGTTGAATTTAGTTAGCCACAGCAACGTGTGGCCGGGTCAGCTAGTATAATATAATAATTTGTCTAGCATTTTTACACTAGGGTGCTATTTTTATTGGTTACTAGCGGGTTAACAATGCTACTTAAAGGGGTACACAATCCTAATAATTTTTGTTTGCTCAAAACTCACATTTTAATCATTTCCGGCGAATTCGTAACTATAATAACTTTTTTTCATTTCAATGCCGCAAAAGGAATGGGAGTTATTTATTTTGTAGATTAATAAAAACAGTACCTTACCATTAATATATTTTACGTACAACGATTTTAATACTTTATAACCCATTTTTTCAACTATAAAGTTAGCGGTAAGCACCAGATTTTATTTTTCTAGACGATGAATTAATAACTTCGGGAGGAAAACATGGAGACAAATTTTAAATATTTGTAACACGTTCTTCAGAATTAATTAAAATGAACGCGGCAGAAATGTATATAATTTTTTGGGCACCATGCCTGTTTTATATACTTAAATAAAATAAAATAAAATAAATAAAAATAAATAAAATAAAGGCTAAAGAAGGAGGTAGCGCAACACGGCACAACACCCCAAAAACATATAACGAAAATAAAATAAAGGTCGAATCTCCAGGCCTGCTAGAGTGAATTTGACCGTACGTTCGTACAATACGCCGTGCCGTGGCGTATATTTGTTTACACGCTTTCATCACTTACGTCGATAAGATTCTGATTCTCGCATTCTTTTTCTTTTTCTTCGATACGATAAATTCGACAGTAGATCCGTCCAATACACGGGTCACGAGTCGCAATTTGTATTCACGGCTTCTTTACTTACGACGTAAAGATTCTGAATAAATATATGTAGGGCATATTGTCGTATTAAAAAATAAATGGTTTCTTCCTGTATGTCCTTTCCCATTTGTTCCGGTACACGTTCCCGTTCACCTTATCTCCCCGCCCCAGAGAAAACTTTCATAAACAGATACATTTGCGGGTGTGCGCATAACAACTCATCAAAGATTCATCGCAATCGGATGAATGGTTTAGGTACCGCATAAGGAACAAACAAAGAAACATTCATTTTTATGATATGATTTTAGATTTTTACGGCCAAAAGTACTTTTAATGTTTGTTTTTGGGGTGTTATGCCGTGTTGCGCTACCCCCTCCTTTAGCCAACGTTTCAGACAGCGTTACAGTGTCCATCATCAGGGCAGATGTGTAAATGTTGGTGGTGAAATGTGTGCTTAAGTACTTGGAAGCAATACCGTGTTTCCAGCTCCACTCCACTACAGTATATAAATTACAGTATACTTCAAGATGGTTTTCTGCATTTAGATTTATTGTAGCCGTCAATTCGTCGCCCGAGTTCTTAATTGTCCAAACTACCATTTGCGTATTTTACAGGAGGAGGTTTTCCTTGATTATTTCAATGAAACATTATTATAGGTGTGTAAGACGAACCTATTTACGTAAAGGTAAAGGTCTCATAAGTTGAAATTATTCATAATAAGGTGACTTATTATTGTTATTGATACTTTATTTTTAATTTTAAAATGGAGATTGAGCAAGAATGCAAAATCAAAATTATTCTTAAGGAGATTGACCACACTAAAATGGAGATGGAGCAAATTCTGCATAAATATTTTCCGTGCTTAATTGCGCAAACGACCATCTCAAGTTATATACAGGATGAGTTTATTTTCAATATATCTATTTTTGATATTGACAATTCGTGTTGGAAATAATAGAACTTATAAATTAACTAACTTGTCTATCCCTCATTATTTTCTATTCCATTTAACCGATTGTGATGAAACTTTGGGTAGTTATTGTGCGCTTGCACGCTAAAACTTCTATGTATAATGGTGAGCTCTGACTTTATGAAATTTGCACACATATTCCCTTATTATTTTCTGTACCATTCATCCGATTCCGATGATACTTTCATGAGATGTTTTACGCATGCCCGCGAAGGTTTCAATATATAATGGTGAGTTCTGGTGTTATTAAATTTGCAATTAAGTGAGTTCTGGTGTTATTAAATTTTCCTTCATTATTTCCTAAACTATTCATCAACGCTGTATCATTCTGCGCACGCCTGCGAAAATTTATATATATATAATGATGAGCTCTGGCATTATGCAATTTTCATAAAAATTACCTTATTATTTTCTGTGCTTCCGGTGAAACTTTGGGGAGTTGTTGTACGCACGGCAGCGAAGGTCTCCATATGTAATGGCGAGTTCTGGCTTTATGAAATTAGCATTAAAATTATCTTATTATTTCCTACACAATTTAACCGATTGTGGTGAAACTTTGGTCAGCTGAAACCGCGAAGGTTTCTATGTATAATGGAGAGCTCTGACATCATGACATTTATTTAAAAAATACATTAGGTGGCTCGCCAGTTGTTTGAAAAATGTGTGTATTTTACAAAGTTAAGCGGTAGGGGGGAAAGGGGGGGTGGGGAATCCGGGAGGGAGGAAGGAAGGAACGAAGCGGGGGGGAGTCGCGGGAGTGAAAGAAGGGAGGGGCGACGGGGAAAGTGGAAGCGGGAGGGGGAGGGGTTGGAAGGTGAAAGGGGAACGCTGAAGGGACCGTGGAAGGGGAACGGGGCGGGAACAGAAACGCATGGAAATGGATGTGCAGCGATAATTATTTTAAAAAATACCAAAGCTATAATTGAAACACATTAAAATTTGTTCAAAATTTATTGAAATGCTTTTTCGTGAAAAAAATACAAACAATCTGAGAATAAGGCAGAGGGAACGCCTGAGGGGAACAGGGTGGGAACGGGAGTGCTTTGAAAAGGTCATGCAAAGATAATTAAAAAAAAATAATAAAACTATAGTTGAAACACATTAAAATATTTTATAAATTTATTGATTTTTTTTTGTTAGAAAAATAAAAATAAAATTAATTTGTTTATTTCACAATTTATTCATTTAAAATAATATATAGTATATTTGCGGCACGTTCCAGAGTGAAAGATACTCTCAGTATCGCTCTGGTGTAAGACCACCATTCAGAATTGAAACGTTGCTTGAAATGGCTTCTGCCATGTTTGGTGACCAGATCTGAATAGCCAGGTACTTCCCCACCTTCCTCTTCACTATCTCCTTTCCCTCCCCACTACCTTCAGCCTCACAACATACACTGGCTCCAGACGGGAGCAGTTGGGACTCTTGTGCGGTATTCACGTAAAAAAAAGCGGCGTGATTAAAAAATAATAAAATATTTTTCACGGAGTCAATAGTTTTTGAGTTATAATAAAAATCCTGGAAAAACTCTTCTTTTTTCATATTCTTTAGCTAAAACTCAAATCCCAACCAAATTTTTGGTGACGAAACTAGAATTCGTAATCAGCACCCCACAACACATAAACGAGGAAAAAATCAGAACTGCACCAGAATGTATATCAACAAACTAATGACAGGACTAATTCTTAAATGACAAACAAAGGCTTCATACAAGTACGGATAAACTGATAATTTCGAATCGAACTTCTAACTTTAAAATGAAATGACAGTCAACAAAACTGATTTCGACAATAAAAACTCTCGAAAAGGAGAATTTGAGTTAAAACCGAAAAATGAACACGCTGTATTTAAAGTTCCTTGCCATTTATAAAACAAAACTGAAACGTCATTGATAAAGATACTTAAAACTAATACTAACCGCTCTATTTCAGCACTGCTGCGTATGTATGATCTTTTGTCAATAGTTTAGGACATTTTTTTGTAATTTCGTTGTTCAAAAACTCACTTGTAATACCATTAAATGCCTTTTGCTTCCGAATAACACACCACAATAACAAAAACAGTGTGAAGTAAATAAGCAACATGGCGGCGCGGTATCGTGAATCGGCGTGCTGTGATTGGTCGATTGGTGGAGTTTGACTAATCTAGCCCAAGATTTTTGTTTTTTTTTACATTAACTCCACACAGGAGGCCTTGAGGATAATAATTTCCCTCAGGGCCTATGTCATCTGGGATGCTGTGTGAAGGGTCTTTTTGAGGAGAGGAAGGAATGAACATTGGTCTTGAAGAGACCCTGTTGTAGGAAGGAGGAAACACAGAGGCCGGCAAATCATTCCACAGCCGAGCTGTTGAACATAAGAACGAGTTGAAGAAACGACCCGTCCTGATGTGACAAATGTCAACCGTGTACAAATGTTGGGCACGCGTTTGGCGTGTTTCCCGACTATGCATCAATGATGCTAGTTCCTCGGAGCATCTTCCATTGTAATACCGGTAGAACAAGGATAGCACTCGCACCCGACGCCTGTGCTCTAAAGATTGCAATCCGTCTGTTAAGATGGGAGAATCTATCAAACGGACCGCCCGTTTCTGCACAGAGTCGAGGGTATTTTTCAGGTATTTTGGAGCTCCAGATCAGAGTCACCTCTTCAACCGTGGGGCGCACTTGCGATTCCTACAGGGTTAGCAGTTGTGCACTATTAGAGTATCTGTGGGCCCTGTACAGTACGCCCAGTTTCTGGGAGGCTAACTTTACTCTGGCTTCGATGGAGCCCCCATTCCTGAGCTGGTCACTTAGGGTTACACAAAGCATATCAATGGAGGGCCTGTTCGGAAGATTGCTTCCGTTGAAAGAGACTAGATTTTCATTTCGATCCCTTTTAGACGTAATCAGACAAGATTGGGTCTTTGAAACATTAAATTCAACGAGATTATTTTTACCCCAAGAGAAAACACTCTCGAGGTAACCGTCCATTCTTTGCTTCAAAGCCATACGAGCTGTTGGAGTTTGTGAGCCCTTTGGGGCTTGTCAAACATAAAGCTATCATAAACTGTACTGTCATCCGCGTAACAAAGAATTGGTGCACATGACAAAAGGTCGTTGATCTGCAACAAAAACAAAGTCGGAGACAGTACCGATCCCTGTGGGACGCCAGCATTTATCGAGTGGGAGGAAGAGGTGAAACCATCGGCTACCGTCTGAATCGACCTCTCCCTCAAGAAGTCGGCAATCCACGTACACAAGGATGCTGTGATTGTAAACGCAATAAAAATTAAATACTCAATTAATGAGGTCCTTCCTATGTAATGTAAGTGTTGATTATTGACAATTTTTTTGTTCCTAGAAGTAGTAAAAATGTTTTGTTATTTTTTACAATTTTGTTTGTTTTATAGAAGTAATATAAACAAATAATATTTTTTCACAAACTTCAATTATTGTTTTTTATTTTTTATTTATTAATTTAATACGTTTTACTGTCTGAATAAGTGTAAAAAATAAGTAAAATAACAGTAAACAAACTTGTCTAAAAAAACGATTTAACTTGTCTAAAAAAGTTTCGGTTTCTGAGACAGACATTGAAGATTCGGTTTCGGTGGAAAGTCCTGTTTCGGTCGGACACTAAAAATAATACAAATAAATTTCCAAGATTTACATTGATTCCCCTTTGATAGATTAAAATAATATTTGTTGAATGGAAACGTTTGATATTCTGTTCCAGTTTTTTTATAGACTAAATACACAAACTAAAATATCCATTCGGTTTCCCGCAAGTCTTTGAACGGGGCCATAAGTTTGTTAAGAGATAGAAGGGTCCTGTATTACCAAGATGACCGCAGGCTGCGGCGATATATTCTCTCTCCTTTGAATCACATCCGCTGGACCATTCACTATTGTCCTCTTTCACTTGAATAAACAATCGCATTCCTTACTTTTATTCTGGAAAAATATAATTTCATTACTGAGAGCTGAGTAAACTTTGCTGAAGGCTTATTGGAAAAATATTGTAAGTAGTATTATGGTCATGGAGCTTCTGTGTCATCTTTATTATTTGCTGAGACTTATAAAAACAATAAAGAAAATGGAGCAGCCCAGAAAAATTATAGTGTCAAAAATACCCTTTATAATGTGCATACGTTCAACACAGTTTTTAATAATAATGTTTGGATGAAGCAAATAATAGTGGACACACTTTAGCGGTCCATTCTTTTTTATACGAGTATGTTATTTGATTGGCTATCCTTTTCAAGAGCGGTGCAATTTTTTGTTATGTTATTATGTATAATACGCGTCTTGTATTTCTGTCTTTGAATAGATGTGGTAATTGTTCAAATTTACTGACATTCGAATGGAAAATTTGTTAAATTTTCACATATAGCAAATACTTTGTCAATACCTTTGTTTAAATTCCACTTAATTTTATATATTTAATTAACCGGTTTCGGTTCGACCGGAACCTTCATCAGGGTGTACAAAACATATAAAATCAATCACAGAGTTACAGAAGGTGTCTAAAGAGAGAAGGGGTAACAGTAGATGAAATGTGGAGAAATATGTTTAAAATGTGGCTATTTGTCAAAAATCTAATTATTTATTTGTTATATTGGTTTAATTTTTTATAATTTATTTATTTATTTATATTTTATTAACGCCCTAGTGGGCTTTTACAAGAAAAGAAGCAAATTTATATTTAACAATATTAATTACATGTATTACATAAACAATAAAACAGAATAAATATGAATGCAATCGACTTGTTAGGTAAAGAATATTACAACATAAAAAAGAAATGAAATGAAATAGTACAAGTTGTACTTACAAAAAACTAAAACAATTCAGCTTTAAATATCTATACATATTATTAACAATAATAATAAGACCTGACATAGAACAAAGTGTAAATACAACTGCAAAAATATTATAAAGAAAGTATACATTTTACTGGTGAGGTTTAGATGAGAAAATATTTTATGAGAAAAACAAAAATATAATAAAAGTTAAATATTAGCAGATAGAATCGAGATTAGTTGATTTTTGAAACATTCAAAACTGTCAACACTAAATATATCTATAGATTCGCAGTATTTATTCGCAAGGTTATGGATTCTTGGAATTGGTGAGTATATGGAGTAATTAGTGTTGAGTTTATTGTTGCATTTAAAAATATCTTTACTACGAATGTAGTAAAGATATTTTATTTTATATTTTATATTTTATATTTATTTTATATTTTATTTTATTTTTTAAAAATATCTTTATCTTTACTGTCTAGCAGGTATGCTAATGCAAATTAGTTCCAACAAATTAGGGCTGTCAATTAAAGATTTTATAATTTTGTATAAAAATAATAAATCAATTAACACTCTTCTATCTGATAATTTAAGAAGTCTGGTTTCAGCGCGTAAGTAATTATAATTTATAAATTCGATTGGAATTTTCATTTTAAAATTGATGTACCGAAGAAATTTGTTTTGTACCTTTTCCAATGATTGAGAATGAACATTGTAGTATGGTGACCATACAGAGGAATTGTATTCTAACCTGCTTCGTACTAGTGAGCAATACAGATGTTTTAATGTTAACATACTTTTAAAATTTGCCCCCATTCTCAAGATAAAACCTAGTATTCTCATTGCATCGCTTGTTATTTCATCGATGTGTACATTGAACTGTAGACTCTCGTGGAATATAACACCAAGATCACGAATCTGCGATACACGAAGAAGATTAACACCATTCATATCATAAGAAAAGTTAAAAGGATTTTTACCTTTGTAAAAACTAATAATCTGGCATTTACCAATATTTAGTTAATGATTGTATTTTTATTTTTTAAGCTTTTAGATTATTATGACGAAACGTATACCATTTCTGGGTAGTTTATCTATTAGGTGCGTTGCGAATTCTGAAAAATCAACACTAAATATCTTCTTTTGAAAGGCAATGATTCTGAGGTTAATATTTTTTTTTTTCAAATCGTATCCTGCCATTATAATATCCCGTTATTTTAACAACTAATGGTTATTTTAATAATAACTAATAGTTATTTTATCCCATTGAATTAACAAATAATAATTTGCAATTTGGGAGGCGGGACTGGGTACCGCCGCCCCGGGAATCTTTATTGGATAACCAACACCTCTGCCATAGGTCACCCCAAGTGGTTCGCTACGTTTGGTGATTTAGCAGGGGTGCCCGGCTTCATGGGATGAGGTTTGTCTAGGTCTTGGAGGCGGATGACCAAGACACACTGAACCCCAGATTCATACCCACCCCTTAAACCCTGTTCCTTTCCAGAACTCTCCTCTCCTTCTTTCCTTAAAAAAACCCTCCACACACATTCCCCAAAGATGACATAGGCCCTGAGGGAAATTATTTTCCTCAGGGCCTCCTGTGTGGAACTCATGTAAAAAAAAAAAAAAAACTAATTTATCGTAACCTTTTGGTAACGTCAAATAACTAACGCATAATCAAACACGTGTTTGAAAATCAGATAAGTAATATAAACGAGTCGTAAATTTCGTTACTAGAACTTCCCTGATTATTTGGTTAAGTTTAACAAAACCGATTGGGAGATTGCCCCATAAAATTTTACCGTTAGCTAATGATTTCATTTTCATTTAATTAGACCAAAGTTGTCCATTTTCCAATAAGCTATTAAATTTAATTTGTTCTACTTCCATTATAGCCAACACTGAAGACAATAGAGTTTATTGTGTAGCTCTTACTCTTACTTTTTGTAGCGGAATAAATGACGTTAGCGATCGTAAATATTGTAATTAAAATCTTCGAAAAATTCAAGTCGTTTAGTGTACCAAGAAAAAGGGACGAATAAATCAATTTTCCAATAGTGACTTCTACGAAATCATCAAAACTAAATCTCTCAAAATATTTTAACTACTAAAATACAGAAAGAACGATTTTCACGGAGGATTTTTTAAAATATATTAATAGAATTTATTATTTTATGGGTCCTAAACGAAAGGCTATTTCTGAGACACTATTGAATTGAAATCCAATGACTCTTCATATCAAATTTTAAAAACACCCAAATCATTTTCAGGATTTTTTACTTTCATTCCTTTTACGTGAATGATTTACGAATTAACCATTTATGTTATGGTTTACTAAATTAAAAAATCAATAATCATTATTGTTCAAAAATTGCAGTTCCAAATAATAAATTTTACGATACCATCATCCAATGGCGCGCGGGTAGTATCGGACAAAAACAAGCTTCGTTTGTTAACACTATAATTTTCTTTGTTTTATTGTAATATAATATTGTAACGTGAAGAGTAAATTAAATAGCGATGATTAAAATAAGAGTTTACCAAATCATTTTCAAATATATAAAAAAAAAACATTAAATAAAATGCAAGAAAATCCGAAACCAAACAATGTGCAGAAATGCGTAGTATTGAATATTAATGAGACAAAATAAATTGTAATTATTAATTTTTAATTAAATGAAGACAATATTAGCGAAACTTAATCGAAAATGTGGAGACAGAAAAATCAGAAAAATATATTGGCATCTCCGGGACTCGAACCCAGGACCCTTTGCTTACACGACAAGTGCTCTACCAACTGAGCTAAGGTGTCGATATCAAATTCGGTCACTTTTAACTGTATCATACTTCGACTAAGAACTACCAACATTATCTTCATTTTCTTAACGTACATATTATTGGCTGCTATCTTTATACATGGTTGCAAGATTCAACCCGAACTAAATGCTATCTAGAATAGTGTCTGGATAAATTTTTATTCATTTTATTTTTAATATGTGACATCTATTGACTTTTCTGTAAGTCTATGATGAATATTTATTTTTAATTTTTAACTTTTTATGAGTAAAATCTCAAATTATAATATTTAATTAAATAAAGATAATATTAGCTAAACTCAATCGAAAATGTGGAGACAGAAAAAGATATTGGCACCTCTGGGACTCGAACCCAAGACCCTTTACTTACATGGCAAGTGCTCTACCTTACTACTTGCCATGTAAGCAAAGGGTCCTGGGTGTCCCAGAGGTGCCAAAATCTTTTTCTGATTTTTCTGTCTCCACATTTTTGATTGAGTTTCGCTAATATTGTCTTCATTTAAATAAATATTATAATTTGAGATTTTACTTAAAAAGTTAAAAATAAAGGTAATTATTTAACTTTTCTTATTATATTACGGTTTATTGAACAGCCCCTCAATATATAATATTTTTTTCAAGGTATTCCATACATCTGATTTCACATTGAATTCCGGCTATTTTCCCTGAGCTCTCCCAAGTTCTTTTTGTATCTCAGAATTTTCAATTTTTTTCGTACTTAACGAAAGATTAGTAGACACTTTTATAAAATTAACACTCATAGAGGTAAAAATAAAGTTTGGGACGCACATAATATTTTTAAATAACATCAATAAATCCATCTTATTATGTTTTTACATTACATAATACGTACTTGCAAATGAAATTAACTATACCAAGGTGTTTAATAATTTAAATAAAAAAATCTAATTGAGTGTCCGATACTACCTGAAACGTATTCTAGTCACAATATCAGGGAAGCAAAATAAAGGAGGCTAAATCAGCAAAAAAAAAGAAAGACTTCTTAAATTTACACTGCAATATTATGAAACAGCTTGTATTGCTCTAACTGCACGCCAAAAAGAGATATAAGGCTTGTCCGATACTACACGACCAAACGAAGTAAAATATTATCTATGGGTTGCTGTGCAGTTTTGGCAATAAAAAAACGATTTGGTTGTCGAGGTGCTTCTTAATACGCAAGGTGCGTAAATCAGTCGAATACGGTGAACATTCTTTCTTAATCGTTGTAATTTGCAAAATTTTAAATTATTTGACTTAATATTTCTGCAAGGTACGTTCGCAGCATCCAGACAACTTTACCATTCCAGAAGGTCATGCACCAGTCACAAGTATTTAGGAACATTATGCCTACAATTTACCGTAATTCATATGCACAACAAACTCAAGGTACCAAATTAAATTAGAATTTATTTTTTTCACCATAGAAAATTAGACACTTCAGAATACAAAGATTTAATAAAGACGTTCTAATAGTCCTGTCATATCACATAATGTGTGACATCCCTCTAGACTTTGCGTGATATTATTTAGTCTAGCCTCTTGTAAAATACACCGCCTTGTTCCGTTTCGTCCTTCTCGTTGACATTTAATTTACAAAACATGCGATTTGAGTATTCTGACAAAGTCCCTGAATTCCCGAAGTAAACAGATCATGCAGAAGTGGAACTGATTGTGTGGAGGAGCAGAGCGTGAAATACAGAAACTCACACAAGCATTTGGTGGTAGGTACCGAAGTTAGACTTCTGTGGCATTTATTGAAAGTCTTATCCTTTGAAATATCATGGCCGATAACCAGGGATATAAATTACACGAGGAAAGCTAAAACTAACTATTTAAATATGATAATATATTTAAAAGGTTTCGCAATGGACATCTTTATAATGACATTAATGCAATGTAAATCTTAATAATGACATTTAAAGTGATAGTTAAAAGAATTCATTGTCTAATCTTTCATAGATAGCGCTTGTTTAATTATTTTAGGATGAAACACTTCAGCAAGTTCGGTATATCAATTAATTGTTTGCGCCCGAACACAAACCAATTCAAAACATTGTCCACGAACAAACTCAATTCTTTCAAGAAAAGCTAACAAATGCAATGTTGGATTGAATCACCGATACAATATTATATTTGTTAGCCTTTCTTGAAAGAATTGAGTTTGTTTATTGACAAAACTATATATTCATATTCGTATTCCATATGTACAGACGCAAACAATTAATTTATCTTAATATTTAAAGCATAACGAACAAAAGGTGTTTTTTCCTAAAATAATAAAACTATAGCCATCTAAAAGACTAAATTTTGAATTCTTTAAAATTTAATCTTAATTTCATCATAATTATCACTAAGCGATTTTTAATTTCCTTTATTTCTTTGCAATATCAGTATCCAATTATCCAAATCCAAAGAAAGACATTAGGTAAAACGAAATATGGGAGGGAACACACATAAGATTTGGGAGTAGCCGGCTATTCAGATCTGGTTGCGAAACATAAATATAACGGGTACCTGATTAAAACGATAACATGCATCTTCGCATTTATTCAAACTAGAACCTCTAGGTTGAATATTGTGCAAATATACCCACTGTATCAATACCAAGCTCTGTTGGTGAAAACCCGTTATATCATTAATATTATTTTTGTCCTAAGTGTGATTAACTGATCAGTGACCACATTTGGAAAGTTTTTTCGTTTTTTCTTGCAATATTATTTACACACATCGGGAGTCATCATCATCTTCACTCTTGGCTCTACAACTCCTGGTAAATGTACAATTTTGAAATGAGAATATTCTTAGATAAGTTTTAAGATTTTCACGGCCAAAAGCATTTTCGTTATTTGTTTTTGGGGTGTTATGAACATGAACCACTATTTTATTACATAATCAGACTAGCTGGTCCACGGCATGCGTTGCAATGCCAAATACATTGTTTCTCCCTGAATCACCTTTCCCGTGCGTCCCTGTTCCCCTCCCGCATACCCTTTCTAGCTAGCAACATAAATTATAGCCTATGTCACCCGGGGATAATGTAGCTTTACAACAGTGAAAGAATTTTTCAAATCGGTTCAGCAGTTTCGGAGCCTATTCAATGCAAACAAAGAAACAATAAATCTTTCCTCTTTATAATATTAGCACAGATTGAGATGTATGCTGACTCGCAATTTTAAGCCACAATATAGCAAGAACAGATAAAAAATTTACATAGTTGTATAATAATGAAGGAAGAATGTAAGTATTTAAAAAGAGATGTTATGCTTACCGTAAAATAATAATGTCGTAAAATGAAATGTTGCCTTGTGCATATAAGTTTATAAACTAACTCAATAAATAAATAAATTATTTCCTTCTTCAAACACAGCAAATATATGTAGATACGTTTTAAGATTTTCACGGCCAAAAGTATTTTCGTTATTTGTTTTTGGGGTGTTATGCCGTGTTGCGCTACTCCTTCTTTAGCCATAGTTTCGGACATCGTTGCAGTGTCCATCATCAGGGCAGATCCGGCAGATCCGGCAGATCCGGTAGATCTGCCGGATTTGCCCTGATGATGGACACTGCAACGATGTCCGAAACGTTGGCTAAAGAAGGAGGTAGCGCAACACGGCATAACACCCCAAAAACAAATAACGAAAAAGAGAATATTCTTAGTTTCTTACTGAGATGTCATTTATCCAGTTCATACCTCTCCCTTACCATCACCTTGCTAGAAAAGTATTTGAAATTTGGAACAATGGCAAGAAGTATAATGCATTTGTTTTTGAAAAACAGAAGAAGATTTGGAACTACCATGGAAGCAAGTTGTTGGTGTTTTTCGTGTACGTTACCTCGTTTTAGAGTAAAAAAAGAATTTGATCATTTCATAAGTACATAATATCGTTTTGTACTTATTCGTTTTGTTGTGGTGATAGTTACCGCGGTGGAACTACGGTTGTGTCGTGTGCTCCTTCGCAGGGATGCAAAGTGGTAAGTGATTGGTTATCCATTTTCGTTGCATACCTTGTTTTTCCTACATACTCGTATATTATCACCTAATTTCAGCAAACACCATTTCACTTCTAGTATTTACAGTCCATTACAAGCGCATCTGAAGCTGTAATTCGTAAGAAGTTTTGGATGCAACAACTAGTCTAGTCTGTTTTATTTCAGTGGCCTTGATGGTGTGGTTAGTTTGTTGAGTTCGCAGTCCTTTTGCCGTAAGGGGAAATATTGCATTCCTAAACCAAATTTATTCCCACATATTGCCTCGGATGCGGGAAGCCGTGTCGATTAAACTTTCCCAGAAGGGTGAAGTGGAGCCTTCGTCCAGAGGGGAAGCCTCTGAGTACAGAAGACTAGGCAAAATAATAAGGTATTGGACTGAAAAATGGATAGCCTGACAAAGTATTTTAATTTATTTTGTTAATTTTTTTACCTTAGTTCCATATACTCGTAGAAGGATTTGAGGCAAAAAAATCACTCAAGGCCTATTTCATCTTTGGGGATGCTGTGCGGAGGGACTTTTCAGGGAAAGGAAGGAAAGAAAGTTTTGGGAACGAAAAAGGTATGAGGGGTGGATAGGATTTTGGGATTCAATGTGTCCAGGAGTGTCAGACGTATGAATCCATCCCTCCCACTGCGGTTTAAAAGGCGATGGGTGTTGAGAATTTGGCTGGAGAGGTCTAGTTTAGGACTGCCTCAACCAGTCTCTCTCAGCAGGTGAGCAGACACATTGGTCGCCAAGACCAAAACAAACCTCACCCCATGAACCCGGGCACCCTTGCTAAGTTACCAAAGGTAGCGAAACACTTGGGGTGACCTACGGCGGAGATGCTGGCTATCCAAGAAATGGTTACCGTGGCAGGAAGCAGTGCGTATAAATTGTGATGAAATATTAGGTCCTTACATATAAAATTGGCGTTTTGCCGTACTGGCAACATGATATCAAATATCTTCTTTTTGGTTAGGAATTCCAAATTCAAATTTATCCAGCAATTTACTCATGTATTTGTGTTTCTAAATTTATAATTAATTTGTTTTTTCCTTAATTGTTTTTTTTTTCTTTGCGTCACTTAGTTTACAAAATGGAAAACTTGAAATATCACGTTATTTACGAGTACGAGTTCCACCGTGGCACCAGTGCTGCAGAAACGGATCGAAGGATTAATGATGTGTATGGCGACGGTGCCGCAAAAGAAAACACAATGCGTTTTTGGTTCCAATGTTTTTATCCTGGGAATTTCGACCTGCAGAACAAGCCCCGTGGACGGCCGGAGACAAAAGTTGATAATGAAGAATTGAAGGCTATTGTGGAAGCGGATCCATCGCAAACCACGTCCAAGTTAGCTGCAAGCTGCGGTGTTAGTGATAAAACTGTTTTAATCCACTTGAAGCAAATTGGGAAGATGAAAAAGCTTAAAAGGTAGGTACCTCACAAATTGAGTGAAGAAAATCAACAAACGCGCTTTAGAACGTTAGACAACATACTGCACAACAGACGGCTACCAAATTAGAGGAGCTTCAATTGGAATGTCTAAGACATCCACCTTAGGTATTCTCCGGACCTTGCCCCAACAGATTACCATTTATTTCGAAATTTGGATAACTTCTTGCAAGGGAAAAAAATCAACTCCGATGGGGCAGTCCAAACTGCCTTCAAAGATTTTATTGATTCCCGTCTGAATGGTTTTTTTAGTAAAGGATTCGATGAACTACCTATGAGATGGCAAAATTGCATAGATAGCAATGGTACATACTTTGATTAATAATAATAATAATAATAAGTTATTTATTTCAGCCGAACAGAGCGGTGGGTGCAATACTCTGTCTCCCATAAAAAAGTATACATTACATTAAATGGATTTACATACTATATAGAAAAGAAACAATAAAATAATATAAAAAGATTTAAAAATAAATATATATACACATATTTAGTACTTGTATATCTACTACGGGGGCTTCAGATAAATTCTCCATGTTTGGTGAAGAGGCGCGCCCTGCCACTGGGCCACGGCCTGGACGAGAGTGTTCTCCGATCTTTGGTAGCGCTGTCTCACCCCGGCTATTCTGTGGCGCATCAAAGCGGCGAACCCATGTACCCTTCCTTCTGCGAACATCTGCGAGGCACTGCATCGCCAAGGTAGGCCGAATAGCGCCCTATATGCGTTATTGTATTGTACTCGAAGTGTGTTCATGACGCCTTGTGAGTATCTTGTCCATAGTTCGCCGGTGTAAAAGCTCATGCAGTAGCTCTGGAATATTTGCTTCTTCACCGGAGAACTGCACCTGTTGAATCTCCTGGCGAGCATGTTGGCTCGCACGCTTAGTACTCTTCTTTGGCGTTCTATGTCATTTTTATCATTTAGGTCATCAGTGACGACATGCCCCAAATATTTTATTTCACTGAAGATTTTGACATTGTCTCCGCCGAGGAGAATGGGTGGAATGACAGTAGGACCAGTATTTGCTTCAAACACCAGCAATGATGACTTTTTGGCATTGTACATCAAACCATGACTATCGACGTATGATTGGCAAATGGCCAGAAGTTTTCTCATTGCCCTTACTGATGGGGCTAGTATGACCATGTCATCTGCATAACTTATATTATTCATACATACTCCGGCAACGTGGCATCCGATTCTTGCTTTGTTCAGTGTTTTACTAAGTTCGTCCATATATACGTTGAACAGCACTGGGGACATTGAGCCTCCTTGCCTAACGCCGCACTTTAATTTTGCTGCTTCTGACAGGCTGTCATTCCATCTGACGAAGTTTTCCTGGTGCTTGTACCATATACTCAATATATTTATATAAATATATTATGATTACGCCCATATGTATACCTACAGTACCTACACATACACATACCTACATAGCACGCATACATACTGTCACTGCTTGGGATTGGTATTAATTATTGTTGCAAGTTCCTTTGTCCTACCTATTCCCAATTGCCTACCCGTCAATCTTACCCACAATCTTATTCAGTCTGCAATAAACTCCCGTCGCAAGATAACCACTGTGCTCTGCTCCCGGTTACCGCCATTAATATAACTGCGCCGTGTACTATAAAATAAACCAACTCCCGACTATTGATGTTTTGTGCCTGTTGGATGGAGAGAGAATGCAGATGATTGCATTGCCAGCACAAGTTCTTATCCTTTTCCGGTGAGTCATTTCCTTTCTATGCAACATGTATTTTTATTATTGCAAGCAGTGGTAGTAACACAAAATCAAGGTCCTTCGCTAGTCATTTTTACACAAACACATAACAATCCACTCTCACAACTAATAAAATACCATTCATATTATATTATATTAAAAAAAATCGACTTTATGTTCCTCCCATACAAAACGCCAATTTCATATGTAAGGACGTGATATTAAATAATTATAATTAGAAGTTTTCAAAAATATTGTCCCGTGACCCGGTAATGTTTGTATCCATACAAAAGCACGATTTGCGCAATTTGTAATAAAAAATGCTCTTCTTGAAATAGTATTAGCACTATTTGTTAAAAACCAGGCACTTTTCCATCCTCAATCTCCCCCTTCACAATCTGCAAATGGGGTTGCCACGGTCCCGCTTGATTCACAAAGCGCCTGACATCCAGCGCACGCTGTTCTATCGATTAATCATTTGATTTGATTTTGATTTTAAAACGCCCAGTTGGTTTTCGAACACATCCTAAGTTAATTTATAAACGTGTCCTAAGTTGATTTTGAATACGTGCATAGTGCACGTGATGTCTCTGCCAGGGGAATCCCCGTCGCATCTAGAACTAGGGGCTACAGGAGCTGAGTCGGATAAACCCGAGGGGTCGAACATCAAGCGAAGCGAAGATCACTCACCTCACGAGAGGGGGCGCCACTGTTTCAAGTTTCTGCCCCGGTTCGAAAAAATCTTAGTTGGGTGTAGGGATCTTCGTATAATCATCATCATTATTATTACATAGTATAAAATGAAGTCGCTCAAAATGTATGTGCGCAAAAATCTATTAAACTACGCAACGGATTTTCATGCGGTTTTCACCAATAGATAGAGTGATTCAAGAGGAAGGTTTATATGTATAATACATGCTTATTACAGTAGAGAAAAGCCGAGAATTCAAAAATTCAATTCAGACAGCGGATAGCTGGCAAGCGGGTGATGTGGATTTTATAAAGGTTGGGTAATGGCGTTTTGTTTCGTTAGCCACAGAAACGTGTGGCTGGGTCTGCTAGTCTTAATATATGAAACAAAGTCGGGTTAGTTACACCATTTGTAACTCGAGAACGGCAGGACCGATTTTTATGATCTTTGATTTGTTGGATTTGTCTCCGCATTAAAACATCGGAAAAAATCACTAATAAATAAGTTATGAAGAAAATTAATTTTTTCATACATTTTGCATGGAAAGAATTCTCATCTTTTGAAAGAGCTGAATATTGTGATAAGTATAATATTGAAAAGTGAGTGAATTCCGAAAATTCAAAAACGTAGAATGTCAATGCGCTGATTGTTAATGTTAATTTAATTTAATGCTGCTTTTACACACTAAATGTCAATAGTCGAACATGAGACAAACGGTGAACGTATGTCTGCACCCCTCCAAAGGAAAAATACAATAATTATAATAAATCTCCCTCACACGTATAAAGAAAATGAAACGCAATTCCCGTATGTAAGTGGAAAAGTAAGAAAATTACAAAAATATAAATCCGTACACAACGCCATCACTAATACCGACAAAAACAAAACACGGACAGTTGCGCATCGGTAATTGCTTCATTGTGTAATTTTTAACAAAAGTGAATTTAATTCAGCTAATAAGTTAACACAGCAGTTTTTGATTCTGACGCGGTACGAAGTTATTCGGGTCAGCTAGTACATATATATAAAACAGCTAGTAATTCCAAAAAAGATCTATGACTATGAGAGATCTATGAACGTTTTTATTATTATTACTATGTCTATGATAGGAAATTTGAGTTTAGCGCGTTTCGTAATATTAATCCGGGCCCACAAGCAACAAAGAAAACAATCAACGGAAAAGATTATTAATCATTATAGATCACGCCTCTTAAGCTTTTTGTAAGCTACTGATTTATTTTCCAAAATATAGCATGGTATTATTACAAAATATAGTTGGAAACCATTATCTCATCAATTAACTAAACCCCCTGCTTAAACGAAGACACGCAGAGCCCAAGACTAATTACTTAACGGCCTTAGATATAAATTGCACTAAGAGTTTTTTTATGCATTCTTAAATCAACGCGATCTTCCCAATATGCCTTCCATTGATAAGCTTGATCAGATAAGCTTGACCATTGATTAGCTTGATCAGAAAGCTCGACTATTGAAAAGCTTGGTCGCTCTAAGTCAGTGATTCTTAACGGGGGAGTTTTAGCGGTCTGGGGGGCGTTTGTTTTTAGCTGCAGAAGTTCGAGTGGGCATTGTATTAATAACAGCTCAAGCACGAGCTGTTCACGGTGATACATTGACATACTTTCTTTAGGTGCAGCGATTTGACAAGTTCTGTTAAATAAACTTGCCCACCGCCCGCTTTGAGAATCTGAAACAGCTACTGCCACAACGGGGGGGTGTAATTGGATGGATGAGGCGAGATGGGATGGGAGACTTCGCTACTGTGGTAAAGGGGGCGATTCTTTCAATACGGTTAAGAAACACTACTCTGAGTGACCAGCTCAAGCATGGGGGCCCCATCGAAACCAGATTCAAGTTTGCTTGTACTTAGCCTGTACAAATCGCCTGTGTTGAATTTTCCTCTTCGATTCTGTGCAGAAACGGGTGGTCCGTTTGATAGATTCCCCTATCTTTAAAAACGGACTGTAATGTTTAGAGCACATGTATCAGGTAAGTATGCTGTCCTTATTCTACCGGTATTACAATGGAAGATGCTCCTACGAACAAGCGTCATTGGCACCGTTGCATAGTCAGGAAACAAGCCAAACGCGCCCCCAACATTTGTACATGATTGAAATTTGTCATATGAGAATGGGTCGCTTCTACGACTCGTTCCTGAATTCAACAGCTCGGCCATAGATTCAGAAATATTATTAAAAAATGTCATCTGACAATTTATAACCACCGCCTAGCATCAGTGGTCTGCGAGTTTTCAGTGTGCTAGGTTGAAAAATTCGACAGATTTGAGGACTGCCAGAGGCAAGATGGCGATCATTTTGACAAAATTATTCTTACGAACTGATTTTCCAGCATATTTTTGTTCTTACCAATAATTATTTATTTAAATACAATCTGTATTTAAAAAGTGTAAATATGTATCCTCCACTTTATATATTTTCCCGAATTAAACCTAGAATAGGTATGTGAAATTATGCGGGTTTCACGAATATCTGAAATGAGCTCTTTTGACTGCTGTGAACTGATAAAGCTCTCGGCAATGAAACCAAAACATTCAAAAATAATATTTCATGTAAATAACCGAGCACGGCAAGCCTTGGAAATACAACGACCGAATGTGGACATTTTCATACAGTTTCTTCTCTTTTTATAACCACTAGTCTGACAATATTGTGTTCTGGGGGCGGCTACCAATGATATATAAAGTACTAGATTAACCCTCTCCAATGTTCACGATAATGATTACAAATAATAATAATAATGTCATAAGGGGTATTTTTATGGAACCTTCATTCCCGTGTTCTGTTCATGTATACCCTCGATAATGGTACCCTATTTGATGAAGTCAGCGAGTATATTTACATGATTTGACAAAATATTTATAAATAGAGGTATATACAATTTTATGCGTATTCAAATACTTTTTATGCTAACTTTTATACTTTTTTAATGTTTAAATACGAAATTTCGATACCGAATACGAGCGAGGTCCAATAGTAGCTACTAACACACCAAAATTGACTGAAATTAAGCACCCCCAAAATTGATTGAAAAAATGGTTCAAAAAGCCCTCCAGAGTCGTATTGCCCTGATGAAATACCACCAAACAAAATCGATGAATGGTTCAAGAAGCCCTCCAGAGTCATATTGCCCTGATGAAATACTACCAAACAAAATCAACGAATGGTTAAAGAAGCCCTCTAGAGTCGTATTGCCCTGATGAAATACCACCAAACAAAATCAACGAATGGTTCAAGAAGCCCTCCAGAGTCGTATTGCCCTGATGAAATACTACCAAACAAAATCAACGAATGGTTAAAGAAGCCCTTCAGAGTCGTATTGCCCTGATGAAATACTACCAAACAAAATCAACGAATGGTTAAAGAAGCCCTCTAGAGTCGTATTGCCCTGATGAAATACCACCAAACAAAATCAACGAATGGTTCAAGAAGCCCTCCAAAATCGTATTGCCCTAATGAAATACCACCAAACAAAATCAACGAATGTATCGTAAAAGCTTTCCAATTACTACTCGAGATGTCAACAGTGAAGTACTTCTCCACTTGACCGCAGAGGCACCGGGCGGTGTCGCATCTGCCAACTCGTTGGTTGGCACCACCGCCGCACAGTGGGCTGAAATTCGCCTTTCATAGACATAGAGACTTGAATTTTCAAGGGTCTTTTTTTTGGCTAGAAATGGATTCTGCTGATCATTACTATGCTATAATATTTCGTATGAAGCAATTGCGTGTACATATGAAGGAGTTATCATTTTTTAAAGAAAAAATTGTATGGCATTGACATTAAAAATGAGGCTATCTCTGTAATCATAAGGTTGGCAATTATATCCTTACACACAGATATACTACTATTTATTTGTATTTTTTTGACACACTTGCGATTTTTTTTTAAATCCTCACAGTTGAAAAAAATTTTTTTTTTGTTGATGATTCATTTTAATGCTTAAATGCATTATCATCCTCTTCTAAAATATTTATCATGATTACTGATTAATAATCAATTTTGAAGCACCCATTTCCGTACATTACTTCGACCAGAACTGTCAAATATGCCAATGATGCCAATATGGCGGAGTAACTCTAGAGTAACTATCGGTTTTCGTTAAGTAAGTACAAAAGTTAAAAGTAACGTACAACAAGCAGTCAAATTGATTGAAAAATGTATTTTGGTGAAATTTAACTGTAGTAACGGTTTTTTGTTTAACTTTAAAAGTAAAAGTTAAACAAAAGGCCGTTAATATAGTTAAATTTCACCAAAATACGTTTTTCAATCAATTTGACTGCTTGTTGTGCGTTACTTTTAAATTTTGTACTTACTTTCCGAAAACCGATAGTTACTCTAGAGCAGTGGTTCCCAAACTTATTTTTCTCGTAGACCCCTTTAAAAAATTTACAGATTTCGGTGGACCCATGCTGCTACATTTTTACCACATTCCCAAAACTTGTAAAAAAATGTGAAGATTAGATCGTACGATGGAAAATTGTATCGCGGCTAGTTCCAACACTGGAGTGGTATAAATAAAAAGAAAAATAGTTGATTTTTTTGTGTTCTATTTATTTAAATAATATGATTACAGACTTAGGGGGAAAATACATTTAAATGACTGAAAAAAATGTTTTTATTTTTTTTATTCCATAAATTGTTAGTATAACTATTGAATATGTTCCCAAAGTTTTGAATAAAAAATTCAATTCGTTCCGGTGTTATGATAGTGTTTATGCCGAACCCCGTGGTAAACTTGAAACGCATTTTTCTCGAAACGACTTTTTTAAAAATTTGTGTGCACAAAGTTTTTAACCAAACATTTTAAATTTTAAATTTGCAAATACCTTATTTATATAATTATGCTCTATCTTTATCTATGTGAACCGAAATTCGTAGTAATATCTATGTCAAAAGTATTTTTTAATTGCAAAAAATGTAAAAAATTGGCAAAAAATCGATGTTTCCTGTTTACACATCTGTAAAAAATTTAATTTATATTTTTTTGGAAAAAGTAAGGTTTACATAGAAGAGACACGTCATTTTCTTAAATTAAATTTAAAACCCTATTGATTTGAGATGAAAGCCATGGCCCCCAAAATGCACACAAGCTACGTCTGATGGTGACGTTCGCTGCATAGCTGCTGATAATTTTCATATTTTCCGAGGAAATGCTTCGAAAAATTCACAATATTTTCTTAAGTAGATGCATAAAATGACCTCATAGAGTCAATAAATTATACATATTTCTTCCATGCCAAAAAGTTCATGAAAATCATTAAAAGAACCTAGTCCAGTGTCCTGTATTTCCCACCTTAATAGAATTAAACATCGAATATGCAAGTTTTTACAAGTACCAGTCGCTGACTTTCTTAAAATAGAGTAATAAAAAAAATTGAGGGAGGAGAAAAAGGAAACTATTGCTAAATATTAAGGCCATCTGATCCATAAGCCGGCCTAACAGAAAAAAAATTTCAAGCGCGTGGACAAAAAAAATGGCAAAATATTTTTTCACACTTAGGATATATTTTTTCATCTATTAGGAATTAGGATTGCTTGAGAACCGTAGCTCAAAATGTAGTTAAAGCTTCAAAATGTTTTTTTAAAGTCTCAATACGACCATTTTTCACCGAAATAGAGCCTGTCAAAAATCACCGCAAAATTTAGATTTTTTTTGCTCCCTTAATTTTTTTTGAGTAGTGTATTATTATTATCTGCCTACATTGATAGGTAAAGCCAAGCCAACATTTTTGTTCTTTACTATCGAAACCAGATAAATTTTCGTGGACCCCCACATACAACTTGTGGACCCCCATTTTTTATCACGCCAACGTAGACCCCCGTCGAGTCTTCCGTGGACCCCTGGGGTCCACCTGGATCACTTTGGGAATCACTGCTCTAGAGTTACTCCGCAATATTAGCACCATTGGCATATTTGTCAGTTCTGGTCGAAGTAATGGGTGCTTCAACATTGATTATTAATCAGTAATCACGATAAATATAGTAGAAGAGGATGATAATGCATTTATGCAATAAAATTCTTCTTCCTCTTTCGTGTGGTGGGGGGGTCAGAGGGGGACATCTAGGTGTGCGAGCCAGTCTAGGGCCTGAGGCGTTGCCCTGTGAACCTCATCAATCCCGCCGGGAAATGAATGGAGCGGGCATTCGTTGACCACATGTTCGGTGGTCTGCACCGCATCGCATTCACACATCGCCGACTCTTTAAGGCCCCATCTATGCATCATCTGAGCACAACGGCTATGGGAGCACCTTATTCTATTGATGGCAGTCCAGAGTTTGCGAGGCAATGAGAACCCAGGCTGTCTCTCAGTGGGGTCTTGAACGATGGACGTTTTGACGTTGGCTGATTGCCACTCAAGCTTCCACCCATCTTCTGGGGTGAGAGGTGTTCGAAGGAGTCTTCCGTCCAGAAGGGTTTTCGAGACTTTAAGCGGCATGCTGGGTGAGAAACAACATCATCGTGCAATGGTATTTCGCTTTTTTGCAGCGCCTTCTTGTATTCCCTCAGTGTTGCAATCTCTCGCCTGATATTTGGCGGGGTTATATTTGCAAGTACGGGGAGCCAAGGGAGAGGAGTCGATTTTAAGGTTCCGCTGATGGTTCGCATTGTGGCATTGAGCTGAACGTCAATCATGGAAGAGTGGGCGCTTCTAGCCCATACTGGAGCACAGTATTCAGCCGCTGAGAAAATCAGGGCAATGGATGCCGTCCTGAGCGTGCTGGCGTCGCATCCCCAGCTAGTTCCAGCTAGCTTAGTGACTAAGTTTAGTCTTGTCCTGGTTTTTTTACCCACTGTTTACTTGTGTTTCCGGCAATTCAGGCTCCTGTCCAAAGTTACTCCAAGATAGCGGGGATGGGGCATTAAAATGAATCATCAACATAAAAAAGTTTTTTTTTCAACTTTGAGGATTTAAAAAAAAAATCGCAAGTTGACCACAATACAAAGTATGTAAAAAAAAACAAATACATGTATCTGTGTGAAAGGATATAATGGCCAACCTTATGATTCCAGAGATAGCCTCATTTTTAATGTCAATGCCATTCAAATTTTTCTTAAAAAAATGATAACTCCTTCATTTCTACACGCAATTGCTTCATACGAAATTTTATAGCATAGTAATGATCAGAAGAATCCATTACTAGCCAAAAAAATACCCTTGAAAATTCAAGTCTCTATGTCTATGAAAGGCGATTTTCAGCCCACTGTGCGCCGCAGTACCGAGTACATTGTACATTTCACGGGCTAACTATGTATCAACCCCTCCCCCCCAAGGATCATCGTCGCATTAGGGGGTTTCTTTAAATGTTTATTCATGTTTGACGTATTCCACGACGATTTAAAGGATTTACAACAAATCTTGCATTTTACTTCGTTGTTGTTAAATTTGACAAAATATTGCTTACTAGGCGGCATTCCTCTAATTATGACTCCAATATACAAAGCACAGAATAATAGTGTTACACTTGAATAAATCAAATACTATCAAGCGGCAAGCCCAATAGACAATGAATCGCACTCCGCAATAATGTGGTCGCCAAATAAATAACTATGAAGCGCGAAATAAATAGTCACAGATTAGAAAGAATTTGAATATAATGTCAGTTACTTACTGTCTTAATTCGACAGCGTTATCTATTCGTTCCATGACACACTAGATTGCTTGTGCTTGCAATTATACCAACGAAATGGAATGTTTTAGAAGGTGTGCTATGATTGAACTAGATGGCGTTGCCTTAAACATGAGCCGCTCAGTCAAATTTTTAAAGGAATCGATACTTGCCAAAAAGTACTCATTAAGTAAAAGTATTGAGTACAAAAGTATCGTTATAGAAAGGAAAAGTAGTCGATACCACAAAGTATCGATACTTTTTTCGTATCCCTAGCCGCAGACAGATTCAATACTGTTCTCTCCCAGTTAGGTCGGCTAACTTGTAAATACGTAATCAAATAAACCAGATTGTTACTAAGAATCTACTGATCATTGTGTAAATCTCCACAAGTTAAGTGTTTTGGAGCATCTAAAAAGTACCGAACACTATAACCTAGCGAATTCTATATCACTGTTTTTGTAGATTTCTGTACAGGCAACAGTCTCTGGTAGCCTCTAGCTATCCTAGAAGCGGGGCAATGTTAGGCTCCTAGTCGGGCAATTTGTGAGTTTGGGCCATATTTCCTAACAGCGGGCTTGCTCGTAAAACAATCCGCTAATACCAACTGTACGATTTTGTCGAAAAGCCAGCAGAATATCAGTAAATTGGATATATTATATCACACAGAAGAGAGTTATTTAGGAAGGGATATCAATTTCTCATTTGCAGTTTATTACGAGCCATCTTGTCGAACATGGGATAAAGAATATGTAATAAACAGCCTGCGCAAGTAAATATCATATTCCTTGATTTAGTTAACTAACCACCCACGGAGAAACAGGCTCGTGGGCATAGAAGAGATCGCCACACAATTCTTACATTCATACGTCTTCTCGTACACATTTTTCTGTTTTTCGGACTCTATACATTTATTTAATTTATTTATTCACGCCTTGAAGACTTTTACATGATTTGATTATTATTTATTGGTAAGGTTTGGAAAGGAGTACAATAGTACGGTAAACTGAAATATGCATTTTTTTATTTGTAACAATAAATATAAATATTTATAACAATGTGGGCTGCAATCAATGGCTGCAATGTGTGCTGAGGCCCCATTTTAAAATTTAATTAAATTCAATTTTTATTTTTTATTGTATTTTATTTATATTTGGGAAAGTTGACAGCAAATAATAAATTACACAGTAATACAATTATAAAATGGTTAATTATGCCAATTATGAACTTTCCACAGATAATAATAGTAAATTATAATATAAATTATTAACATAATAATAGTATGTGTGACATTACGAAGGTGTTTACTTAATTAGTTTATTTTTAGATACACTATATGAGAGGGGGGGGGGGGGGGGGGTGAGGAGAAATAAAGGATTAGGATTCTAAGGACACGAATATACACGGTAGATTGTAGATTGTAGATTGTACTTCCTAGTTTGAGTCATGTTGCTTAGTGAGATTTCGTTTCATGTCACGTAACGCCGACTTAAAAATGTCAATGTGGTAATAATTTAAGTTAAATGAATGTGTGGATAAATGAGTTAAGTTAGAAGAGGGAGATTAAAATAAAAGTAAGCGACTGCTGTTGCGATTTGAAACATGGGATGATAGCGTTGAAGAAGATCAGGACTGTCGATTAAGTTATGTGTAATTTTAAATAACATTACCGAATTAATAAATAGATAACATAAAAACAGATTAAAATAAAACAGATGAAATAAAATAAAAATCAGAGTGTGCAGTTTCCATGCGGTAGAAGTGAAACCTTCAGAAAACTAAAGTAGACAAGAGTAGGGAGGATATGAAGCACCACACAAAGAGGAGACCAATTATTCTATTTCATTCCTATAGATGTATGTGTTTGTCTCTTTTTAATGTCGCTTTTTCGAATCACAACTGTGGTAAAGAAGTTTTCACTTCAATAAACTCTACAATACTATGCATGCACTACTCCTGATACTATGCATTCGTCTCATCCTCTCGAAGTTTACTTTCTGATGCAGTTTCGGTTGCAACATTACTTAATTAACCACAAAGTTATTTGAAGCAAATGTTTGGTAAATAAATAATTATGACATCAAATACTATTTCAATTTGGGAGGCGAGGCAATAATGCGCAGAGTGCATACGCTCAGAGGATAAACCCTTTGTTGTGAATTTGAACCATTCGTGAGCATGTCAAAGGCTGCGCACATTCCAACGTTATGTTGCATTGTTTTACGCGTCAATACACGACACTGCGATTAGTAATGAAAATATGAACAGCAAGTCACTGTACAGCGAAAATAAATAGTGCGTGCTAAATGACCATAATATTACGTAAAACATATATTCATGATAGACAATAAATCATTAATAGTATCATTTTACAAAATTTGAAAAAGCCATGTAAAAACATATCGTCGATATAGATTTATAATAACACTAGCGACTTCCCGGCAGGCGATGCAATGCCACTAATAAAGAAATTGTTTCTCCCTGCGTGTTTTGTCTCCCTCCACCTTACCCGCCTTCCCTCTCCCCTCCTTTTTCCGAATTCCGAATTCCCCTCCCGCGATCCCCTTCCCTCTTCCGCATTCAACATATTCAGTCCCGGTAAATACAGATTTTCAAACAGCTCGCGTGCCACCTATTGCAATTTTTTTAACAATTCTTCTATTACAAATTTTCTATTCATTTTTGTATATTATAAAAAACAATCAATCAAATTTGGTACCTAACGTAGGCACCCATTTAAAATCAATATATTTTTTATTAGATTCAAAGTATTCGATTTTAGTTAGTACCTTTTTAGGTGAGTACTTCAAATAAATTCATTAATTTAAAGTGCTTCGAAAATTGAATTTTGATTGAACAATTGTGGCGTTTTTGACAGTTTTATAAGAGTTTTCGCAATGATTAAAAAAACTTTTCAGATATGTTGTCATGTCGTTGTAATAATGCAGAAACCTTCGCGAAGATGGAAAGAAGGTATTATGAAAGTTTCAATCATTTCCTTGCTAATACAGCAATAGGTACAAAGACATCTCATGGACTCATATATATATATATATACACCCAAACAAGCATATTTTGATTTTTAATATAATGAGATAAAAATAGTGTAATATATAACCCCTTAAATCAGCTGTTGTAACTCCACTTATAAAAAAACCGCAATTGGACGCTGAAGATCTCTCAAACTACCGACCCGTTTCAAATCTTCCATTAATTTCCAAAATCCTAGAAAAAATTACTGCTTCCCAGATAATATATCACTTAAAGTCAAATGAATTGCTGACTAAATACCAATCTGCATATAGAAGGTTTCACTCAACGGAAACTGGATTACTACGTGTTTTGTCAGACATAACTCTTGCTATCGAGTCGGGAAAACTGGCACTCCTTTCAGTCTTGGACATGAGTGCCGCTTTTGATACGATCGACCATGATTTTCTTATTAAACGATTAGAAGAATCCTTTGGTTTAAATGGCGGCGTTAAAAGCTGGCTGACATCGTACTTGGGTAACCGTATACAAGCCGTAAAGGTAGGGAAAAACCAATCAAAATATGCAACCCTTTCATCTGGAGTACCCCAGGGGTCTGTTCTGGGCCCACTTCTTTTCATCCTCTTCACAAATGATGTCGCTAAAATAATCGAATCATTTGGCCTTCTATCTCACTGCTACGCTGATGACCAACAAGTTTACTTTTACTGCTTACCAGAGGAAGTAGACAGTCTAAAAACTCGCATAATTGAGTGTCTAGAAGCAATTACCCGCTGGATGACCTCAAATAGATTAAAACTAAATCCGTCAAAGACTGAGTTTCTTTGGACCGCCACAAGCAGACGTCAGCATAACATTGATAACTCCCCAATAGCCATTTCAGGAAGCGACATCACTCCAAAGACTTGTATAAAACTACTGGGTGTCAATCTGGACGCTGACTTTTCCCTTAAAACCCAAGTGAACAGAACCGTAAGCACGGGATTCTTTCAATTAAGACAAATTAAAGCAGTAAGGAGAAACTTGCCAACAGAGGCGACTAAATTACTAGTCAATTCGTATGTGGTTTCACGTTTAGATTATTGCAACGGAATATATGCAAGTCTTCCAAAATATCAAATTAACAAATTACAATCCGTTTTCAACGCTGCGGCAAGACTTATCACCGGCGTATCAAAATATTCCCATATTTCAGAGCATCTCAAAAATCTACACTGGCTTAAATGTCCTGAAAGGATCCAGTTTAAGCTCTGCTGGATGGTATTTAAGTCCCTTAATGGAATGGCTCCGGCTTACTTATCGGAATTGTGTATTCCAGAAATTTCCAATCATCGACAGTCAACCCTGAGGTCAGCAGCGTCATCAGCTATCGGAAGGTTAAAGGAACCAAAGCGCACACCAGATACTAAGTTCGGTGAGCGCGCTTTCGGAGTGTCAGGACCTAAAGCCTGGAACGGACTGCCACATGACTTAAGAATGATCACAGACGCGGCGGAATTTAGAGCTAGACTTAAAACTCACCTTTTCAGACAGTCGTATCCATAAACTCAAAATCTTTCACCTTCACTTTCAATGCCCGCGACACCGTAAATAACTAACCTATAAAAACATGGAAAAAAAAAAAAAAAAAAAAAAAAAAAAATATGTAAGCGTTTGTGAAGGTCATTTCATGAACATTCTCCAGCCCTAAAGATTCCGAAATTCCTCAGTATTTTAAAATAAATACCAACTATACTTTTGCCACTAATCTCCAATAGTCCTAAATTCTCCAGTATTTTAAAATAAATACCTCTACTTTTCTATTCACAAATGTAATAGGTACTAACAGCGATGAGGGTAGCAAATAATGTAAAATCACGCAATGTCCAGTGTGTTAACTGTAATGTCCTCCGCGTGCAAGGCCGTATCTTCTCCAAGCATAAACTTATAATTAAAGTGTGTTTACCGGAAGTGACCTGCCAGGTAAGTATATTTCTGTATCCATTTGTAAATAGTAAAATCAGTTAGAAATTAAGCATTCTTAATAAATTGTACAGCGCCCTTGAGGTGATTTTTCACAAAAACGGCGCTTTATAAATTATCCAATTATTATTATTATTATTATTATTATTATAAGCACAAAGCGGTAATACTTATATTCTAATATTCAACGTTTCGGGATTCTCACAAATACAATAACTGTTTTGGGAATCACACAGATACTCGTACAAGAGTTTATTGCGGAGCGGCGAGATTGAACTTGAACGGCGGATTTGAACTTGTGAGCTTAGGCTAACCGCGTGGCTGCTCTAAACCCTAAACCTCTGAAATATCGAGGGAATCTTTAGGTTAACTGTTTAATCTGTGGTGTAGCTATAGGGGTGGTTTAAACATGCGGTCAATCAGTTGTTTGATCGATGGTTTCCAACGGTTGTAATTCCAAATTTGATACATGCGTTAGGACGAAGTAAAACATATCTTATTCCTAATACCCTTGTACTGTGCAGGATATGAATAGATAACACCCATGTTGATTAGAATGGAAACCAATTTTGCCACTTAATACCTTCTGGTTCTAACCCCATTTAGCACGCGCTCTGTCTCTCTGACCGATTTGGTCATATTTAACTGTATCTTACTTCGCTAAGAACTACCAACACTATCTCCATTTTCTTAGCCTATTTTAATTGGCTGCTATCTTTATGTATGATTGCAAAATTCAAACCCGAACTAAATGCTACCTAGATAATGTTTTGGACCAATTTATCCATTTTTATTTAATATGTGACATCTACTGACCTTTCTGCAAGTCTATGTAGGTTGAATATTTATTTTTTATTTCAGCATAATGTGTAAAACCTCAAATTTTAATATTTAAATTAAAGAGGGCAATATTTACGGTGGTTTAAAAAATTCCCCATTTTTCCAAAAAAGAATTTTCCCCACTTATTCGAATGAGAATCAGACATTGTTCCATTCCTTCTCACCATTTTTAAATTCACATCCTTGACTCCCCAGATTGTACGTTCTGTGGTCTAGATGTAGGAACTTTAGATCACATGTTTTTTGGTTGTCCCTCTCTAAATAAATATCCTCTCTTCTATCTAAGCGTAATCCTCCTAAGTAAGTAAGTCCCCTCCATTCAACATTTCTTCTCTTCTAAGTCTGAACTCGACTCCAATCTTCCATATAATTCTGAAATTTGCTCATTTAAATGAAATGAATATATAAATACACCTTTGTTTTCTCTGTAATTTTAAATGATGGCCTAGAACACCCTTGAAGAGTGGAAGCCAGAAATAATTAAAAAAAGACAATATTAGCGAAACTCGATCGAAAATCTGAAACAAAAAATTCCAATAAACAAATGATAGATATGCAATGTGATAAATTAATTATATTCAGGTAAGATAATTAGTTAGTTTAAACGGGTCTTATTAATTAAACATATTATTAATTTAAAGGTTTTGGTTATTAAAGTAGTTATTTTAAATAAAATGTAATAATTATTTTCCTAACAACACCATCAATGTTACAACTGGTACTTAAACCTTCCAAGAAGAACCTATGCCCATATTGCCCATTATTTTTAAATATTTTGAACCAGAAATTTTGCTTTCAGTATCATAATAATAATGTTTAACGAATTACCCCGCATTAACAAATCTTGCTAGCTTTCTAAAACGCTCTTACCCGTAAGTATAAATAATAGTTTATTGACTGAGATTTTCAATTAGAAATGTTTCTTTTTTACAAAACAAACGCAATTCTGTCACAGATGGAAAAACCGTGTCTAATTAGATCGTCAGTACTTGTCCTTTTGAAATAAGCTAATATTACATTTTCCTAGAAAATATTATTTTTATTCTTTGAAATAAAGAAAAGGACCATAAGAAAAGTCAACGCATTGTTTAAAAAAATGATGACAAGCAATAGATTTTCCAATATCACATTTTTTGCCTTAATCTCTAAATTCACAAGTCGGGCGATATTATAACAATGAATTCAGATCAGTAAGATCCCTGACTCAGAGGTCACAGTTTCGGTATTCGTCTAAGGTCAAAAATAAAATAAATAATTGAAATTTGTCTTGTGAATACGTAACCAAAACGCCAAAGAGGTATTATACTTGGGGCATAGTATACATGTTTGCATTGGGTGCCTTTTAAAGAAACTAAACAGTAAAATAAAAATAATATATATTTTTTTGTAAAATGTATTAATGTCATTTAAACCTGTTAAACTATTTTTGTAGTATTATCAGCAGTTATACATGTGTATTGATTATTAAATAATAACTTTTGATTATCAATTTTCAACAATAATATGAAAAATATCAATTGATTAACATCAACAATAACTTTGTATGCACTTCTTAAACTTTGCAACAAAGGTGAGCAATAGCTGATTTAGCATTTATAAAAACATGGAATTTTAAATAATATAATCAACTGTACGGAACTTCTTTCCCTAATTCATTTTAACATACTCTTAAGATGTAAACGCCATTCAGCACTTTTTCCACACTCTTAATTACAAAACCAAAGCAGCAACTAATTCGCCAAGTAACCATGCTCAACATATAATTATAATATATCTTTATTGAACGAAATTTGCAAGATTTTAACTAAAAAGTACATATTCAGTGTTATGTTTACAGTGGTTTAAAATTAGTACAAAAGGATATCAACAGAAAAAAATATAAATATGAACAGTAGATAAATGAAGAATAGAAAATAGTTATAAATTTTGGTTTTTCAGTAATCTGCCTCACTAGGCTAGCCTGTGTTGAGGCAGTAATTTTTAAATCAATTTATAATACTTATAAACATACCTATACTTTTATTAAAAAGTAATCACATAATAGATTGGTTACATTAATAATAATTTTAAATAAAAGCAACCAATACATTGCTTGTATATTTCCATTGTATAATACCAAATCATTAATAATTTCGAATTTGGGTGAGTGTACCGGTAAAGGCCCTATCATTATTTTTGATCCAAACTTTTAGGTTATTTTTGAATTTTTTTTGGGTATCACATTTTTTTATTCTATCTGGAAGAATGTTGTAAAGTCTTGTTGCAAGGTATCTGAAATTTCGTTGACCAAAAGTAGTATGCGTTTTGGGGATTTGTAGTAAGTCTTTGTCATTGTTTCGAGTACAGCGAGTATTTAATCTTTTTTCATAGTATTTGTGTATATTTGTGTATCAATCAAACAATCCTTACTCATCTGAGTAAGGATTGTTTTTGCATATATCTGCCGAACGTCAAACACATTCATAATATTAATAAGTTCGAGTCTGTAATTAGAGGTAGTCTAAGAATCAATTTTATAATAGTTTTCTGTGCCTTTACGATTGGGTCTAGTGCTGATGCAGTACTGCCTCCCCATGCAATGATACCATACTCAATAATAGATTGACAGACTGTAAAATAAATAATTTTCAAGTGTTGTAAGTCGAGAAAATTTCTTATCGTTCTGAAAAAGTGCATGGTTTTTCTTATTTTGTTTGCAATTATTTGAGTGTGAATATTTCATTTGAGATATGGATCAATTGTGAGGCCGAGATACTTCATCTGTGTAGTGCGCTCAATGTAGGGACACTGACAAGATTCATTGGAATTAAAACATTTGTGTATTCTAATGGAGGCATCGTCATAAGGCTGACGTGTTATATTTATGCTTGATGTGACATATTTAGTTTTCTCGGTGTTCAAAGTGAGCGTATTTGAATCTAACCACTTTTTTATAATGTTTATATCCGTTTCAGCTTTTTTGTAGACATCTACCCAAGTGTCAGCTTCAAACAATAAAGCAGTGTCATCGGCAAAACTAACTATTTTTCCCTGAATACTAATGTTACATAAGTCATTGATATATAAAAGGAACAAAGACGGTCCTAATATGCTACCTTGTGGTATGCCATAGTTAGTTGAGCACTGATTGCTAAGTGTGTTCAATATTTTCACTTGTTGCATGCGGTCATCAAGGTAGCTCTTAAAAAAGTTAAGTTCGTTGCCTGTAATACCGATTATTTTGAGTTTGTTTATTAATTTACTGTGTGATATTGTATCAAAGGCTTTAGAAAGGTCTAAAAATATTGAAATACATTTTTTGCTTCTATCAAGGTTTTTTACAATGAAGTCAGTTACGGCGGCAATAGCGTCTGAAGTACTCTTGTTTTCTTGAAACCCGTATTGATTTTCTGAGAGTACTTTATGGCTAACCAGAAATTTTACCAACTGGGCATTGATGATTTTTTCAAATATTTTGGATAGAGTGGTCAGTATAGTTATTGGTCTGTAATTGTTTATGTCAGTCTTGTTACCTGTTTTATGTATGGGAATAACAATACCTTGTTTCAGGTTTGAGGGGAAGTGTCCTTGACTGATACTAAGGTTAATTAGGTATTCTAAAGGCAATGTAATTTCCATAGCCAGCATTTTCAATAACTTAGTTGTTATTCCATCTACCCCAGCAGAAGAAGTGTTTTTTAGGGAATTAATTATTTTTAGAATCTGTTCCTCTGACACAGTTTGAAAATTGAATCTTCTTTTGGGAAATTGAGGTTCTGCTTCAGCAGGTAGAGCATTCCCACAATTTGGTAGACGAGAAGCAAGATTTGAACCAATATTTGTAAAAAAAATATTGATATAATCCGCAACGAGCTTGGGGTTTTTTGAGGCGTCAATAATGTTTCCGTCAATACAAAGTTTACTTATGTCCTGTTTATCTTTAGTGTTTTGTGTATTTGTGGCTTCTCTTAGAGTTTGCCATATTTTTTTGGGATCGTTGTTACTTTGTTGGATTTTGTTTCTGTAGTAGATTTCTTTCGCCTTTCTAATGACTTCGCCGCATGTATTTCTATATCTTTTGTAGATGTTTAGTGATATTATGTCGTAAGGATTTTCTTTAACTTTTTTGTGTAGTGCGTTTCTTCTTCGAATGCAGTTGATAATTGAAAAGTTTATCCATGATTTCAAGGGTTTAATTTTGTTAGGATTTTTTTGTTAAAATTGTGGTATTACTAATTAATTCATTTTTCAAAAAGTCAACAAAATAATTCCATGCATCATCTGAGTTTTGTATTTGGAAGAGCTCTCGCCAAGATTTATTTTTAATTATGTTTTTTAGATTTTAAAAATTAATATTATTGTATATGATTGACCCCTTCTGGTTTTTGTGGCGTCGGATTGTAATGTGAATATTGTTGTGTAATGATCTGTAATTGTTGATTTGTAAACGATACTTTTGTTTTGTTTATTAGTTTTGACCATTATGTGATCAATGCATGATGTAGATTCATTAGCTGTTCTTGTTGGTATATCGATGGTACTAATTAATCCATGGAACTCTAACATATTCAGGTAGTTGTGACATTGGTGGTGTGGATTATTTGGGAGTATGTTGATGTTCAAATCTCCCATAATTATTAAATTTTTAGTATATGAAAGATTAGAGAGTGTGCTATTAAGACTGTTAAGAAATGGTGTGATATTACGGATGGAAGAAGAGCGGTATATTGCTAGAACGCAAGTATCATTATTGTGCATTATTTGCATACAGCTCGCGTCAGTAATGTTTATTTCAGTTACAACATAGTTTAGGTCATTTTTTGTGTATACCACAACTCCATCATTCTGACTATCATGTTTTGATGAGTTGAAAGAAGAGTAGTGATTTATGAATTTTGGAGTGTAAATATTTGTCAACCAACATTCTGTAAGAATTATAACATCAAAGTCTATATTTAGGTGGTTAAGCTGTATCTGGAGTTCATTAAAGTTTTTATTAATTGATCTAATATTTTGGTGCATAAAAGTAGTGTTTTTTGGATCAGCTGTCAGATATTTACATATTTTAGCATCTGATGTTGTAAGCAAATTGTCTTGATAAAATAATTCTTCATATGTTTTGTTAAAAGCCATATTATAATTTATATTACAAAAAAGAAAAAAAGTTTAATTAATTTTAATGAGAGCTCCACTAATCCGTGGCCATCACTGGGGATTTCAACCTTTGATTGAATGTGGAGGAGTTGAATTATTGTTGAAATAAATAAATAAAAGTACGAAATATGACTCACCATACTGAGGGGAATAAACCCAGTGAATGACCGGTGAGAGGGGCTCTCACTAAAAAAGCTAAACTATTTTTTTTAGATCATCCGAATGTTTGATGTGTATTATCCTATCACTTTCATTTCTTTTTGCCATTATTTTACATTCTTTAAATCAGACGAATTTGTATCCCATTTCTTTTGCTTTCGTGTTTGATCTCCACAAAAGATCTTTGAAATAGGCACCAAGGATTTCACTAACAAAGATCTTCTGGAATACGTTTCCTTGGGTTGAGTTGAGGTTCAGTTGTTTCCTGTTTTGTAGAATCTGCCGTCTTTTTTGGGGGTTAGTAAATCTGACGTGGAATTTAGGGGGAGCTCCTGGTCGTCGGTCCGGTATTTTCTTGATATCGAGAATATCATCGCCTTTTAAGTCAACACCCGTGACTGCGGCCACACGTTTGATTGTTTCTGCAGGCTGCTCACCCTCTCTTTCAGGAATCCCAGCAAATTCGAGGGTGTCTTCACGAGATTTTTGCTCCACTTCTGCCAATCTGACTTCAATTCTCTTTATTATTCCATCTTTTGCCGTCAGTTCCTTTCTCAATGATTCCACTTCGGAAACCAGTTTAATTATGGTCTCCATCTTGAGGTGGATATCATCATATTGACGGCTGATGAAATCTCTTGTGCTTCTGCTTTCTTGGTTTTCATCGTCAATTTTTTTTTATTATTGCTTGTTTAAATATTTCTAGTTTTTTCTCCATCTTCGTCTCCATTTTCTCCAGCAATACTTCAATATTTATATTTTGGGACTCCGATGTAACCGATGTCCCGGTCGTTTGTCCTTTACTTCTAAGATTTTTTTCTGATGTTGACATTTTGAGAACTGGGTTTTGATAGTAAGGTCAAACACTGCCTGTGTATTATTTACTTTGTAAAACTGACAATTAATTAATCCCCAGTGGAAAACAAACACTGTCCAAGAATAAAATAATGAATTCCTAATAGTTTTGACAAATGCATGTAACGTTTGTTCGCTTATAATCAAATAATATCAATTAATTTCGGGAGCAGAGCAAAACACAAACTGTCACTCGATTGTAGGTATTTTTATATGTTCAATAAAATTTGTCTAAACTCCAACATCGACATTTTCTCCGATTCACTTCCCAAATTTAAAAAGAGCATCATGTCAATAATATAAACTATTCAATGTGCATACATACATACATACGCACATACTCACATACACACACACCCACCCACTATGCACGTTACCCGGTAATTACTAAATATTAAATAAACATACCATAAATAAGACTCTACAAAGAAACATATATCATAGGTACCAACCAAGAAATATTACTTAAAATCTGTAAATTGTCTCATCACTGTAACCATATATGTATAAATAAATAAATAAAAGTAAATAAATTTAGGAATAACTACTGACGATTTTATACAGATTTCCCAAGCACGGCCGCAATGTTGATAGTCAGACCGATAATGACAAGGAATAAATAAAAAAAATCGATATGGATACGCTAGCAACACTGTCGGATTTATAATCTATGGATTTACTGTCAATGCCAACTCAGAATGAAACCAACTCAGAACCACCTCAGAAAGGTCATTAAAAGATATGAAAAAATAATTTTAAAATAGCCGGTAAACCTAACCTAACTTAACCTATTTAACCAATTTTTTTTATTATCACTCTTAATGACCTTTCTGAGGTAGTTCTGAGTTGATTTCATTCTGAGTTGGCCAGTCACCAGATTTACATTCCTTAACGTCAATTAAAAAAAATACTAATAAATAGCAAGATTCCGATTTGAAATACCAAGTTTAATAAATATTGGCACTACGCGTGTTTTTTGAGACTAAACGGTAGTTAATTAATTAATAAGGTCTTTAGTCATATTTGAACCAGATCCGTTTATAGATTTTACGGCCAAAAGTATTTTCGTTATTCGTTTTTGTGGTGTTATGCAGCGTTGCGCTACCTCCTTCTTTAGCTGACGCTGTCCGAAACGTCTAAAATCTAAAATCATATCTAAACATAGAGTATTTTATAAACTCATTTAGCTCTAAAACCATGAATAAATTTATAATGAACATACTCGTATATTACGTTAATAGTTATGATTTTACAACACCTAAAAGTTATTAATATACTTAAGTCCCCGCATTACGAATTTCGACCGAAATAAAACGTCCTTCGCTACAACACTTTTAGATTTAAGCTCATAAAAAATAAGATATTTTTGAAGATAATCTCATGTAAATCATCAAAATGTAAAAAAACAATAGGGCAGTTAAATCATAATATCTCGGAGTTAATTTTATTAATTCACTTCCTAAAAAAATCAGAAATATGAACAGTAACATAAAAAAATTTAAAACTCAGCTTAAAAATTATACCGAGAACTGAATAAATTTTTTTCGTTATTTGTATATACAAATATAAAAAAAAAATATGTATAAGTATATATATATACAGCGCTCTTGAGGCGATTTTTCGCAAAAAACAGCGCTATATAAGTTGTCCAAATTTATTATTATTATATATATATATATATATATATATATATATATATAATAATAAATTTGGACAACTTATATAGCGCTGTTTTTTGCGAAAAATCTATATATATATAAAATATATATATATATATAATATATATATATATATATATATATATATATATATATATGTTATGGTTAAGGTTTTCACGGGTGTAAGATGTAAAACACTTTTCTCGGTTTACCCGCGTAACGTAGTCCTGAGAAGGACTTTTTAACTCCTGACGTTTCGGACACATCACACTGTCCATCTTCAGAGGACTTATGTCTTTAGTTTTTGTCTCAAACTGATAGCTTTCGCATGTCTGTTCGGTCCAGAATCCAAGACTTAAGTGAGTGCAAATCAATTCCTATGGCTAGAGCGGAGTACCCGGGTTGATTGTGATTTATGGTGCTGGCTCTTCAAGCAAACGGCTACTCCAAATATTTAATAAACAAATCCATAAACAAACGTAAAAAAACTAATCCTGAAACGGAAACAGAACCCCTTTCTGTAGCAATTGTCCCATATATAAAAGGCTCAACAGATAAAATCAGTCGAATCCTCAAAAGCAATAAAATCAAAACTATTTATAAATCGGAAAATAAAATCTCGTCTCTATTAAGAAGTCCGAAAGACCACATTCCACTTGAATCACACGGGATTTATAAAATACCTTGTGGGGCGTGTGAAAAGGTGTATATTGGACGATGCAATAGAAAAATATCTTGTAGAATTGCAGAACATAAAGTAGATGTCACTAATAAACGCTTAACTTCATCCTTAGTTCAACACGTCCTTAATGAAGGTCATAAAATAGACTTCAATAATACAACAACAATAGCTAGCGTATACAATGAACCAAAAAGAATTTACCGCGAAGCGATAGAAATTTATAAACATAAAAATAATATGAACACCAGAAACGACTCCATAAGAATTCCCAACACCTGGAAAGTAATAATTGACGAAAATCCCCCAAAAACGGCATTTCCAAAATTATCAGAAGTACCCACAATTAGCCTAACCAATCAGGTCTCTGCATGTAAACCGCCTGAGACTGCCGGTCCCACCTCCTACCCCCAGCACCATAAATCACAATCAACCCGGGTACTCCGCTCTAGCCATAGGAATTGATTTGCACTCACTTAAGTCTTGGATTCTGGACCGAACAGACATGCGAAAGCTATCAGTTTGAGACAAAAACTAAAGACATAAGGCCTCTGAAGATGGACAGTGTGATCTGTCCGAAACGTCAGGAGTTAAAAAGTCCTTCTCAGGACTACGTTACGCGGGTAAACCGAGAAAAGTGTTTTACATATATAAATATATATATATATTTATACATATGTTTCTCTTATTCTTTAAATAAACTAAATTTCAAAAAACAAAAAAAAAGAAAATCAAAATAACCTAACAAATAATACTTCCTCCCGTACACACAAGCATTTGCTTATTATGGGAGAATATTAAAAAAAGATGTATATATGTATTAATAATAATTGTATTAAGTTTTTTTTTATATACTTTCATTATATTTATGTATCTATTGTATGTATTGTACCAAAAAAAATTTTTTTTTCAAATAAAAAAAAATAAATAAATAACGAAAATGCTTTTTGCCGTGAAAATCTTAAAACGTATCTGAATAAAAAATAATAAATTAAACCAATATAATAACGCCCCCCATACACACAAGCCCTGCTTATTTATGGGGGTAAATCAAATACATATATTATGTAATTAATTATTGTATAATTTTTTTTGTAATTTATTTATTTTTTCTTTTTGTGAATAAAAAAAAGTTTCATCCTCCAATTTCCTAGAACAGTCCAGAACATTCGAGAGCATTCCACAACATTCCAGGACATCCCAGAACATCCATTCTGGAATGCTGTGTGATGTTGTGGAATGTTCGGGAATAGTCTAGAACGTTCGGGAACATCCCTGAATATCCCAGATCATTGTGGAACTTTCCAGAACACTCTCAAATGTTGTAGAACATTGTGGACCATTCGAAGCCCTTTTTGTATGGAAGGGCTTACCCGTTGGTAGGGGTTTATAAGGCAAGATTCGTCGTGGGTTTGAGCGTCAGTTTAACCTCATACCAACTCCCTGAGCGAAGCCGGGTACCCCAGCTAGTCTTAATATATAGAAATGAATGTTTATTTGTTTGTCCCTTATGCGTTCCTAATCCATTCATCCGATTGCGATGAAACTTTCTGGATTTCTGGCCCGGGATGATTTCTATACATATAATAATGAGCACCCACGCAGCGTTATAAAATTTGTTTCTGTACTATTCATCCGATTGTGATGAAATTTTCTGGATTTGATACGCGGAAGCCCGGGATGATTTCCATACATATAATAATGAGCACCTACGCTGCGTTATAAAATTTGTTCCTATACTATTCATCCAATTGTAATGAATCTTTCTGGATTTGATACGCGGAAGCCCGGGATGATTTCTATACATATAATAATGAGCACCTACGCTGCGTTATAAAATTTGTTCCTATACTATTAATCCGATTGTGATGAAACTTTCTGGATTTGATCTAAAATTTGTTTCTATACTATTCATCCGATTGTGATGAAACTTTCTGGATTTGATACGCGAAAGCCCGGGATGATTTCTATACAAATAACAATGAGCACCCACGCAGCGTTAAAAAAATTGTTCCTATACTATTCATCCGATTGTGATTAAACTTTGGTGAGTTATTGTGCGCTGGCCCGCGAAAGTTTCTATCTATAAACTGATGAGCTCTGGCGTTATGAAATTTTTATAAAATTTTTGTGGTAGGTGGCGCACGAGTTGTTTGAAAAATGTGTGTATGAATTGTTGTTTAAAAGTGTAAAAATTTGACAGGGAGGGAAGGAGGCGGAAGGAGAACGGGAACGGGAAGAGGAACGGGAAAGGGTACGGGGACGAATGGTAAGACTCGTAGGGAGAAACCATTTCCTTATATACATAAGTGGCACGGCGTGGCTACCCGCTAGTATTTTTTTTACATTAGCTCCACACAAGAGGCCCTGAGGCCCATCTTTGGGGATGCTGTGTGGAGGGCCTTTTTAGGAAACCCTCCACACAGCACCCCCAAAGATGACATAGGCCCTGAGGGAAATTATTTTCCTTGGGGCCTCCTGCATGGAGCTCAAGTAAAAAAAAACTGAAGGAAATAAATTCTAGGAAGGAAAAGGGTGATAGGAGTGGGTAGGAATCTGGGGTCAGTATGTCCAGGAGTGACTGACGTATGAATCCATCACTCCCACTACGATGCAAGACGATGTTACGAGGTAGTACAACTGGAGAAGTGAAATGGATTCCCTCAACCATTCTCTCCCGATCCGACCTGCCATGCAGCTGGTGGGCAGATGCATCGGCCGCCAAGACCCGGACAAACCTCATGATGCTCATGAACCCATTTATATGTTTTACGTTTTTTTTTTATTTTAATTCAACAACTTTACGTATTATAAAACATTATTTGACAATGTGGGCCTCACTATGAGCTTTACACGTGCGAGTCCCCCATTTTTAATGAAATAAAATTCAATAGAAAAATAATCTTTATATATTAAAAATGCAATATACTTTGTTCTTTAAACCGTCTGCTTTAAGTAAGGTAAGGTCGCTCGGGACGTTTTTGGTCTTATGAAAGTATAACGCGATTACGTGTTTTGTAATGTATTTATTCCTAAACAAGCAGACGGGTTAATCATTCTTTTAATTTTTTACTTGAAATAATTTTTTTTAATCAGGTAAAAAATACTTTGTTCTTTAATCATTCTTTTAATTTTTTTACCTGAAATAATTTTTTTCTCTCAATTTTCGTTTCGAATGAAAGATTATTATGATTGAAATTCAATCTCGATGAAGCCATAACGCTCCGCGAGCTGCAAAAACCATTATTCGTAATATTAGTGATGTTCCCATGAAATTTGTCGAACGAGGGGAATCCATTAATTACAAAGCTAATAAATACCTGCTTTGCATTCATTAATATTGACAAACGATACGTGTAGCGTGTAGGCGATGTTCAACGTAAAATTACTAATTTAAAAATGGATCGTATAACTTTAATTACTTTTATTAATTAATTTTATGAAAAACAAATTAATAATATTCCAACAGGATGCATTAGGCTGAAATGTTTCAATAAATAAGTCATATTTCATTGACAAATCGATAAAATCAAAACAACTCCATTGATTTTATGATTGCCGGCTAGACTATACTAGATTGTACTAGACAATCGACCAACATTTGATAGATGCTGAAAAACAACTCCATTGATTTTATGATTGCCGGCTAGACTATACTAGATTGTACTAGACAATCGACCAACATTTGATAGATGCTGAAAAACAACTCCATTGATTTTATGATTGCCGGCTAACTATACTAGATTGTACTAGACAATCGACCAACATTTGATAGATGCTGAAAAACAACTCCATTGATTTTATGATTGCCGGCTAGACTATACTAGATTGTACTAGACAATCGACCAACATTTGATAGATGCTGAAAAACAACTCCATTGATTTTATGATTGCCGGCTAGACTATACTAGATTGTTATTTTTTTAATTGTAAAACTAACGTTTTTAAGACAAGATTTTTTATGCATAGCACAAAGGGTAACAATTATTATAAGCAATAATTATCAGCCTGAAACACTCATCCACATTGAAAAATCTTAGATTTTAAACACTCATCCACATTGAAAAATCTTAGATTTTTCAATGTGGATGAGTGTTTCAGGCTGATAATTATTGCTTATAATAATTGTTACCCTTTGTGCTATGCATAAAAAATCTTGTCTTAAAAACGTTAGTTTTACAATTAAAAAAATAATAATTAATATTTGACAAGTTTAAGTATTTCCCCAATAAATGAAGACATAATTTGTCTCGACGCCACCTAGCGAGGGATTTAACACTTACAATGTTTCTCTCGCAAAAATAAAGTTGGTTGTTTTCAGGTGGAAAAAAAAAAAAAAAAAAAAAAAAAAAAAAATATAATAAGCAGTAATTGTTGAATGAAACACTAGCATATATTGAATCATTTGGCGGGTACGAGATAAGCCGCCATAGCTCAGTGGTCAGAGCAATCGACCGGCAATCGAGAGGACACGGGTTCAAGTCCCGTTGGCGTCATGTATCTTTTCTCGGAAGATTTTTCAATGTGGATGAGTGTTTCAGGCTGATAATTATTGCTTATAATAATTTATACTAGATTGTACTAGACAATCGACCAACATTTGATAGATGCTGAAAAACAACTCCATTGATTTTATGATTGCCGGCTAGACTATACTAGATTGTACTAGACAATCGACCAACATTTGATAGATGCTGCAAAACAACTCCATTGATTTTATGATTGCCGGCTAACTATACTAGATTGTACTAGACAATCGACCAACATTTGATAGATGCTGAAAAACAACTCCATTGATTTTATGATTGCCGGCTAGACTATACTAGATTGTACTAGACAATCGACCAACATTTGATAGATGCTGAAAAACAACTCCATTGATTTTATGATTGCCGGCTAACTATACTAGATTGTACTAGACAATCGACCAACATTTGATAGATGCTGAAAAACAACTCCATTGATTTTATGATTGCCGGCTAGACTATACTAGATTGTACTAGACAATCGACCAACATTTGATAGATGCTGAAAAACAACTCCATTGATTTTATGATTGCCGGCTAGACTATACTAGATTGTACTAGACAATCGACCAACATTTGATAGATGCTGAAAAACAACTCCATTGATTTTATGATTGCCGGCTAGACTATACTAGATTGTACTAGACAATCGACCAACATTTGATAGATGCTGAAAAACAACCCCATTGATTTTATGATTGCCGGCTAGACTATACTAGATTGTACTAGACAATCGACCAACATTTGATAGATGCTGAAACAGACGGATAACAAAGATTAGCAGGGATAATAAATAATAATAATAAATAATAATAATAAACTTATATGGCGCTGTTTTTACGAAAAATCGCCTCAAGAGCGCGGATCATTCAAATTTAAAAAAGGCAATCGTTGATCACAACTCAAATTAATTTGATCTGCATTCTACGGGATGTATAGAATTGCACTGACGCGAAGTGTCTAAAATTTCCAGAATAAAAAATTGAACAAATGAAGACATTGCTGCTGAAAGCAATGGTCACAAATAAAATATTTTTTGTTTCATATGATGTTAGATTTTCACGGTTAAAGGATGGGATTTCAGTTAGACATCTATTGGATTGTATCAGGAAGCTCACAATATATATATTTTTTTTAATAAATAATTTTCCTCAGGGCCATGTCATCTTTTGGAATGCTTTGTTGAGTGTGTGGAGGGTTTTTTTAAGGAGAGGAAGGAGAGGAGAGTTCTGGGAAGGAAAAGTGTGTGAGGGGTGGGTAGAAATCCGGGGTTCAGTGTGTCCTGGTCATCCGCCTCTAAAACTTAGACAAACATCACCCCATGAACCCGGGCATCCCTGCTAAATCACCAAACGTAGAGAGATCCACTTGGAGTGACCTATGGCAGAGGTGTTGGTTATCCAATAAAGGTTCCCGGGGCGGCGATACCCATTCCCGCCTCCCAAACTGAAACCAACGTAACTTTAAACCAACTTTAGCCAACGTTTCAGAACACGAACACGTACGTCATCAAGGTAAGTAAACGTGCGATCTTTTTCACAAAACCATTTAGGTTAAAACTAAGAAATCTATTAATTTTGAATTAAAAATGTGCCACAAAATAAGTTTGCTGTGTTTGAATAAGGAACTTTTTATTTATTGGGCAAGATTTTGAACATTTTTATTTATTACTAGCTGGTTCCCGGCATGAGTTGCTACGCCATTTAAAGAAATAAATTGTTTCTACCGGCATGTCCATTCTCATGCGTACCCGTTCCCCTCCCGCGTTCCCTTTCCCCACTACGTTCCCCGTCCTCCTTCCCCGCCTTCCCTCTCCCTCGTCACCCTTCCCTCCACCTCCTTTCTTCCCTCCCTGCCGCTAAAATATATGAAATACACATATTTTCAAACCTCTCGCGCTCCACCTGTAGTAATTTTTTAAATATAAATTTCATAATGCCAGAACTAACCATTGTATATAGAAACACTCTTATGCTAAAATACCAAGTTACATTATAGAAATTCTTATGTTAAAATGCAACGTTCTGTAAAAATTTTGTGTCAATCCAGCGATTAGTTTCCGAGATTTGCGGACCCAAACATACAGAACCTAATTTTTTAATTTTTTTTATACAAATTTCAGAACGTCAGAGCTTAGCATTACATATAGAATCACTCTTCTGCTAAAATGCAATGATCTGTAAAAATTTTGAGTAAAGTCATCGATTACTTTCCGAGATTCGCAGAAAAAAACGAGAACGCAAACATACAGAACCTAATTTTTTAATTTTTTTATACAAATTTCAGAACGCCAGAGCTTAGCATTACAAATAGAAACACTCTTCTGCTAAAATGCAATGATCTGTAAAAAATTTGAGTAAAGTCATCGATTACTTTCCGAGATTTGCAGAAAAAAACGAGAACGCAAACATACGGAACCTATTTTTTTATATACAAGTACATAGATAGATGGGTGTTAATATATTATTCATTGTGCAGTTAAAAACTTTCTGCGGCAGGATTTTCTGATCAAGACAATGTTTTACTGTCATTTGTGTTTTATTGTCGTTGTTGTGAGTGCTCCCAGAGTGGCCTGCTAGGATTGCTAACTACCATTATAGCTGGAATCTATTGTTAGGAGAAGTTGTGGATTCATTCAACGAGGTATTATTGAAATTCTACAGAATATTATCCTCTCGGTCTGTCGCATTTACAAATAGCGGCTATCGGATTCCTGATGCCTTCATTAGAGCAAGGAAACACCATACAAAGAAACGTAGTTTTAACTCTGTTAAATTTTGATTATTCTGCTCTTCTCATGGTTTCAAAATTTTCTGGCTTTCACCCTTCAAGGGTATTTGAGGTCATCAATTCAAATTATAGAGAGAAGGAAGGTAAATTTATATATTAATTTTATTATACTATATTATCTATACTCAATATACTACGCATTAGTACAGTCTATTCTTCAGTATGCCACAATCAGTTGGGGAGCAGCTTACAAAACTAGTCTGACCCCCGTAGAAATCCTTCAAAAACTCATAAAAACCTTCTGTCTTCCCCACTGAACGTATATCGAAGAATTCAAAGTTCCAGCATTTAAAAACTTACTTGTGAAAAATTCAATCGTACAAATTATAAAAAGAAAAAAATAAATACTCATTTATAACTAAAAATCGTACTAGTCTTGTGATGTATTGCATTAATCGACAGTGAAAATTAGAAAATATCGTAGCCTACCCCTTTAATTTAAAAAAAAAATACCAATTACTTATAAAACGGACACACTTGCGACATCTATCGGTTCAAAGCAAATTATCACAATGTTGACGATAGGGACCTACAATCAAGGATATTGAGATCAGTATTAAGAAAAAAATCACAGATGGTATTAAAAATCGTCACGACACAGGGGAAGACCCTTTTTTTTGGCTCAAAAATAAATAGTTGAAACCAACAGCCAATCAGGTAGAGGCAGAAAGCTATAAATAATTAATGAAACCAATCACAGAATGGAGGGCGTATTCAGATTTTGAACAAAGAGATGGACTTTGAACTAGGCAATTAATCAGAGATTTATGGAAAAAAATATCGTCATCAACCGAAAGATCAATACACTATAATGTAAACAGGATCTCACGCTCGGTGCATTGGATACAATGACCCCAGAGATAAAATAAACATTCGGTGCAATGGAGGTATCGGCAACCGCAAGAAACGAACAAATTAATCCATATTATGTTGAAAAAATTATGCAAGAAAATAACAAGAAAAATTATAATAAGAGGTAGATAAAGAAGAGACGTGGAAAACATAGGAAAAACTACTGCAGGAATATTCAGTTGTATAACGAGTACGTGATCAACGATAGGAGGCCAGATTCGGAGAGAAACGTACGGTTGATATTTAAAAGGAAGAAAAACGCTGTAAATTAGGAATGTCACCTTTAGATGAAGCAATAAAGTCCTGGAAAACGATTTGAAAAGAAAAGCTAATGGAAAAAAATGGACGTTTAAACGGAAGTGTTTATTGAACAAAATAAGATTTCGACTTAATTTTGCATTTTCAGACGAGTTTAAATAGATAACGTTATATATTTGAAATAGGGTGGTCATTCTAGTCACATTGCGTTGGATAAAGTAAACGGAAGGGGTTGTTTTACGTCAATTGTTTGAGGAGAATTCTATGGGAGATAGGACAGACTGCAAGGAAAAATTAAACATTATTTCGGTTGACGATCTCACACGTGATTTTGTTGTTTAAACAATAAGAAAACGAACATGATATTAGGTGATTAAACCCATTTTAATGGCTTTTTGGACGATAAAAATTATCATTGGTCATATGGACAGTTTACTTAAACTAAAAACGATTAGATTTTATTACCCTCGAATAAATGCTGAGTTATTGATCAACACCTCGAAAACTCAGATATAAACAGACGTCAAATTTTAAATTAATGTGGATTTAGGGGAGAAAGGGACGGAATTTGGAGGATGACCCATAGAACGTAATAAAAATGACAGGAATTTAAGGACCGGAGTGGGAGTGTCTCCTATAAAAATGTGGGAAATGATTTATTAATTAGTAACAAATAGAAAATGAAATTTTCTATTGAGGCAGCAAACATCAAAAAACGATACGGGTATCAGAGTAATGTACGGTGAAACTATGGGGGAATAGATACGGCCAAAGAAAGCAAAGAAAATCTTAAATTAACAATTAATAAAATAAATACGGCTGGAAATATAAAAAATTATAGGGATGTGGAAAGTTACATGAGAATGAATGAGGAAAATCAAAAAAAGAACATCGTGAATAAGAGGAAAATAAGAGAAAATATGAAAATTCAAGTCTACGACATAAGTAGAGACAATACAGTTTAAAATTGAATTGATCCATATAGGTGGCATAAGAATAAGAAGGAATTTAGAAAAAAGAAAATTGGAAAACGCATATTAAAAGTTTTGGCATGAGTTTGTTCATGTTCTGGTAGCGATAAACAAAATTGAGAATTATATACAGTCTATTGAAGACGTACCTATTATATTTTGAGAAAAAAAAAGGATACGAAAATCATGAAATTCAAGCTAATTTTGTATGACCAACAGACAAAGGAATGAGGGGCATTTTGACGTAATATCGCCGGTCCGATCCTGGAAAAATGTTTAAACGAGATAGGGCATGAACAAAGTCGTGAAAGGTGGACCTAACGACAGTTAAACAAAAATGACAGAATCGATATATGAAATCTCGAGTCGTTAGAGGTTAAATTCGTGGATCAAAGATAGCTTAGATAGGCCATTCTAATCCTGGGAAGGGTATATAGGCTAGGACATGGGGCATTTGGGAGTTCAATCGTCGGATTATCAAACGTGGAAGTTACGTGACGTGACGTTTAAAGCGGTTATTAATTGAAAAATTTTCTAAGTGTTATAAATTTTATGACTCTGAAATAATTGGAGTCAAGTCAATAGAAGTGATTTTGGACTTAGTATAATCTAGTGTTAGATAAAATGCATTTTAACAGAAAGTTCTAAGTGTCTAAAGTTTGGTATTAAATTCAGTGTAAGAAATTATTACCATTAATAATAATTAATTAGATTCAGTGAGGTGATTAAATCATAAATTTAAATTGTGTTGGTGGAAAGTGTTGTGTTGTATTTGGCAAATTTAAAAGCAGTGTTTAGTTAAATTTTAGGACTTAATACTTGGAAAAAAAAAATCATATCAATAATAGTTCCTTAAATAAAGTGCAAATCGAACGTAATAATTTATCACAGGATAAATCTAGTGTTAGATAAAATAATAATAATAGATATGGACTTCAGAATAAATAATACAAATAATTAAATTGCCGTTAAATGAGATTGTGGTAACTTAATAATACTAATTATTTCGGAAAGCTTAAATAAATAGTAAAATACGTTATCTTATTGCAAAATAAAAAAGGTTCGGTGACAAACAAAAATAAAAATAATAAATCTCTTATTTCGTAAATAATCGTGAAGTGGTTATTGCTTAAAAATTATAATTTAAACGGAGTGTTATTTTAACGATGGAATAATTATAATAATAAATCTGGAGGTTGAAATAAATAATAAATAAATAAGCATGATAATAATCTGTTCGGTATTTAGTTGTATAACGCTTTGTTGCTAAATAAAAGTACGGTGGGAAAACGAACACAAAATAAGTAATTAATTGTTAAATTTAATTTAAAAAGTGTTAAGTTAACCAACGAGATTTGAAATAAAATGCAGTTAGAACGATAAACATCATTTAATTTAGATAGATTAAACGGGAATAAAATAAAATTGAAGTCGGAAAAATTTTATTTGAATTTAGTTGATAACATAAGAATAGGTATTAGGTAAGGAAAACATAACAAGGTTTTACCGTGTAGCTCCCGGGTGAGAAAAAAACCTTAAAGGGGTAAGTTTTATTAAAAAAAAAAAAAAAAAAATTTCAGGCGCCAAGGAGAGAGCGGTATGCAGCAAACAGTTGGTATTTGAATTAATTTTATAACAAGATATTACTTGCTTAATATGTGGTATGTACCTATATTAAAATATTATATATAAAATAGATATATTTATATATATGTATATATATATATATATATATATGTTATGGTTAAGGTTTTCACGGGTGTAAGATGTAAAACACTTTTCTCGGTTTACCCGCGTAACGTAGTCCTGAGAAGGACTTTTTAACTCCTGACGTTTCGGACAGATCACACTGTCCATCTTCAGAGGCCTTATGTCTTTAGCTTTTGTCTCAAACTGATAGCTTTCGCATGTCTGTTCGGTCCAGAATCCATTGAGTCTTGGATTCTGGACTGAACAGACATGCGAAAGCTATCAGTTTGAGACAAAAGCTAAAGACATAAGGCCTCTGAAGATGGACAGTGTGATCTGTCCGAAACGTCAGGAGTTAAAAAGTCCTTCTCAGGACTACGTTACGCGGGTAAACCGAGAAAAGTGTTTTACATATATATATATATATATATTTATCTCCTCTCGTACTATGTTGATTTTGCGCGACGGTACACCAGTTTTTTGTTGATCCGTTTGGGTTTGTTGATCTGGCCGGATTTGTAGATCTGTTAGCGAAGCTGGCATACAAATCCTGATCCATGTGGATCTACTTTTGTCATCGAGATTTACCTCTAAGCCACGCCCATTTTTCGGTGACATATACATTTTACACGTTTTTATTTGTTGATCTCCATATATGTATATATGGATGGTGCCGGTCTGTCGAACTTTTCTGCTCCTTTTAGTAGGTAATCGTAGGTACGTTCTTATTTGCCACGTTTTGACCGCGAACTGTGCGCAATGCAAACAACAAAGACCGCCAACAAAGGTGCCGGTCTGTCGAACTTTTCGTAGGTACTTGTAGGTACGTTCTTATAGTTCGTTTTTTTAATGTATTTTTGTTTTAGATTTAATTTGGATTTTGGTTTTGAATTTGATTTTGATTTTGATTTTGACCGTTAGCACACGTATAAGAGACGGCTTGAGTAATGAGACTACGAACTTTGACTACGAATCCAGAGGTCGCGGGTTAGGATCTGTGCGTAGTATGTATATTCATTTCTACTTAAGAGGATGAACAGTTTGAACGGATGTACTTAATCTTCGAAAACTGTTTTTATTACTTATATGTACGCCATTACGAACTTCGACTAAGAATCCGGAGGTCGCGGATTAGCATCTGTACGTAGCATGAAGATTAATTTTTACTTTAAGAGGATTAACAGTTTCATCTTGGGGGTCATCTATTAATCACATGAGGCTCGAAAGGGGGGGGGGGGGGGTTCGGAAAAAAACACGAAATATCACGTGGGGGGGGGGGGGGGGATAATGAGATATCACGTGTATTTATTTTTCGTGATAATATTCTGAAAATTTCAAAATACTTTGTACTAAAAAAAATACACGTGATTTTGGGTATGGGAGGGGGGGTAGTCTTAAACCTCACCACATATCACCGGGGGGGAGGGGGTTAAAAAGTTGCTAAAAAACATCACGTGATTATTAGACGACCCCAAAGGAAAAGGAATAAAGGGTGGGTAGGAATCTGGAGGTCGGTGTGTCCAGGAATCTATCACTTCCACTGCGGTGCAAGGCTATGTTCCGAGAGAGTACGGCTGGAAAAAGTCAAAGGGACTCCTCAACACTCTCTCACAATCCGGCCTGCCATGCAGCTGGTGGGCTGATGCATCCGCCGCCAATACCCGGACATTCCTCACCCCATGAACCTGGGCACCCCTGCTAAGTCACCAAACGTATCGAACCACTTGGGGTGACCTATGACAGAGGTATTGGTTATCCAAAAAACGGTTACAGGGGCGGCTGTACCCATACCCACCTCCCAAATCTTAATCTTGAAGGCGACCTTTTGATATTTCCAGATGGATTTTCTCGAAATAACGCCATGCGCCGTAGTGGGAGGGATGGATTCATCCGTCCATCACTCCTGGACACCCAGTGTTGCCACCGAAATGGCTTCGAATTTTTCTTGTATTTGATGATGTTGATAAAAACAAACACACCATTATTTTTACGCATGTCAACAGTGTGACCAGATTTAGTAGATTTCTACTTTTTTGTAGATTTCGAGGTACCGGTAACAGTATCTAGTAGGTAAAAATTATTTGGTATATTTTGGTAGAATTCACGCTTTTCAACTATTCTTGTACTTTTTTTGCCTTCATATGGCAAACCTATCGAAAAAATCCCTGTATTCCCCTTTTCATCGAATGGATTGTAACAATCTCTTTCTAATATTAATTATTCGAGAGAGAAAGCTGTTGGCGGAATCCTACATGTATTGAAGAAAATTGATTAGGTAGGTTTGTCTTTAATTTTCATTATTTTCGTAACCATTCATGCCGTGAGCATAGAGTGTGATGGATTAGTGGGAATTCCTTTTTTGAAAGTTTTTATAAAGAAACGTAAATATACACAAGGATATCGTAATGAATGGGAGCAAGATCTCTCATTCAAAAATTAGTTATGTAAATCTAAATTAAAGCATGCAACTGTGAAGTACTAAGTCGAGTGGCGTCTTTGAAGGAACACATGGCTACATCAAAGCATATAAAAAATATGAAAGGAGGTGACGGTATGCAAGTTAGGGAACGTACCCATACTACGTGACCAATTTTTAACCCCCCCCCCCCCCCCCCGGTGACCAAAAACCTAAGCAACCCGCCGCTCATTTGAACGAAGCGTGGTATTTTGAAGACCCCCCCCCCCCCGAAGAAGTCACGTAGTATATGTACGTTCCCTTACTTACGTTAATATGGGCTATGTAATTTCTAGTTAATTTAATGATTACTCTTGTTAAGATTTTTTGAATACTTTCGAGTTACGCATTAGTACCCAACACAAAGAAGAAAAACCATAACTCGATCACAGTTCTTAAAAAACCTATATTTCTGTAGATTTTAAATTTAAGTAGGTAATAAACATTGATTTCTCCAATTTATGCTGTTTTCTTTGTTCATTTTATTGTTTTATCGTTATAATGAAGAGAACAAATATGCTTCTTCGCTGTAACACAACAGCGAAAAAATGTAATGGATTTTTAGTTTTTTTTAGTTCTCTTTTGGTAGAATTTAGTAGTTTTTAACCTACACAAGCAGTAGATTCGTAAAATGAAATCTGGTCACACTGCATGTCAACACTATACAGTTCCGCGCGCACGTGCATCCTCATTGTCAACGCATAATTAAATAAACCACTTTGACGTCTTTAAAAGCAAGTTTTGAGTTCAGGTTATTTGAGTTGCAGTGAAAAACGAAATAAAAATGGATAAAATCACAAAGTAAGTAGGTTTTATTATTTATTTAATAGCAGCAGTATAAATATACCATAATCACTTATTACATGTCACAAAATTATTGTTAATTAAGTACCTATATGAAATTCAAAAATGTTCATTTACAATTTTAAACATAAATATTAAGTTGGATATGATTCTTCGAACTGAGAATGATACCCATTCCACACCTTTTGAGGTCCAAGGATGCAGATTCTATTTATTTATGATTAATTATTAAAAATAGGCACTCCTTTTAAAAGGCTTATTCTATAAGCACAATTCGTGTTGAAAGCGGAGAAATCATTTACCCGCTATGAGTATGGAACTTGACCCCCCCAACTGTTAGCCAAATATTCTTCCCACAATAATATGGAATAATTATATCTTTATAGGTGACGGTGGAAGACCCCCCACTTCCTTGTGAATCGGAATTTCAAGGTGTAGCGACTAAACGCTTATCAATGACACCATCCCTGAAAAGTGAGTTTAGTGTGCCATCAGTATTATAATAGAGTGCTGGTACCTACCCTGATGTGTCAGTGAGGCACGGAACTGAATGCTGTTGAAATGAGACCCCTGAGGCGTGCGTGTTGTAAAACCATGTATGATTGTGTGAGAAATGTGGGTATCCGCAAAGAATACAAGACTCGAGAACCATGCGTGTTGTATGACCATGTATGACTGATGAAAGCGTAATAAGTAGATTAAGAAATGGACCCTCAGGCAGGGCCGCCGAGAGGGCACGTTGGTCAAGTCTGAAACTTGGGGCCCGGGACGGACTCACGGGATCCGGATTTTTGACTAATAAAAGCCAATGACACTCGTAGGCCCGTAGAAAATGGTCTGGCCAGAAACTTGGACTTTGATGATGTCATAAATAGCTTTGCAAACAAGTAAAGTAGAATAGCAATATTGTAGATGACATTTTTTATTTGCCTATATTATTATTTTATAGTTTGTTGGGTTTTTACTATAATTTTAAAAATATTCCAATTTAGGGATGTTCCGATACCATCAAAGTATCGATACCTACTCATATCATAGTACTCAAATCATTTTTCGATACTTACTCATACAAATACTCATAATGTATCGATACTTACTGATATCGATACTTTTAGATTTTTTTTAATGAAGAAAATAACGAGGCAAATGTTAAAGGACAGTAAGGGCAAAAATTAAAAGTAAAGTCATTAATTAACAATTTTTTTATTTAATTAACAAAAATTATCTTTTATTTGAAAGTAAATTCAGCAAAAAACTCTTTAGCATCAATCTTGCCCAAAACAGTAACTGCTCCAGGTATTTTGGAGACAATCTGTTCCTTGTTTGCGACATTGTTGCTCCGGCTTTGGAAAATAAGCACTCGCTTGGAACAAATGTTAACTAACCAACCATCACGCCGTTTCCCGCAGGGGTAGGCAGAGAGGACGGACCGCCAAACAACTCGGTCTTGGCACACACTCTTTGCCTCACTCACATTCATACATCGTCTCATCATTTTCATCATTTTTTAATACATTTTTTTCATTTTTTTTCATTTTGATTTGAGTACTATGATATGAGTAGGTATCGATACTTTGATGGTATCGGAACATCTCTAGCGTGAAATGGCGGCTCCCCCGGGAGACCGAAAGACGCGAGACACGTCACACGCGATAATTCGATACTAAGTACTTTTGTTTCGATACCGAGTAAGTATCGCAAGATTGATTCGATGCTATTAGTACTTGGTATCGAATCAAAAGTATCGAGTACCTACTCGTATTTACTAGTATCGGAACGTCCCTATTCCAATTTAGTATTCCATTACTAACGTATCTGTGTTGATATTATAATAATTTAGCCTTAAGATATAATGAACAAGGAAGAATATGTAAATACACACACATGGTAGCCTAAAACAATAAACACAAGCATTTTATTTTGAGTATTCACCATAACTTTTTAAACATTTCCATTGAATAATTATGCTAAATTAGGGCTAAAATGCAGATCCCGCCAATGTCAGGGAATTTAATAAAAATGCACTTTCTAGATGAGAAAAGTGTGGAGAAGTTGAATAAAAAAGAAATTAAGGTGCGCTCGACAAAATTGAGGCAGATACAGCCGTTTAAAGAATGAATAAAATGACACTTCGTGAACTGATACTACGCCATTTTGTTACTGTTGTAATGTTGATATCTCAGCCTTGATATAAACGAATACGATTGTAGCCGACTTCGTGGGATATATAATAAGGCGCGTAATTATGAAAAACAGAATTAATAATGGTAATTTTTGGAGATTGCTGGCAACGGTTAATATGCACAGTGGAAAATATTTCATTCTAAATTTCGATTACGTAAAATTAAAATTAGCTTTCGTCTTGTGAGATTGTACGCCAGAATCACAAACCATGTTACACAAACCTAGCGTAGCCACTAAACTATTTGAAAACTGGGATGTTTTTCTTGCGTTGACGCGAGTAGGCGTTATAAAGGGGCACAAACCATGTTTAGCGTAGTCTTAGGTTAGGTTACTTTAATTTGGAAGGTGGAAAGACAGTTTAAAAAATCGTTGAAAAAAAGCCCGCTAGACAAATTTCATAATTACGCGCCTCATGTATCTCACGAAGTCGGCTACAGTCTAGCTGTTGTTTGCATCAGGTCAGGGATACCAACATTATAGATGGCGGGTGGGCTGTCAATAGTGTTGATTGGCGAAGTGAAATTTTACTTAACGCAATTACAAATTAATAACTTATTCAATTTTTATTGCTTTCCGCGCTTTCTTTCACCTTCCAGATTAAAGTTCTCCACTTAAAACGCCGTAAAAACATCATTTTCGGCATAAACCAAACATTGGCAATGGCGTAGTATCGGTTCAGGAAGTGACCTTTTATTCATACTTTAAACGGCTGTATCTCCCTCAATTTTACCGAGCGCACCTTAATTTCTTTTTTATTCAACTTCTCCACACTTTTCTCATCTAGAAAGTGCATTTTTATTAAATTCCCTGACATTGGCGGGATCTGCATTCCTCCCTAAATTAGAATGATTGGTATAATGGTATAAGATACTAGAAAATAAGAAAAGGTAATGAAATAGTATTTCTAGCAGTAACAGGTTAGCATGACACTTTTAATTGTTTTCTCTCTCTCCCCCCCCCCCTCTAAGTTGGGGGGAGGGGGCCCGGTATAGTCTACTAGACTTGGGGTCCAGATTGGCTGTCAGCGGCCCTGCCCTCAGGTGGTTTGGGTATGTAGAGCGAATGAACGAAAAAAATAGTGCAAGAAGAATATATTACGCAAATGTGAATGGTAGAAGAAGTTGGGACACCTGAGGAAGACATGGCATGATCAAGTGAATCAGATACTTGAGACGGGCCATGTCAAGAGTCGGAATAATAGGAGAGTATGTATGAGACGATGTAGGAATGTAGCAAAGAGTGTGGGCCAAGACCGAGTAGTTTGGCGGCCTGTCCTCCCTGCCTACCCCTGCGGAACAGCATGATAGTTATACTTAGTTATAAGTATTATAGAAACTTAATAGCTTAACAGCATCCAGCAAAATGTTTCAATATATTTGCATAAACTACCTACTTACTTTCTAATGTTTTTAATGTAATGTAATATTTTTTTAGGTCTGTCAAGGAAAAGAAAAACGTCTACACCAAATGATGTCCGCAGAAATTTCATGGAACTGGCGGAAGTCCAAAAAAAAACTGTAGATTTAACTACAGAACTACCTAGATCTAGAACACAAAAAAAATTCTTCATGAACAGGAATATAGGCACCGTGAACTATATTTGAATTAAAGATTAAACATATGCAACATTTGCACGAATTGAAAGTTAAAAAAATCGAAGAGGAAAACCGAAGGGATAATGATTTCCCCGTTATAATAGAATGAAAGAATATAGCTTCACAGCGCTTATATTCTTGTTCATAAAGAATTTTCTTTAAGCTTGTAATTTTTTTTACATTAATTAATAAATACTATAATAATTATAAATACATTTTACTTTTAAATTAATAAATACTTTATTTTATACAAAAAAATTACAATAAATTAGCAAAATAACTGTTGACAAGATTTTGTCATATGTCATTATTACCCTGCCCAACATTTTCAGGAAAATGTCCTCCGTCAATTTCTTGGAGAATGATAGCAAAGTCTGGTGGTTGTTGTCAGTGCACATGTTATGCAAGACCGCTGTGGCAACGATCACGGCTTCCACTCTTGTGGCATCGATTCTTAGTTTCATCCCCACTGCGGGAAAACGCCTTTTCCATCTCCCGAAAGTCCTTTCTACCACATTTCTGGTCCTGATTTGGCTTTCATTGTGTAAAAGTTCAGCGTCAGAAAGAGGATTTGTTAAAAAGTAATCTTTACGGTTACGGTAATACTCAGCATTGTTCCCTCCAGGAGAGAGAATTCCTACATGGGTGCAGTCGATGGCAGTATTAGGAAATCGAGCAATGCTGTAAAACTCATTAGCACACTGCTGTATTTCATTCTCTGTTTGTGGAAATACAATATATTGTGGCCGAAGGCGGGCTATTGCTCTGCTAACCCTGTCTACTATACGCGAGACAGTACTTTTATGCACCCCAGAGATGTCTCCTGTGCATCGTTCCTGTTGCATAAAAGTGCAATGTTATTAGAATCTGGTCTGCAGCACAAACAGCGTAGGTAATTTCTGAAATGATGAAAAAAAATTTTTTTCAGTGCTATTGCATTTATTAAAATATTATTTTGGCAGTTACATACAATATAATTATGCGGTAAATATGTAGTTAGCCACCTCACGGATAATACGGAACGTTCGTGTTGTCAAAATTTGATGCACGGATAATACGGAATGTTCCTTTTTTACCTAATAGACAATAAAGCAGGGTTTGTCTAGCGGGCTTGTGTAGGTATGTAATCTTTACTTTAAAAAACAGCCTACGTTTTTGAATGGTTTGTTTGGCTACGCAGGGTTGGTCTAGCGGGTTTGTGAAATTATTTTAATACATTTCTTTCCATGTTTTTGGCCTCCCCCGAAATAAATACTCACTTTTCGTAATAATAAAGCTAAATATAACTGTTTGAATAAAAAATATGCCGTATTAACGAGTAAGCGGTTTAAGGCATAATTAATAATTATGCTAATATATTGTCAATAGAATTGTAGATACATTAGTTTAATTAAACTTACTTGTTTGTAGACGTTGTGATGTCATTGGCAATGAGTGATGTTAATTGCCTAACCATACTTTTCGACATCCGAAATCTGGCGATAAAATCCATTTCTTCCCACAGGAAATGATCGGTTCGTGGTTTAAATTGTTTCTTCTTTCTATTTCCCACATATTCTAAAATCAATCGATTATCAAAACCCGGATTGTCAGACATTTTTTCAACTATTTTCTCTTCAAACAATATTTCGTTCCTTGGTGACGGATGACAGCTACAAAATTGACCAAATTCTAACTAAACTGTCAACATCTCTGGGTTAAATAAAAGTACCTAACTATTTAGTTAACTTTTATTTAAACGAAGTTGAAACAACCCATTTTTGTAAGAAATGACAAAAAGTTACTATTATTTAACTTTAACTAAAAAGTAACTTTAACTATTTTCGATGCAACTGGCCCTAGAATTGCAATAAAATTTGCACAAAATACATTTGTTCGACACACCCATATTCTAAATCAAGCATATTTTTAAACAATATCATTTTGTCGCATAACATGCATATTTTGGGGTTTGATCAAACTAGCGCTGTCTCGTTTGTTTAAAGTGCGGCTAGAATGCTGCTAGAGCGAGATGCAACGCCTGTCGAATGACCGCGGGCAGCAAATTGAATATTTTGTGGAGAATATAGAAGAATATATATTCTACATAACCGTTGAAAAAATATAGCTGAACAATTGGATAACTTTTTTTAGTAGGTGCCTTCCATATCTGGTCAACCAATGAGAAGGCTTCGTTCACAACACACCACGCCCAACACGACCAATCAGAAGGCTTCCTTTTTCAGCCATCTTTGATTATCAACAAGCGGATCAAATGCGTACGGGGATTTCGGCGGATCCGCAACGTATGGGAATTTGGACAGATCAACGAAAAAGATGCGTATGATTTCCATACAAAGTTCGAAAATTTTATGTGCAATATATCAAAAACTTTTACCGAGAAACTGGCAACCTTGGTATTTGTAGTAACGTTGTTGCCAATTCATACAGATGTATTCCACCAAAGCCAAGTTATACGGTGTTAAAGGTGGATCAACATTGTCAAGCTACTTCTAACTGGATCAGGATACTACGGGAAGAGGTCAATATATATATATATATATATATATATATAGATATATATATATATATATATATTTATGTCATACCACATTTTGTGGCTCATCTTAGAAGAAGCCACTTAAGTTGCTCATTCTTTCGCATGTAATATATACTTACGTAGATGAAGTACCAACATGCTGTCTTTTAAATTTTGTTTAAAATATGGTCAGCTATAATATGTAATCAAAAATTATGTTTATTTATTAAAAAAAAATATCTTAAAATAACGTGCATTCCTTGATCTATTTTAAGAACACACTTACCGCATCAAGCTACGTTGCCAAGTTTAATGTTACCAATATAGTCACATATGTAGGTAGGTTGACAGAACAGTTTGGATGTTGCTTGTTGATTATTCACACATATTTATCATTTCTAGCGGCCGTTTTTGATTATTGGCGCGTTTTTTTTAAATTGTAGTATGATTTGCTAATTAATATTGTTATTTATTTGGTGTTTACGGTTGTTTTTTTTTTTGTGTTAAGGTTTATTTTATTATTATCATAAATAAAATTAGGTATTTAAATACATATTGGTGTAGTTTCTTTTATGTGCTACATAATTATTTTATCTTAGTTTTACTAGTGTTTTCGAAAAATTATGAATAAACTTATTAGAAATATATTACATAATTTACTTTATTCATTGATTCGTACGTTTCTTTAAGTTGTCACCTCCGATCTATATGGATAAAATCGATCTAAAAGAAACTAACTAACTAACCATCACGCCGTTTCCCGCAGGGGTAGGCAGAGAGGACGGACCGCCAAACAACTCGGTCTTGGCACACACTCTTTGCCTCACTCACATTCATACATCGTATCATACATTCTCTTCTATTATTCTGACTTTTGACACGGCCCGACTCAAGTATCTGATTCACTTGATCGTGCCATGTCTTCCTCGGGCGTCCCCGACTTCTTCTACCATTCACATTTGCATCATATATTCTTTTTACACTACTTTCTTCGCTCATTCGCTCTACGTGCCCAAACCATCTGAGGGTCCCTTTCTTAATTTTGCTCATTATTAAATTATTATTATTATACTTAGTTGCTATCATATTTTACAATTTACAAATAGAGACGGACCGCCAAATAATATTAATTGGTTAAATTGTATTTTTTCTCGCATTAGCACCACACCTGATAAAAAATCCCTCAGTGTCTTTGTCATCTTTGGGGATGCTGTGTGGAGGGTTTTTTTTAGGGAAAGGAAGAAGAGGAAGTTCTGTAATGAAATAATTTGGTATCTTAACCGTAAATCCAGAACTAAATTTTGTATGAAATAGGCCGCGAAGAAGTTTCTCTTTTCAAGAGCAATTATAATACTCTTAGAAGAAGTCGGGGACGCCCGAGGAAGACATGGCACGATCAAGTGAATCAGATACTTGAGTCGGGTCATGTCAAAAGTCAGAATAATAGAAGAGAATGTTTGAGACGATGTATGAATGTGAGTGAGGCAAAGAGTGTGTGCCAAGACCGAGTTGTTTGGCGGTCCGTCCTCTCTGCCTACCCCTGCGGGGAAACGGCGTGATGGTCGTCTCATACATACTCTTCTATTATTCTGACTTTTGACATGGCCCGTCTCAAGTATCTGATTCACTTGATCGTGCCATGTCTTCCTCGGGCGTCCCCGACTTCTTCTACCATTCACATTTGCATCATATATTCTTTTTACACTACTTTCTTCGCTCATTCGCTCTACGTGCCCAAACCATCTGAGGGTCCCTTTCTTAATTTTGCTCATTATTAAATTATTATTATACTTAGTTGCTATCATATTTTACAATTTACAAATAGAGACGGACCGCCAAACAACTCGATCTTGGCACACACTCCTTGCCTCGTTCACATGCATACTTCGTCTCATACATGCTCTTTTATTATTCTGACTCTTGAAATGGCTCGACTCAAGTATCTGATTCACTTGGTCGTGCCATGTCTTCCTCGGGCGTCCCCGACTTCTTCTAGCATTCACATTTGCGTCATCATATATTCTCCTTACACTATTTTTCTCGTTCATTTGCTTTACATGCCCAACCAATCTAAGCGTCTCTTAATCTTACTCGTTACGCTTACATCAGGCTTACATTATGTGCGGATCATTATTATTCATTTCGGTCTACTTTCATCATTTCTCTACCAGTTCCGAGCCTCACAGCGAAGCATTAGGGTAGGTACCAGCACTCCATTATGGACGGCTAGCTTCGCTTCTTTCGATAGTTTTTTAGACCGGGGTAATATAATTACACTAATAACAGTTTTACTCTGTATCTCAGTTGTCTTTTACACCATATACTCAATAATTTTGGTAATCATAGAAAAACTATTTGCTTATCGATCTGTTTTTAAAACTGTATATTGCATTGCTAGTTTTTTTAATATAAAATAATTTCTATCAAATTCCGGCAAAGTATCTGTAGCCCTCCCCCTCTCCGCCACGCATCGCATAGCGTTACCCCGTGCCTACAAACTGAAGATTCCACGGACTGGTAGCGGATCGGTAATAGTTGCATTTTAATAAAAAGGGAAGTGTCATAATAATTGAATCACGCTAGCTTCCTTAATATCGCTTTTACTTTTTTACTTTACTTAAGTTGAAAATGGGCGTTGGCGTAACTTGACAATTCAAGCAATAATAAGCAATTTCTAAGTTATTAATGGAAAGGACTACATCCCGTTCGCTTACACTTTGCATTTCATATGATCTTTTTACAATGCTTAAATATTTGCGTGCCGGTACTAGATGATTCCGTCTGGGACATTTCCGGTAAAATATTGAATTTACCATTTTTAGAAACATCACTCCAATTATACCCGTCTCTGTTTGTTGTGTGAAATAAAAATATATCAGAAAGAGACAATCATTATTGTTTAATTGGTTGAAGGAATTTGTAAAAATGAACTCCAACATTGTACAGGTGGTTTAAGTCTACATTGTATAAATAGTCTTAAATTGGGTTTTCGGTTTTAATTGCTAACTTGTTTAGATTAGGTGGTAATATTCATCTGGGAGGCGGATATGTGTACCGCCGCCCCGAGAACCATTATTGGATAACCAACACCTTTGCCATAGAGGCAGGGCTGGGCAAAATACATGCATTACTGTAATTAAAATACAAATTACAAAATACTTTTTCGCATGTATTTAAAATACGAAATACAAAATACTTTCAAGTCGTGTATTTGAAATACAAAATACAGTATTTTAACCATTTTTAAATTTCAAATACAAAATACAAAATACAAATTACAAAATACATTTGGTTTAGGTAGAACCTTTGGTTGCAATAAATTGTCGTAAGTGCCCATATCTAAGAGTGCGTTTCCATTGAAGCAAAGCAGAGCATAGTGAAACAGAGACATGCTAAAATTGACTAATCATATTGCTCAGGACACACATCTCGTCTCCGCTCCACTTGTAAAGATTTGTGGTATAGGACTTAGGTGTTAGATTATAATAATTATTATTATAATAACACTAGCTGGTTCCCGGTATGCGTTTGCACTGCAATATTCAAAGAAATAAATTGTTTCTCCCTGCATGTCCTTTCCCGTGCGTCCCCGTTCCCCTACCGCTTCCCTTTACCCTCTTGCATTCCCCGTACACCTTCCCTGCCTACCCTCTCCCCTCTTCCGCTCCCCCATCCCGCCAACCCCTCCCGCGTTCCATATATTTAGTCCCAGAACATTTTTCTATATTATAAAAACAATCAATAAAATCTGGTACCTAACATAGGTACCTATTTAAAATATCTATAATTTTAAAAATCCAATGAAAATTCTTTGGTTACAAAAAAACAGCTGCCTGCTAAATTTATTTTCATCAAACGCGCGAACTGTCAAACGTGCGTAGTTAAAATAGTCGTTAAGTTTTCTGAAATTATCCCATTTTCTGCGTAATTTTCTTAATTTTTCTTTCCGTAAGAACCTTCTAAAAGTATAAGAAAACTTTAAAAAAATGAATGAAATAGGTAAAGTCATTTTGAAGTTATGGCGTGACCAAGGGAAACAAGGATTCATTTTTATATATAAATGGATGACATTTGTGTAGCGAAGTTTTGTGTTATTTCACTTCAAGTGCGCTCTACAGTAGTTAACTTAAAAACATTCTAGTATTCAGTCCAATATTTTATTTCTAGTATTCAGTCCATTATTTAATTATTCCAATAGTGCTCGATCAAAAACTGGGCGTACTGTACAAGGCCCGCAGATACTTTAATAGTACACAACTGCTAACCCTGTACAAATCACAAGTGCGCCCCACGGTTGAATTTGGCAGCCACCTCTGGTCTGGAGCTCCAAAATACCTGAAAAATACCCTCGACTCTATGCAGAAACGGGCGGTCCGTTTAATAGATTCTCCCATCTTAAAAGACGGATTGCAATCTTTAGAGCACAGGCGTCGAGTTGGAATGCTATCCTGGTTCTACCGGTATTACAATGGAAGATGCTCCGAGGAACTAGCATCATTGATCCTTTCGGCACCGGTGCATAGTCGGGAAACACATTGTACACGGTTGACATTTGTCACATGAGAACGGGTCATTTCTTCGACTCGTTTTTGTGTTCAACAGCTCGGCTGTGGAATGATTGCCGGCCTCTGTGTTTCCTCCTTCCTACAACATGGGTCTCTTCAAGACCAATGTTCATTCCTTTCTCTCCTCAAAAAGACCCTCCACACAGCATCCCAGATGACATAGGCCCTGAGGGAAATTATTTTCCTCAGGGCCTCCTGTGTGGAGTTAATGAAAAAAAAATCTAATACTATGATACAAGAGTGTACCATACAAAGCAATGACAAGTATGATACAAAATGTACAATAACAGTGCTATTATAGCACAGGACAATAATAATAACTAGCATGAAGTAAAAAAAAATATAGTACAGTACATTATAAAGCAATTATAAGGGGGCATACATTAATTAGGTGAGCAGTTTTTCTTCCAAACTAGACTCCCCCCGCCCCTTGGTGAGATAATTTGGACCACTTCGTTTATTCTTTTCAAGTACCGTGAGATTTTGCTGGACCCCCCCCCCCCCTCCTTTTTTGAGCTCACATAATTAATGTATGCCCCCTAAGAGAACTACAAATAATCATTAATAAAGAGTCCTATAGCAAAGGACAATAGTAGGTACAGGATTCTAGCGTTTTTAGTCTATGTATTATCTATGTGTGGTTATTTTTAATTATCATTATTAAAATCACTAAATGTATTTGAAAATGTATTTTGAAGCCTTAAGTATTTGAAATACAAATTACAAAATACCTCAGCAGCAGGTAATTGAAATACCAATTACCAAATACATTGTATTTGTATATTATTGTATTTCAAATACGTATTTCAATTACAAGTTTTTCAAATACTGCCCAGCCCTGGCCATAGGTCACTCCAAGTGGTAAGCTATGTTTGGTGACTTAGCAGGGGTGTCCGGGTTCATGGGATGAGGTTTGTCCGGGTCTTGTTGGCGGATGCGTCTACCCACCAGCTGCATGGCAGGACGGATCGGGATAGACTGTTTTTTTTACATTAGGTCAACACAGGAGGCCCTGAGGAAAATAATTTCCCACAGGGCCTATGTCATCTTTGGGGATGCTGTGTGAAGGGTCTTTTTAGGAAAGGAAGGAGAGCAAGTTCTGAAAAGGAAAAGGGATGAAGGGTAGGTAGGAATCTGGGAGTCAGTGTGTCCAGGAATCTATCCCTCCCACTGCGGTGAAAGGCTATGTTCCGAGAGAGTACGGCTGGAGAAATCAAAGGGACTCCCTCAACACTCTCTCCCAATCCATCCTGCCATGCAGCTGGTGGGCAGAGATGCATCCGCCGCCAAGACCCGGATAATCCTCACCCCATGAACCCGGGCACCCCTGCTAAGTCACCAAACGTAGCGAACGACTTGGGGTGACCTATCGCAGAGGTGATTTTAGATTTTCACGGCCATAAGTATTTTTGTTATTAGTTTTTGGGGTATTATGCCGTGTATACCTCCTTCTTTAGCCAAAGTTTCGGACAGCGTTGCAGTGTCCATCATCAGGGCAGATGTGTAATCTCTTTCAACCCATCGCCTTGCAATGCAGTGGGAGAGATGGATTCATATATCTCTCACCCGCGACCTCCGGATTCGTAGTCGAAGTTCGCAATCTCATTTTTTTTACAGTAGCTCCACATAGGAGGCCCTGAGAAAAATAATTTCCCTCAGGGCCTATGTCATCTAAGGGGATGCTGTGTGGAGGGTCTTTTTAAGGAAGGGAAGGATAGGAAGTTCTGGGAAGGAAAAAGGTATGTGGGGTGGATAGGAATCTGGGGTCAATGTGTCTAGGAGTGACGAACATAAAATTCCATCCCTCCAAATGCGGTGCAAGGCGATGGGTCGAGAGAGTCCGGCTGGAAAGGACAAAAGGCCTCCCTCAACCAAACTCTCTTATCCGGCCCGCCACGCAGCAGGGCAGACCTATCCGCCGCCACGTCCTGGACAAACCTGATACCATGAACCCGGGCACCCCTGCTTAGTCACCAAACGTAGCAAACTGCTTGCAGAGGTGTTGGTTATACAGTAATGGTTCCCGGGGCGGCGGTACCCATACCCGCTTCCCAAATTGGAATACCTCGTTTACAATTAGTCCTTATTCAAGTCATCTTAGGTATGATTAGTCTATTGTATATTTATCGGCGTAGTCCAGCGGTAAGGCTCTTGACTCGCACTCCGAAGGTCGCGGGATTATAATTTGTGTTATTTGACAATTTATTTAGTAAAAATAATACATATATTTTATATTTGCAGCACTTTCCAGAGTGGAAGATACTCTCAGTATCGCCCTGGTGTAAGACCACCATTCAGAATTGAAATGTTGCGTGATATGGCTTTAGCCGTGTTTGGTGACCAGATCTGAATAGTCAGGAACTTCCCAACCTTCCTCTTCCCTATCTCCTTCCCCTATCCACTACGTTGTGCGATATTCATGTAAAAACAAAATAATCAAGATTTTTGAACCCTACCCTAAATCCAAAATCAAATCTAAAATCAAATTCAAAATCAAATTCAAAATCATGAGAACTGGTCGCTTCTTCGATTCGTTTTTGTGCTCAACAGCTCGGCTATGGAACGATTTGCCGGCCTCTGGGTTTTCCCCTTTCTACAACATGGGTCTCTTCAAGACCAATGTTGACTCCCTCTTCTCCTCAAAAAGACCCTCCACACAGCATATTAGATGACATAGGCCTTGAGGGAAATCGTTTTCTTAAGGGCCTCCTGTGTGGAGTTTTTTTTACAGTGAATACCGCACAAGAATCTCAACTGCTCCCGTCTGGAGCCAGTGACACCATGGAATCCCCAATTGGGGTATGTTGTGAGGCTGAAGGTAGTGGGGAGGGGAAGGAGGTGGGGAAGAGGAAGGTTGGGAAGTACCTGGCGATTCAGATCTGGACACCAAACACGGCCAAAGCCATTTTCAAGCAACGTTTCAATTTTGAATGGTGGTCTTACTTACACCAGGGCGATATTGATAGTATCTTCCACTCTGGAACGTGCCGCAAATATACTATTTATTATTTTAAATGAATTAATTGTGAAATAACACAAATTAATCAAATAAAATTTGAGACCTGCGGTTTGCGAGTCAAGGGTCTCACTCCTGGACTATGTAGGCCGTATATTGTAATTTATTTTTAAATTATTGTTTATTTTTGTTCATAACTTTTTTTTATAAAATACACCAAAACAACAATAAAACATATTTTAATTACTTCAATACAACTAGAGACAATGCTTTTGAAAAATTGTCACGCGTAAAGTAATTACCTAGGTACAGAACATTTTTTAAAATGAAAAACTTGTTAGATTTCTTAAATATGATAATATAATCCATTATAAAAATTACGTTCTACTAAAAAAACATTTTAAAAAAATAATATAACTGTATGAAAAAACATATTACATGAGTACCTAATATATTTCTGAAATTTTTAGAAAACCCTGTATAGATATCATTACATTACAACTGACTATGCTTTCAGAACGCAAAAGACAAATACAGAATGACGTAGCAAATATTTTATTTATTAAAGAAAAAACTACATAAATGTGTATTAAAATACGTAATAATATCAACCTTGTAATAAACACAAAAACAATTAACACAAAATTAATAACGATATTATAAAAGCAATTCGTAAATCAATCTTCAATTTTAAAAAAGCGCGCGAATAGCCGCTAAATATTACTCGTATAATATAATGTCTGTTCTTCTAAAACAACTAACAGTCCACAGCGAGCGCTTGACAGTAGCTACCTATGTAGATAGAATACAACATAACATACCGGCAAACATATAACATATCGCAAAAGATTCAATCTGACATAGCAATGTCATGCGATAATAGATTTTGAGGAATTTAACCATTGAGTTCAATATCGCAAAGCATTGATAAACGACTTGGAGTTTGAATGATATTGTATGACGAGAACATCCGGCAACGTCGCATGCCGTGATGGTTATAGATGCGATAAAAAGTGTACCCAATTGATGTTCTAAGTATGGATGAATATTTACTGATAAAAAACGCATTCCGGAGCATTAACGGTCCACGTAAAAATGTCATTTATTCACTCAAAAATTTTTTTTACACCGTTCGACTCGTCTCATCGAGTTTGATATGATGGACTTAAAAAAAAAAAAACGATGAGCCACTAAGTGCCCAAATGAGCCAGTAAGTCGAAATGATCAAGAAGTTCCGGTAATTAAAGGACGCTTTGAGCCACTAAATGCCGTAACATAAACTTATATATATATATATATATATATATATATATATCTATACTGAGCGCTAAGGCAAATATTTACATAATAATACAAAGAGGCCTTCTCTGACGGTCGTCATGTTCGAGGGGTAAAGCTCTCTACTACTAATCCGGAGGTCAAGTCATATCCCAGTCCGCGCAAGCAAATTTTAAATAAAATAATGTGTGTTTTTCACAATTCGATTCTCCTAAATTAACGAACGGATTGCAATTTTTAGAGCACAGGCGTCGTCGGGTGGGAATGCTATCCCTGTTCTACGGGTATTTCAAAGGAAGATGCTCCGAGTAACTAGCGTCATTGATCCCTTCAGCGCCGGGGAATAGTCGGGAAACACGTCAAACGCGTGCCCAATATATGTACACGGTTGACATTTGTCACATGAGAACGGGTCGCTTCTTCGACTTGTTCTTGTGTTCAACAGCTTGGCTGTGGAACGATTTGCCGGCCTTTGTGTTTCCTCCTTTCTGCAACACGGGTCTCTTCAAGTTCAATGTTCCTTCCTCTCCTCAAAAAACCCTTCACACAGCACAGACGACATAGGCCCTGAGGGAAATTATTTTTCTCCGGGCCTCCTGTGTAAAATTAATATTAAAAAACATAAAAAATCAAATCATCTATCATCTATATAAATAAAAATGAATCGCTGAAATGTATGTACGCGCATAACTTCCGAACGACTGCACCAAATTGGATAATTCTTTTTTTTGTGTGTTCGTTATTGTCGGGACAAGGTTTGTAAAAGACTACTGGTGGGCTCTGGCATTACGAAATTTATATTAAAAAAATTGCAATAGGTGGCACGCAAGCTGTTTGAAAATTGAATGTATGGAATGCGGGAGGAGGGAGGGGGTAACTCGGGTAGGGGGTTCGTGGTAGGGGGAGGGTAACCTGGGAGGGGGATGGGAATTCGGGAGGGGAGTTCGTCGGACGGGGTAAGGGAGGGAGTGGAGTGGGGAGAGGGAAGGTGGAGGAGGCGGAGTGGGAACGCGGGAGAGGAAGTGAAGGCGGGAGGGGGACGGGACGAATGGGAAAGGACACGCAAGGAGAAACAATTTATTTATTAAATGGCATAGCAACGCATGCCGGGAGCCAGATAGTATTATATATATATATATATATATATAAAAGAAACACACTTATATTAAAAAGAATTTATCTCAACTTAAATATAATTGTATATATCAGTATATTTATTTATCGATACAAAATATATATGTGTATATATATGCATTATGACTATATTTAGCGGGGAATAGATTAGACATTTGCGAAAAAGAAATTACCATTATTAAATTCAAAAGAAAAAAAAAAAATTGAACCATATAAGCTCGCGTTCAAGGATGTTCCAAAAGTAAACAAATGTCACTCGTTGAATCTAGGTCACGAAGCCAGCGGGAATGTTTACATAATTGAAATTGTTTATAAAACAATTCGGTCATTGGGGCACTGGGTCAGATGCTTTTAAAGGAAGATGTACCTGGGTCTTTAATAGGTGGTTGACAGGTATTAGTATTATAGTAGGTTAGGTTATTATATAGGTTATTATATATTTATTAGGTAGTTGATGGGTATTAGTATAGGTATTAACTTTTAGAATGGGACAAAGCCATGAAATTGCGCAATTATAGAAAAGTTTTAACACAATCTTTAATTTGAATATGAAGAGATTATTTTTGGATTGAACAATTTGAAAATAAATAGATTTATTATAAGCTAGTCAAATAATAGGTACATCAAACATTTGGAAAATCACGGGTTAGTTTAGGAGTGTATTGAAGAATTACATGGAATATTCGAGGAGAAAATTATAGAACAATTACTCTCGTAAGTATCAATCATTTACATGAAACAGTTGACAAATCACGGGATAGTCAAATAGAAGAGTATTGTAGAATTACAAGGAAGATTCGAGTAAAATTTTGTGGAGTAATTACTCTCATAGACATCAATCATTTACAAGAAGCAGTTGAAAAATCACGGGATAGCCTAATAAAAAGTATCAATCATTTACATGAGACAACTGGAAAATCACGGGATAGTAAAAAAATTTTACCAAAAGTTGAACCTTGGGGAAAAATTTAGAAAACAGTTCAACAATGGGAGGCAGTGGTCGCTCCTTAAAAAAAAACCAAGGACCATTAACCAAACACATAATAGAGATGGCAATCTCTTAAATAAAATTGTCAACCAAGCAAATCAAAAAGCTTGGAATTTTCGGCACTCCAGAACAAACCGAGATAATTTCTTAATCTATTAGTATTTATTAATATGACCCACTATTATCATGTATATATTCGGTCATCGGCTAAGGTTTTGTGCAGAATTCCTTTTCACGAAATCAGAGCCCGGAATTTGAGACTAGCTAGCCTCAAATGGCGAGTTATAATCCTTCCCAAATGTAAGTTTACATATATATCTTTTTATGTACTGTACATTGATTGATGTGGACCCGCTTACAGCTAGCGTTTTAGACTCGACAGAGTTACTCTCACATCATTTTCTGTACGTGGAGTGAGGATTCACGACCCGTAACTCTACACAACACCGTGAGTATATGATTGCACATAGGACGAAACCGGTTCGCCCTAAGTAAATAGTAGACCTTGGAGGAGTAGGAATTTGGGGGTATCTAGGCTCAGATGACGACCGGAAGGCAGTGCATGATGGCAAGAGGAAGGACGGTTAGGACGCGATAACTTAGGTATCAATTAACCGATCCGCGCCAGAAGATTGTGCGAATTTCTAGTAAGAATCTGATCACCTGGTTTACTTGTAGGAGGATAGGAGCCAAATTTTCGGCAGAAAAAGGGTATTCTGAGTTCGTCTAATATGCAATCTATTAATTACATTAACCTACTAAAACCATCTTTATATGTACCTTATAGCAGCTGAATCATAGTGGAGGGGAGCCAGGCAGACATAAAACAATCATAATCAAATTCACTAACAATTAACCATTTGAGTCATTCTTAATTATCTGTTCATTTAAACATGCGTATTTTCGATTAGTACAGTTTATTTACGAGTTCGTTAGGATGTATGGAAACATAATAAGTGACGGAGGAAAGTTAGCTCATTTAGAGAAATTATTTAAAGTTAGATTTGCAAGAGAGAGACCAGTACAGTTTGAAACTCAACGCTCTGTTTAGAATCAACAGGTTACCACAAAAATGAAAGTAATTAAAGTCCCATGTCATAAATCAAAAAAATTACACAACGTTTGATGGAGTTTAATTACAACATAAATACGAAAATATTTACGTTCAAGGTCGTAATTAACGTATTAATTAGTTAAGTATACATATCTCTAAAGGTATGTAGTACAAGGGAGCTTTAAGTAGCTTTCTGTAGTTATCAAAGAAAATAAGGGTCCAATTTTCATGAAGGCTTGTGTGACGTAGGGGAGGAATTTTCCATCCCTACTACACACATGCAAAGCCTTAAAATTTAAATATCGATCAGAGCCAAAAGAAAAGTTCAAGAAAACTTGAAGGGATGAAAGAATTCCAAAAATATTTAATATCAAGTTTAAAAAAGGGAAGAAAGGAGAAACATCACACTGTCTTGCCGATGACCAGGAGAGTTGTGATATAATAATATATATAGGTAAAATAAAAAGAAAAGCAAATTATCACAGTCTTGAACATGTATTTGAATGCCCCAAACTAAATACTTCTTTTGCCCAACACCATTATACACACCATGGAAAATACTTCTTTAATAACCTACCAACAGAAATCTGAAGCATTAATGACAAAGTACAATTGTTGAACTCTATCAAAAAGCATTTTAGAGAAATCATCAACCGAAAAACTGCTTCCCCTATTTCCACATGAATGTCCCACTTAAAATTATAAGCACCTATTTTTCTTCTTACCGAAAAAATTATGTTTATCTCTTTTAGTTAAAGGATTGCGATGTGATTTAACTGTACATTAACTGTAGGAGGCTGTGTATTAACTCATTAACTGTACCTATATAATATGTGAAACACGTATTATATTATTTATTATGACTGTATTAATTGTACTTACATGAAACGTAAACTCTTCTTCCATCCACAAGCAAATGCTTTTAATCGAAGACAAGTAATATCATAAGATGTACCCTTTTTAAGAAAAATAAATAAATTAAAAATATATATATTAAATGGGCAATTTCAAAATTAAGAAAAGATTAAATTAGAATTAAGTAAGATTTAAGAAAAGAGGATATTCGTTTAGAGAGGAATAACCAAAAAAATATGTGATCTAAAGTTCCCACTTCCAGGCCACAGAAAGTAAAATCTTGGGAATCAAGCACGTTAATTTTAAAAAGGTGAGAAGGAAACGAACAATGTACAATTATCATTCGAATAAGTGTGGAAATTATTTTTTGGAAATATGTTGAAACCACAGTTTTGACGGGATAGTCCTTTGTTTTAGGCGTAGGTGGCTTTTTAGGATTTTTTTTTTTTTTACAGTGAATACCGCACAAGAATCTCAACTGCTCCCGTATGGAGCCAGTGAGACTATGGCATCCCCATTGGGGTATGTTGTGAGGCTGAAGGTAGTGGGGAGGGGAAGGAGGTAAGGAAGAGGAAGGTTGGAAAGTACCTGGCTATTCAGATCTGGTCATTAAACACGGCTAAAGCCATTTTCAAGCAACCTTTCAATTCTGAATTTACTAGCAATGTGCCAATGCTCTGCTTAAATCTTTCGGAATCTATCTTTGAGGTTGAAAAACTGCCTGAGAGAGGAATTTCGTTTATGAGGGTAACAATAGGTTCATCCGTTATCTTTGCAGATAACTTTTGGGCGAAAGAAAGAAGTGAACTTGGTTGTTAAAGATACTCTCTTTACAAGAGGGAGGGAACACAGAAATCAACTAATCATTTTAGAACAAGCAATTGGGCAAAAAGCAAGGGTAATAAAAACGATTCGTCTCCTTCGGCAAAATTCCACCGTGCACAAATTTTGAGCTTTTACATCGGTAACAGCAGTTCTTCAAACCTTTTTCAAATAAAACACCATTTTAACAAGAACAGCTTTACAACCTATCGCGTATATTCAACTAGCTAACCCGGTCACACGTTGCTGTGGCTAACGTAACACAACGCCATATATTGGATGGTTACCCAACCGTTTAACTCACATCTCACATCACAATCTCTTAATTTGCATAAAAATCAAATCCTACAGACATTCTCCTTTAATTATATATTTCAACCAATTTTCACAAAACTGACAAATTATATACCCAAACTTTCCTCATGAACCACTCTGTATATTGGTGAAAACCGCATGAAAATCCGTCAACTAGTTTTTGAATTTATCGCCAACTGATAGACGCGGCAGAGTACTTTCATTTATAACTAGCCATAACCCGGCCATACGTTGCAGTGGCTAACGAAACACAACTCCATCTACTGATAACGCCATTACACCTTTGTAACCAACGCCATCTGTTAATTTGCATACCTCAAAATCGTTTTACGATACTAGATTTCTGCAGCTACCGCACACACCGAGATTCAGCCGCGTTTTTTTTTTTTTTAATTTTTTAAATTTTTTACTTCAATATACAAGTTCGAAGAAGCTCGGCCGATGTACTTTTTCTTCAAAAAATAGCCAAATCCGTCGTAGATTGCCCAGAACTCTTAGAACGAATACAGATACGAGTTCCTAACAGAAAAACCAGATCAGACATGATTCTTAGCCTCCCTCGGTGCAACAATAATTCTAAGCAGAACTCTTTCATCTATCGAGCATCCAACACTTTCAACACACTGTTAGATACACCTACCTGAGGTGCCTACCTTCTGCCAACAAACTAGCTCAGAATGGTCAGCAGAGCGGAGGAGACTATCATCAGGGTGGTAGGATCTCTGAGGCGTTTGTGTGGCATCCCTGAAATAAGCTCAAATCCTACGGGCTGGGGGAGACAGTGAAACAAGTGGCTACGGTAAATAACAGTTGTATTGGGTAGAATTCTTTCGTAAACAACAATGCTACAATAATGCAAGCAGAGTAGTACAGGGTAGCAACAGTAATTCTGTCTAAATCGGGTGAATTTGGCCCTAAAATCTCTCTGGGGGCGGTCATTTATCTTCGCGTTGAATTTACAAGGAACACACGCATTAAAGATGGGTTAAATAGCTCAGGTACTCACAGCAGCAGCCTGGTCTCTTGGAGATTCGGTTATGTGGAGGGAATTTAGCCGTTCTTGGCATTCCCGCAAGTCACTATGCAAAACACAACCGCCATGGCGGCTTCGCAGAATGTTCCGGAACAGTGCAACATGGTTCACGTACACGTGCGCTCGAAGCGAGCTCGGGGGCCGAATGGCGGGCCGCGTCTGCCAGCCGGTCGGCCGTGGCTCGCGTTCCACCGCCGTCAGCGCGCGGCGCGCTAGCGGAGAGAAAGCGCAACTGTTTGTCTACACAGTGGCGTGCGCTCTAACTTGAGAGGGGGCATTTCGTATATCGTAACAACACACTGTACACAATTTGACATTTTTAACTCTGCACCACACTCATTAAAATCACACAGAAGCTCTCTCGATACCCTACAATAACAATAACTATAGATACCCTCTAATACAACCATCACTCCATAAACTTCCTTTTTTCTTTTTTTTCTCTTTTAATTTTTTGTCACGCATATTTTTTTTCTATAGGTACCTCAACTTAACCGATCCCTCCCCCATCCTACCCCCTCCCTATTTTCACCTAAATAACTCGGCTCTTAAAATGTAATTGTTCATTAGTAAATATCTCTGGAATCAGTACACTTGAATACAATACCTATGTGGAAACCTGTAAATGATTCAATTATTGTGACGCAATTACTATATGCTCTGTTATTAATGTAAACTGTTGGTCTACCAAATAAATAAAATAAAAACACCTATCAAATCCACACCGCCCGCTTGCCAGCCCTCTCCTGTTATATATTATATATTTCAACCAATTTACACAAAACCTTGAAAAATTATATACTTAAACCTTCCTCATGAATCTCTACATCTATTTGTGAAAACCGCATTAGAATCCGTTGCGTAGTTTAAAAGATCTAGGCGTACAGACAGCGGGAGCGACTTTACTTTATACTGTGTAATAATTGAAATGTAGAGATTGTGGGTGACTTTTATCCGGATTGGATCTTTCTGTACAGAGACAAGGGTTTTCAGGTATGCAGTGGATCCGGACCAGTAGTGGCTCCGAGCTCAAGAGCGGGACACACATGCGGTTTGTAAAGGATATGTGTACCTTTATCCGCAAGCTTGAAATAAAATATGATAGTTAATTAGCATGCTAACTGAGCCGAAGGCTTTTCTTCTAATTATTTAACAAATGCTCGTCATCAAAACTATGTATAATAGAAATAAAACATTCCCGACTGAGTTATTATTCAAAGAGACAAAAATATTCAATATCCGTAAATCATTTACATGCAAACATTGAAATATGTATTTAAATACAAAAATTGTTTCGTAAAAAACGAAAATAGAATTAGCAAAAGGTCTAATAATGTGTTTCAAGTTCCCCAAATCAAAATCAAATTATTGCAAACACATGGCAGTTTTATTGGTCCTCGTACATTTAATCTTCTACCAAAACACATTCAAATGACAGATAAATTATCACTGTAGAGTGTAGGTACATAAAATAATTAAAATTATGGCTAAATGATGCAGATGTTGAAACACTTTTTGTATAACCTCTATGTAAACCTTCATGCTTCACTTTTACAATTCTACTGTAACTTCAAGACTAACTTTATCTATCTTTTTGAAACCGTAACAAAAAATCAATTAACTTGTATGTGTCACTTTGTTACTACAATATTGTTCAAAGATGCATTACCTATATTTTTAAACTTTCACTTTGAAATTTACATCTTTTACTTTTACCACCAACTTACTGGTGTAATTTAGCACTTTAGTTAATATTACCCACGCATAGGCAGTGTCTTAGTGGGTTCCCGTTATCTACTTTTGTCTTAGTTTTACTTTTTTTACATTATTTTTATCTTGTGTTATGTTAAATATATTTAGAAAATATGTAAAAAATACTTTTGAAATGTATGTATAATGGAAAAAAAGGAAAAAAAAAGAATTGGAAAATTATTGTGGAAAGCTATCACTTTGTGGTTTGAAATATTTAAAAGGGAAAAATATCTTGCTGTACTTGCCAATTATTCACCATGAGAATGAAAGAACTTGCCAATACCCAAACCAAAGAAACCATCTTTGTTGTTATTTTGAGAGATGGGTGCAGAACTTACCTGTAACAAAGAAAAAAACACAAATTAATTATCGAAGTAATGAGAGATCAAAGAAAGCTGTGATTTATTAATGGTTTTCGTTGAAATTCGTAGAACTCCATTTATTTATTTTAAAATTTAATTAAAATTGAATTCTTACTTGACAGTGTGAAAATGGCATTGTAAGCCAAAATAGCTGTACTAAAATACTTGCCGAATTTAATAATAATAACACTATTAAATTCAATTTAATTAAATAAAAAATAAAAATAAATAATAGAAACGGGCAAACACGAGAAAGAAAAATATACCACAATCATTTGTTAAACTATTTTTTTTTATTATTTCTATATTACTATTTTTCATTTTGTGACATGTAATTAGTTCTTATGGTATATGTATACCGTTGAAATTAAATAAATAAATAAATAAATAAATAATAAAAAAAAAGTTACGATAAAAAACAAAAATACATAGGTACATGAAATAAAATAAAAATCAACAAAAATTTTAAAGTACAGTGAGAAATAAAAAAAAACCAAGTTGCAATGAAAAAAAAAATCATGCGTGATATAAATATACGAGGAACAAAAATTTTAAAGTACGGTGATCAGATGTGTTTACAAATTTACAACAATAATCATGAATAATATATAAGTACTTATTGGTTTCTCATAGCGTGAAACCGCTATGTGTAGATGTAGGTTCGTAAGTTGCAGGAGTTTGTAACTGTTCAATTTGAATTATAATATTTTAGATTATAACAAAAAGTTTACTAAATTTGTCGATGTAGTAAATTTCCAAAAAAAAAATCCTTAGCGAGTATTTAAATTATGGATAAATGATTTTATTATTTCATGTTTAGGAAAAAATTCGGTGTTTGGGAGAAATTCCTAAAAAATAAAACTAGTTATTTTTATACTAATTTGGGGTTGGGGAATCCGAATCTGAAAGAATTATGCGGCGGCAAGCAATATTAACTGAATTACACGACTTTAAAAATTTTTATATACATACAGGAAAATAGCCATTTTGGAAGTATTCTGATTCCTAGAAAATCAAACTAGTAACAACCTAACGCTAGGTTTGTATAACATGGTTTGTGCCCCTTTATACCGCCTGCTCGCGTCCCTAACCTAACCTAACCTAACGCTAGGTTTGTGTAACATGGTTTGTGCCCCTTTATACCGCCTGCTCGCGTCACGGCAAAAAAAACATCCCTGTTTTCAAGTAGTTTAGCGGCTACGCTAGGTTTGTGTAACATGGTTTGTGCCCCTTTATACCGCCTGCTCGCGTCACGGCAAAAAAACATCCCTGTTTTCAAGTAGTTTAGCGGCTACGCTAGGTTTGTGTAACATGGTTTGTGCCCCTTTATACCGCCTGCTCGCGTCACGGCAAAAAAACATCCCTGTTTTCAAGTAGTTTAGCGGCAACGCTAGGTTTGTGTAACATGGTTTGTGCCCCTTTATACCGCCTGCTCGCGTCACGGCAAAAAAACATCCCTTTTTTCAAGTAGTTTAGCGACTACGCTAGGTTTGTGTAACATGGTTTGTGCCCCTTTATACCGCCTGCTCGCGTCACGGCAAAAAAACATCCCAGTTTTTAAGTAGTTTAGCGGCTACGCTAGGTTTGTGTAACATGGTTTGTGCCCCCTTTATACCGCCTGCTCGCGTCACGGCAAAAAAACATCCCTGTTTTCAAGTAGTTTAGCAGCTACGCTGGGTTTATGTAATATGGTTTGTGATACAAAAGTGAGTAAAATTTATAAAAATAAGTACTTAAAATATAAACATGTTATTTTACGTTATTGATATTACTGCTTAATGGCAACACTTAATTTTGTATGGTAAAAACATCTATGTTATCTTGTTTTTCTATGATTTTCGTACTGCGTGTGTCAAAATGTTTCCGAAATGAATATTTTCATGTGTGTGTGTATAAAAAATTTGAAAGTCTTGTAATTCAGTTAATATTGCTTGCCGCCGCCTAATTCTTTCAGATTCGGATTCCCCGGCCCATAGTTAGTATAAAAATAACTAGTTTGATTTTCTAGGAATCAGAATACTTCCAAAATGGCTATTTTCCTGTATGTGTATAAAATTTTTTAAAGTCGTGTAATTCAGTTAATATTGCTTGCCGCCGCATAATTCTTTCAGATTCGGATTCCCCGACCCCAAATTAGTATAAAAATAACTAGTTTTATTTTTTAGGAATTGCTCCCAAACACCGAACTTTAGCCCATGTTTATAGTGTATCAGTGACATATTCCATATATCTATGTGCGAATAATGGGCGGTAAATCGAGGGTTTAAAAGTGTAGGTCGCTTAAATAGAGTTGACCCAAGCAACGCAAACTTGCAATTGCGGATTAGGAGCAATGGTGCAAATGTATTATGTTTTTAGTTTTCGGATGCGTTCAGAAATATTCATTTTATTGCAAAGCTGAAATATTTGACCTTCCGACCATAAAGGCCCAAGGCCTGAGGAATTAATAGATTACCTCTCCCACAACAATAAATTTGGCCTTGGACCTTCAAAACTGGCGCATGAGGATCATTGAGAGAGAGAGAGATAGAGAGAGAGAGCGACTCTTCAATGAGTTTCGATATTTGAATGTTTTCAATCAATTTCACCAAAAGCTAGTTCACATCTTTTATCTTTTCAGTCTAGTCGAATGTATACATTCAGTTTTCAAATAGCTCGCGAGCCACCTGTTACGTACAATTTTTTCATTAAAATTTTTCGTACATCACAAATATTCATTTTAGTATATTACAAGAACAATCAATCAAAATTTGGTATCTACCATAGGTACCCATTTAAAATAACTATAATTATTCGATTAAAATTAATATAAAATGTAAATACTTCAAATTAATTCATTAATTTAAAGAGTTTTGAAAATTGAATTTTGATTTAACAATCATTGTTTTGCAAAATGTCATCCTTAAAATTTAGATAATTACGCAAAAAAATTTGTAATGGTTAAAAAAGTTTTCAGATGTATTGTCATGTGGTTGTAAAAATCCAGAAACCTTCGCAGGGGCTTAAAGACGGTATTTTGAAAGTTTCAAACATTTCCTATGCTTAATATAGCAATACATAGACATCTCACTAATCCCCAAGCATATTTTGATTTATATATATGTACATAGATTAGTAAAATTATTTTTGATGTATTTTATTTACTCACAAATAATTGCCAAAGTAGCCTCTAAAATTATGAAACATTAAAATCTTTAAAAATAATAAATATATTTGGTTAATTTACATAGCGCCGTTTTCATGAAAAATCACCTCAAGGGCGCTGAAGGCCTATATCTCATGATGTAAAGCAAAAATAAATAAAGCAGCTCACATCCTTGTTATTTGTTTTTGGGGTGTTAAAAATAAAAACGTATCTAGCTCATATCCGTACTAAATATTTGTAAATACCGTTTGATTACAAAAATAAATTTTCAGGTTGGTAATTAATAACTCTATGAAAAAAGGTGGTGTCTTTTAATTAAAAATATGCACAACCAACGTTCTGAACATGTCACAATCACAAAGGACGTAAACAATATTTTTGTTTCGTTTTGCAATCGTTTCAGTTTTGCATTCATCAAAGTGATATAATTTTTAAATATATTCCTAGTTAAATAAAGAGTTTTTTTTTAATTTTGAATGCGAGGATAATATTAGGTCCTTACATATGAAATTGGCGTTTTGCCGTACTGGCAACTTTGATCTCACATATCTTCTCTTTGGTTAGGAATTCCAAATTCAAATTTATACAGCTATTTACTCATGTATTTGTGTTTCGTAAATTACAATTCATTTGTTTTTTCCTTAATTGTTTTTTTTCTTTGCGTCACATGGTTTACAAAATGGAAAACTTGAAATATCGCGTTATTTACGAGTACGAGTTCCACCGTGGCACCAGTGCTGCAGAAACAGCTCGAAGGATTAATGATGTGTATGGCGACGGTGCCGCAAAAGAAAACACAGTGCGTTTTTGGTTCCAACGTTTTCGTTCTGGAAATTTCGACCTGCAGAACAAGCCTCGTGGACGGCCGGATACCGAAGTTGATAATGAAGAATTGAATGCTATTGTGGAAGAGGATCCATCGCAAACCACGTCCGAGTTAGCTGCAGGCTGTGGTGTTAGTGATAAAACTGTTTTAATCCACTTGAAGCAAATTGGGAAGGTGAAAAAGCTTGAAAGGTGGGTACCTCACGAATTGGGTTAAGCAAATCAACAAACTCGCGTTAGATCGCTAGACCACACACTGCACAACAGATGGCTACCAAATTAGAGGAGCTTCAATTGGAATGTCTAAGACATCCACCGTACTCTCCGGACCTTGCCCCATCAGATTAGCATTTTTTACGAAATTTGGATAACTTCTTGTAAGGGAAAAAATTCAACTCCGATGGGGCAGTCCAAACCGCCTTCAAAGATTTTATTGATTCCCGTCCGAATGGTTTTTTTTAGTAAAGGGATCGATGAACTACCTGTGAGATGACAAAAGTGCGTAGATAGCAATGGTACATACTTTGATTAAATAAATATATTATATTAAAAAAAAAACTACTTTATGTTCCTACCATACAAAACGCCAAATTCATATGTAAGGACCTAATATTAACCTACGAATATTCAGAACCAATTATATTTTACCCGTAATATTATTAAGTCAGCATTTAAAATGGTGATTTCACACATAACTAGACTTCATTCGCTCAAAAATCCGTACTCCTTATCAAACTCATCCACCTGTTTCATTCCACATTCAATTCGTTGCGGTGCCTTTCAGGAGATTTACAAATATAAACCACCTTATTCCCAGAGCGCGTTCGTTAAATAGGGTATAGTGTTATTCTGAGTTAGTCTAATCGCCCGAATCTTTACTAGAACAGAGAGTTGTATGAACATACAGAAGATAGATGCTTTAACCAATAATTTTTCTTCAAATAAGGGTGCGCTGTGACGTCTTTAATATTAATAATATACACAGAAATGAATGTATTTTTGTTTGTTACGTGCGTTCTTAAACCATTCATCCGATTGCGATGAAGCTTTGGTGATTTGTTGTACGCATGCCCGCGAAGGTTTCTATATATATGCTCTTGAGATCTGGCTTTATGAAATTTGCATAAAAAATACAATAGTCAGTTCGCGAGTTGTTAAAAAAATGTATGTATTTCGTATAGTTTAGCGACAGGGAAGGAGGGGGGGGGGGGTTAGAAGGAGAATCCGAGTGGGGGAGGGGAATGAAGAGGGAGGGAGGAAGGTGGAAAAAGAATGTGGGGAGGAAAGGGGGTTCGCAGAATGCGGGAGGGTGGAAGACGGGGAAGGTGGAAGGGGAAAGGAAAACACAGACAAAAATCATTAAGACTTACACCAAAAAACATGCTTGGACAAAGAAGAATTATGAGTCGTTGATTTATTTTTGTATTTCTTGTTTTAGATGACGCAAAGTTCATAAATAGACCCTTTAAAAGTAAGTTTTTTATTGTACGGTCCTTCTCAACTAGTTAAATCTCTAAAAATCGCAGAGAATTGGTAGCAATCTACCTTGACTGTCTGCATTAGGCTTTAGTAGGAAAAGTGTATAAAGATGATGAGGTGTTTTCCCGAAATGCGCCCCGTGAGATTTGGGGGTCAAGCCCAAAGAAATCGATAACTTTACAATATCGGATCGATATTGACTTATATCGATAAACCGAGCACGGTTTCACTATTGACAGCCAAATCGATATTGACGGGGAATAATCAGGAAACCGAACACTGGAAGTGTATTCTATGAATTCACATTCCGAAACATCAAACGCCAAATAATTACGTAAAAATATTAATAAATTGGCAATGTCAAATTGGAATACTGATATAAATACGTATTGGTAGTCTGAATTTAATTTTTGACACGAAACGGGATTTAATTAGTTAATGAGGTCTTTAGTCATATTTCAAACACTTCTGTTTCTCAAAGATCGAAAGGAATAAATTGATTGCTTATTAGATGCCGTCAGTGGATCGCACATACTCTTTCGATCACAAGAGCTTCTTTTCACAATATTTCGATTCTAAGAGCTTAGTTGGTTCAATCCGTATATTAAATAAGCCAGTAATTTTAAAACTTATTGATAACATTCTAAAATTTATCAATCGTCGCATCGGTCTGAATATCTTTTATCAATTTGCGTTGACCGTGCTCGCAAATATTGATAACTGACCATAGACGGCGGATTTGGTCAATACAGTATTGATAAGGGTTCTATCGATCGTATCGATCGTCCAAGGTTAGACCTCGTAGGGAACTTAAACGAAATCTGAATAATGAGTATTTAAATTGACATTTGGGCACAGTTTCTTATCAATTGGTGTCGTCACAAGTCTATAAGACATTTTTAAGTTTATTGTGAAGTGATAAAATATAATGACTGACTCAACACGGGTATATCCCAGCGAGACAGGCATCGAAAAACCCAATGAAAACATTCTTTATATAAATAGATAATGTTATGAATTACTTTCTTGAATTATAACTTCCTACCCCTATATGAATGTTTCCGTCGTCAGGTACTAAATACTAGTTGTCAACAGCTGGCAACTTCGGCTAGATCTTTTTGATTGGTCAAGAATTCGCCGTGGGAGGGGGGAAGCAAGCAGCCAGGGGGCTGCAGCCCGCCACTTGCCGGCTCTTCTGGTTTTAACTGTGGTGAGGGACGGTTCTTGGCATATTGGCGACCGCCTAGACCCTTTTTTTTTGGTTCCAACATTTGGTTGGGACACGTAATTTAAAATATAGTTAAATTTGATATTCAAATCAACTCAGTGGTGATCCCGATGCTGCCCGTGACATTGTAACGTACGTAATATTATTTATTTTTGTGTTTTCCATTTATCCCTTTCATTATATTTTAAAATCATTAACCTTGAGTTCACAAAGAGATTAAAAGCTTTTCCTAGAAGCGTCGAGTCATTAATAAATTCACCAATTATTTAAAAGCGACAAGAGATCTTTTCATTTATTAAGAAACCTATCTATAATTATTCTAACAATAAAGCGACAGTCGTTTTGAATCAAATCCCAAACGAACTGAAAACACGATATCCCTGAGGGACGCTAGCCGGAGGTTTGTATTATAATTTGGTTTTTGTAAGTATTTAAATGCAACCATTTTTTGTCTTGAACATTGTAGCATTATTTATTATTAATTTGTACCTGTTCGTAACAAGGCGGTTCGAGCCCGCAGTTATGTAACACTGTCGCTTCCAACTTGGGGCCGATTTGGTTCATTATGGTTGTCGCTTTCTTTGATTTATTTTCATAAACTCCATGCTGTTTTTCGTGATGTGTGTATGTAAATAATAATTATTTTTTCCCATTTAAATATAAAGGTAAATAAGTGATTTTGAATTGTGTTAAGACCCCCGCGTTTTAAATGCCGTTATCTTGGAGGCCGCGTCTATACATTTTCAAATGCCGCCATTCTGAAAACAACTTGCATTTGTAAAACGCGCCGTTTTTTTGAAAGAGAGACATTTTGAACGGTTAGCGTTCATTTTTAGATTCACGTGTTTTCAAACGCCGATAAAGCAAAGCCAGCATCTCACAAGTGTTCGAGGACTATTTTCAAAAAAGTTCACGCGTGTTTTCGAACGCCGCCATTTTGTCGGTCGCAACTCCGAATTTAAAAACCAGCACGTGTTTTGACCGTTAAATTAATCACGCCGTATGTTGAAAAGCTTCGTTTTGTTTTACGCGATTTTTGAAACAAAATGGTTACTGAAACCTCAGAATTAGATAATACCAAAGCTATTTAAGGTCTAAGGTATTTTAGTCAGCAATTCGTGAGTGAAATAATATTATTGACTTGGCTTTGATGCGACGTCATTTATTTGGACGTCATTTATTTTGGTTTTAAATAACCTAAAGTTTAAATATGCTTGAAATGGCTTTAGACATATTTGATGACTGCATATTGTGAACTTCTGCAAAAAACGGCGTGGTGGTTATTTGTCAGTTAATTCTTTAACAAATTTTCCTTTAGTAAATGCAGCTCGCATAGCTCGCCAATAAATTGTGTGACCTAAGATTTAAATTTGATCGACATGTTTAAATATATTTTAAACACATTTTGAATAATATGAAGACGTACGCGTTAAAAATCCTACAAAAGCCGTCAACCGCTGTAAACGGTCAGGATGCAGGCACCTAAGAGCAGGTACCTTTCGTAGGGTCGATTTATGGCAAGGGATGACGGACGACAATAGATTAAGTTTCGTTAAAATATTTCTTGACGAGTCGGCCGATGGACAATGGTTATTTTGGGCTCCTTCGAAGACAATAGCTCTATTGTCTACCAGGATTGTCCTGACAAATGCACTTTTGGGAATGTTCCTTTATTTGCAGAGGATACACATTTATTAGAAATATGGGAAAGCAGGCACCTTTGTTTGTGCAGCGTGGAGATATTTTTAGTAGGTATTTAACGATATTACCTTCCCTTTATGAAATAGTGGCAAATAGATGCGATTATTTTTAGAATAACGGCCATTAGTTTGAAAGGAGAAATTGATCAGACTCAGATTGTGTTGGGATCATGTTTTTAGCCCCATTTTTGTTCAAAAAACCACTTGAACAAATAATATCAAATTGCTGTTTTTGTTATTAAAGGCAACTCACCCTAAAAAGATTATTGCTGTTTAGAAGTTGGGTAAGCCCATGTAGGTAGCTCGGAAACAAGCTGGTGCTTTAGAGTGGTAAAATAATATTTACCTATTTAAAAACAGATTTTTAACAGTTAAAATAACGACAGCAATAAATTTTTTTTAATCGAGTTCAATTCTCGTGATTTACAAGTGAGATATAATTTGTAGTGTTCAATGATACGGCCTTCCTTGTAGGATATAAATACCTACCAGTTCGAATCTGGAATAATAATAATGCCACGCACTCCGACGTAATCACATTACTTTAAAATTCAGTCGCGGGTTCGATTCCTTGCGAAATCATATATCTCCGTAACCACGCCGATCTCTCTATCGAAGGGTAGAAACCTATTAACGATTAGAAAAATATGTTTGTGACTATGACATCTTAGGGGATGCTGTGTGGAGGGCCCTTTAAGGAAAGGAAGGAGAGGAAGGAAAGAGGTATGAGGGGCGGATATAAATATGGTGGTCAGTATCCAGGAGTGACAGCACTTGTAGCGAATAAAGCGATACGAGACGTGGCAAATCTTTAAGAGGATTACCTATAAATGAGGCGCTGGTTATACAATAGATAGTTCAGGGGCAGCGGTACCCATGCCCGCAACCTCAAATTGATACGACAACGAAGTCTATGAAAACGGAAGTACGATAGCTATTTTTTTAAATAGATGAATATAATCGGTATCTGTTAATATTAATGTATAGGTATTACTATTAATTAATTATTTTACAGAGAAGAGATGTGGGTTCGATTATCTATTACGTTGGACTTTCGAGATTTTTCTCAGGATATAACATGTGTCTAGATTTATTCAACTAACGGGGAAGATTGATTGCATACGATATCAATAGGCATTAATGGACCTGAATGTTATTATTCAGAATGGTGATAAGAAGCGAACTTATTTACAGATATTTGATAAGTTGATGCAAGAAGAGCAAGATGGAATTCAACTAGAATGTTGGCCCATACCAATTAGAATTTTTTTTTGAAAGAAAATCAAGATGGAATCCATCTAGGATTAGCCATTAGCCAAGTGGAAAATTCTCCTAATAATTTTTGAATTTATTTGTTGGAGTAGAGTTTCGCGCTAAGCGACGTGAATCGTGTTTTGATTGATGTATCATTCAAATGGTTTCGTAGGAACCGGAGAAATCAACGTATTATGGAAATAAGATATGAAATTGACACTACACACTTCCACACTCATCGTGCTGTTTTCGAAAGGACGCTTTTGGGACAGTGCACATACATTACATCACAATCGCTTCGGAGTAATTAACCGAATGCGCTAACCACACTCCACATTTTTATTATACGACTATATCATGCAATATTTGTATTGTATTTTATAGTGACAAAAACCTAATATGAACATTGCAGTACTCTGGTGAGAGTAACGCAGAGTAACAGAGTAACTCTGTGCAGAAACGGGCGGTCCGTTTGATAGATTCTCCCATCTTAACAGACGGATTGCAATCTTTAGAGCACAGGCGTCGGGTGGGAATGCTATCCTTGTTCTACCGGTATTACAATGGAAGATGCTCTGAAGAACTAGCATCATTGATCCCTTCGGCACCGGTGCATAGTCGGGAAACACGCCAAACGCGTGCCCAACATTTGTACACGGTTGACATTTGTCACATGAGAACGGGTCGTTTCTTCGACTCGTTCTTGTGTTCAACAGCTCGGCTGTGGAATGATTTGCCGGCCTCTGTGTTTCCTCCTTCCTACAACATGGGTCTCTTCAAGACCAATGTTCATTCCTTCCTCTCCTCAAAAAGACTCTCCACACAGCATCCCAGATGACATAGGCCCTGAGGGAAATTATTTTCCTCAGGGCCTCCTGTGTGGAGTTAATGTAAAAAAAAAAAAAAAAAAAAAAAACGCGGGTCATTGATACCCTCGTTATTTTGATTTGAGTTTGTCTTGTTTAACTCGTACAAAAATAAGATGGTGCCCCGTGGCACAGCCCGCGTAAATGAAGTGGAAAAGCGATACTATTTTATGATATATTTGCTTATTTATTATTGTTGTCACCATTAAAAAAATACTATAATGTGCTGACTACAATAATTTTAAATATTGCCTTAAAACGCAATACATCGACGACAATTATATTACAGTGAATGTGATAAAACTTGAGGTATTATTAATGTGTGTCTAAAGAAATCTTGGAGTCCACCCGTTTCTGCAGATAGTTTAATTTTAAGGGGGATCACTGCGGTGTTCCAATTAGCGCTAAGTTTTTTTTTTCAGCTGTTGTCTTGATTATACCTACGTCGGAATCTTATAAGATTTCTGACACTATGTGGGTCACTAAAGGACTTTGATTTTTTGTTGTCTGTTTTATTATCTGTTTTGTTTTAATATGTCGTTAACCAGTGATCCGTACTGTTAAAAAGTGGACACTGACTTCACTGAGCCACTACCCGTTCTTTAAAAGGGGGTTGAATGTGCTTTGTGTTCTACGACATACGCCAATGCATACATCACGACATCTAATGTGGAGTTAGTTACCTTACGCTTTGATCTCTTGTTGCTTATACAACTACTGTTCAGATAATTTTGTTTACTCTAAGTGCCTTGATGCCTAAATGTTTGTACTTTTCTAATAATTTTGTAATTTTATTTCATGTTGACACTTCTCTCCTGCTGAGGATCCTGACTATTCCTCTAGACGCCCTGATGGACATTACACACTGACTTGCGCTGCCTAGAAAACTGCGTGCCACGAAGTTCCTGCCAGGCCACTTCGACGTGTTGATTTTGCTGTCTATTTGATACTTTATGTATATTGTAAACTATATAACTTATTGTAAACTGTACAACTTTTTGCCTAGGTTTTTAATGCTGAATCTCTATGTGAACGATTTTTTTTTGTAAAGTTTATTGAGGGAATTCTTTGAAGGGTTTAGATTCAAAAAACCTTCGTTACAACGGCGGTTTTTTCCTGGTGTTTTCGGGGATGTGTTATGAAGTACTTTCTTGAATTATAACTTCCTACCCCTATATGAATGTTTCCGTCGTCAGGTACTAAATACTAGTTGTCAACAGCTGGCAACTTCGGCTAGATCTTTTTGATTGGTCAAGAATTCGCCGTGGGAGGGGGGAAGCAAGCAGCCAGGGGGCTGCAGCCCGCCACTTGCCGGCTCTTCTGGTTTTAACTGTGGTGAGGGACGGTTCTTGGCATATTGGCGACCGCCTAGACCCTTTTTTTTTGGTTCCAACATTTGGTTGGGATACGTAATTTAAAATATAGTTAAATTTGATATTCAAATCAACTCAGTGGTGATCCCGATGCTGCCCGTGACATTGTAACGTACGTAATATTATTTATTTTTGTGTTTTCCATTTATCCCTTTCATTATATTTTAAAATCATTAACCTTGAGTTCACAAAGAGATTAAAAGCTTTTCCTAGAAGCGTCGAGTCATTAATAAATTCACCAATTATTTAAAAGCGACAAGAGATCTTTTCATTTATTAAAAAACCTATCTATAATTATTCTAACAATAAAGCGACAGTCGTTTTGAATCAAATCCCAAACGAACTGAAAACACGATATCCCTGAGGGACGCTAGCCGGAGGTTTGTATTATAATTTGGTTTTTGTAAGTATTTAAATGCAACCATTTTTTGTCTTGAACATTGTAGCATTATTTATTATTAATTTGTACCTGTTAGTAACAAGGCGGTTCGAGCCCGCAGTTATGTAACAATAAATTAAAAAACAATAACTGATCGCTGATGTTAATTCGCTTGATTTTATTTTAAAATCTTTCTTGTCTACCTTTGTCCTTCTGCATTGATGTTAATATTTTTTAGTAGGTCCCTTTATTGAATGAACTGATCTCATCAAAGATATTGAAATACAAGAGATATGCTATGATGACCGCCCGACTGTCGGTGGACCATAACTTTATTTTTTATTTTATTTATTTGAGACACAAACAGAATATTTATAGAACATTATTGTGGGTAATATAAAACAAATTAAAATACAAATATAAATATTCCTAGACTAATGTGTCTGCAGTAATCACATTTGCATATTCACAGAAGCAAACACATGAAAAACACTTGTATTTTTATACATAACTTAAAAACTTAATTACAAAATTTGAAAGAAATAAGTAGAAAATATTAAGGACGTATTTGTTAAAAAATAATAAACGTTTTGGGTACACAAATCGTGGAGAACCATGGTTTCTTGCCAATAACAATTGAAAAACCTTGCGTCTTGGTTGCTCGACGTCCTACTCGCCCAGCATGCTCAGATTCAGCTCACCCGTGAGTACTAGGCAAGAACGGTGGAGCACAAAAATACAAGGAAGTCGCTGTAAGTGTCTATAAAACTTGAAGGGTATAAAATTTCATTATTTCTTTCAACAATAATATTCACAGCAAAATAATATCCATTACTCCATTCATTTCAATCAATTCACTGTTATTTAGTATCGATTTTCAAAATACTTTGAATTCATTATCACTATCACCATTCTTTTAAACGACGTTTTCTTTTCCCGCGAAAATTGTCATAATGATTTCAGTCACAAAGAAATTAATTGTTGTTGCCGTCGTTTTTAAATGTATTCTTTTTGTTTTTTTTTTTTAAATCAACTTCACGCAGGAGGCCCTGAGAAAAATAATTTCCCTTAGGGCCAGTATCATTTTTGAAGATGCTGTGTGGAAAGTCTTTTTGACGACCGGCCGTGGTCGAGGGGTAAGGCTCTTGACTCCCAACGTCACGGGATCGAATTTGTTTTAATTGACAGTTAATTCATTTGAAAATATATTTAGTGTAGGTATTTGCGACACATTCATTCGGTACATTCTCAGTATCGCCCTGGTGTAAGATACCATTCAGAAATAGAACGTTGCTTGAAATGGCTTTATGCGTGTTTGGTGACCACATCTGAATAGCCAGGTGCTTCTCCACTCTCCCTTTCCCGTCTCCTTCCCCTCCCCACCACCTTCAGCCTCACAACATACCCCAAATAGGAATGCCATAGTCTCACTGGCTCCAGACGGGAGTAGTTGGGACTCTTGTGAGGTATTAACAGGAAAAAGGAGCTGCAAGAGTAAGCGTGGGTCTTGAAGAGACCAAGAACAGGTCGTAGAAGTGAACCGTTTTATGTGACAAATGTCAACCGTGTACATATTATGTTGGGCGCGCGTTTGGCGTGTTTTCCGTATACCATACACAAAGCAATGTCGGCCTCACCAGTGTAGCGAGGCCGAGGTTGCTGAATTATATTTATAATTGTTAGGATATTATGTCAAATAAAATAAATAATTAATAATAATCGCGTGCCGATGGGATTAATGACGCGCGTTCCTTGGAGCGTCTTCCATTGTAATAATGACAGAATAAGAACACCATACCTAACTGATGCCTGTGCTCTGAAGATTGCAATCTGCTTGTTAAGATAGAGGAATTTATCAAACGGACCACCCGTTTATGCATAGATACATTGATTTTTAGGTTTTTGGAGTGGTTGCCAAATTCAACAGTCGGGGTGCGATTTATACGGGGTCAGGCGTTGTGTACTATTAAAGTATCTGTGGGCCTTGTATAGTTCTGAGAGGCTAACTTAACTCCGGCTTCGATGGAGCTTCGGTGCCTGGGCCACTTAGCATTGTCAGCTATAAGGAACGCAGAATTAGAAAAAAACACATGATTAACAAAATAAAATTGTACCTTACGTTTTGAGGATAGTGTGAGGAAGGTTTTCTTGAATATGTACAGAACCTGGGTTTTGAAAAGGGTGACCGGACAAGTCAGAATGAAACCAACTCAGAACCACTTCAGAAAAGTCAAAAGGAGTGATGAAAAAAAGTTATAAAAAAGTTATAAAATTTTAAATTAATAGTTTACGTGAGTTATTTTTCATAGCTTGTAATGACTTCAAAGAGGAGTTGAGTTGGCTTCATTCTCAGTTGGCATGGAACCCTTGAAAAGACATAGGGGGGAGGAAAAACGAAAACCGTCATATCATTCCACAGAATTCGAGCCTCTGATCACAGTGATCTCGATATCTAGCACGATCGACAAAACCTTATATAAATACGATATTGACTTTATTCAATATCTATTGTGAGTTGGCGATATTTGCGAACACGGTCAGCCTATGATTCTGGCATTCAAGGTGTCACATATATTCACTCCAAGCGGTTAATAATACTTACACCTAAATTATTGACTTATTATTGAACGCAGGTGAACTAACGAAGCTCTTGGAATTGAAAGAAGTCGTATACGCAATTAATTGAATCCGAGCAAATTTGAGAAACGAAAGCAGTTCAAATATCACAAGTTAAAATTTGGAAGACGGGTATGTGGGAATACGGATTACCAACATCTCCGCCATAGGTCATACCAAGTTATTCGCCACGTTTGGTGACTTAGCAGAGGTGAGCGGGTTCATGGGGTGAGGTTTATCCGGACCTTCGGGGCGCATGGGCCTGCCCACCAACTGCGTGGCAGGCCGGATTGGGAGAGAAAGGTTGAGGGAGACCTTTTGATCTCTCCTGCAGGACTCTCGGAATATCGCCTTGCACCGCAGTACGAGACGTAGATTCAAAAGTCCGTCACTTCTGGATACACTGACCCTAGATTCCTACCCACATCTCATACCCTTTTCCTTTCCAGAACTTCCTCGTTATTCTTTTCTTAAAAATACCCTCCAATCAGCTCAGGCCTGCTGTGCAGAGCAATAAAAAAATCAGAGCGTTCAATTCATACACGGTAGAAGTGAAACCTTCAGAAAACTAAAGTAGACAAGAGTGGGGAGACTACGAAACACTTTTTTTTAATCAATACGAACCGAGTACTTGTGACATAAATAAACATTTTATTGCTATCTCATTCTCTCGCAGGCTAAATCCTGTAGATGTATGTGTTTGTCTCGTTTTAGTGTCACTTGTTTCCGAATCATCGAGTTTCAAATCACAACGGTGCTAAAGAAGTTTTCACTTCTAAAAATGCAGCTATATGCAATTAATAATTAATAATTCGTACTCAGTCATGTGACGAAGCAGCATCTAGATACATATTATAATACTTATGTATAATTTGTCGACGTCAAAATTGTATTAAGTTCTGGTGTAAAAAAGAGATTTGTAACTACAATTGTATGGCGGCCAACCAGTTTAAAACTTCCAACGCTATAAACAAATAACAGGGACGTTAGCGTCATCGTTACCTCTCCTAAGAGTTTAGTCAGAAAACTGGCTTGAAAGAAATCACGATCAACTCCAACAAACGTAAAATATAGATTTGCTATTTTTAAATGAGAATACAAATACATTTTCTAATATTCAAGTTATTAGAAATCATAAATATTTTAACTTGAAATAAAACAATAATTTTGTAAACACCACTTTTATTTTTATACTTTATGCCGACCGGGTTGCGTATTTCCAATCCCTAGCGCGGTTGAGTCACTCTAGCGACTGAGCCGCGTTAGGGATTGGAAGGCGTAAATAGCCTTACAAACACTACCGCATTTCAGTCGCGCTAGTGACTGAACCTTACAAAAGCTATACCGATTCAGTAACCTACGCGCTTCGTTGCTCTATCAGTTTCTGTGAGGGCGACGACCGTAATTATAGAGAGGTTAGCAGAGAAGTTGGACAGCGTTTTTTTAGTTAGCATTTTTTTTACCTTGAAAATTTAATTTAAGTAAAAAAAAAACGCGGGTTTTTTTTAACTGAGGGTGACGACCGTAATTATAGAAGGGTAAGCAGAGAGGATGAACTGCGTTTTTTTTTACTTATTTTTTTTTTTTTTACATAGAAAATTTATATATATATATATATATTTTTTAAAATATGTAGGGTAAGCAGAGAGGATGGACCGCGTTCATTTTTTACTTAATTTTCTATGTAAAAAAAAAAAAATTAAGTAAAAAATTAACGCGGTCCATCCTCTCTGCTTACCCTTCTATAATTACGGTCGTCACCCTCAGTTAAAAAAAACCCGCGTTTTTTTTAACTTAATAAATTTCCAATGTAAAAAAAATGCTAACTAAAAAAACGCTGTCCATCCTCTCTGCTAACCTCTCTATAATTACGGTCGTCGCCCTCACAGAAACTGATAGAGCAACGAAGCGCGTAGGTGACTTAATCGGTATAGCTTTTGTAAGGTGATTTACGCATAACAATCCCTAACGCGGTTCAGTCACTAGCGCGACTGAAATGCGGTAGTGTTTGTAAGGCGATTTACGCCTTCCAATCCCTAACGCGGCTCAGTCGCTAGAGTGACTCAACCGCGTTAGGGATTGGAAATACGCGACCGGGTTTCGCTACAGCCGTAGCTTCATCAGGGCAGTATAATACTCTTATACTGCCCTGATGAAGCTACGGTTGTAGCGAAACCCGGTCGGCATAAAGTATAAAAATAAAAGTGGTGTTTACAAAGTTATTGTTTTATTTTAAATTAATAATGTCACATCACAAAGTATCCGCGTCATATGAACAAACATAAATATTTTGATCAGATTAGACAGAAGAGATATTTTTATCAATAGCGTACTGAAAATATAACTTCAGGTATTGACATTCTTTGTTTATTTATTTATTCATTTAAACGCCCAAACGTCTTTTACATATAATGCAATACATGTATTTTTTAAATTACAATCAAAATGAAGAGTTGACAAAATACAGGAAACATAAAATATAAGAATCAAAATATATGTTACATAAAATATAAGAGTTGACATAGGTAACATGGAAAAATAGATAATCTGCTAATACTTTCAAAATCAACAATAATATTGTTTAAAATTGGTGTTCACAATAGTTTATGAAATATGTAGGAATAGTTAGCACACACGGCGCGGCGCGGCGTTTCAAGTTAGACATGTTCATTTCAGACTTGTTGTCAAATACATCCATATTGTTGTATTTGTTACCAACACTACGTGAACTTTGTATTGTGAAATGCAAACTATATTTGGAACGAGATATATGTACATAAATAAAATGTTAATGTTTTCTAAGATGTTCGTGTAGGTACGAGTACATGTAGATTTATTAATTGCAGGAGTTCACAAAATCGAATTTAGACTTAAAATTTTTAATGTAAAGGTTAGGTCTAAATATTTAAAATAGCTGTCATTTTATTAAAAAAAACTTGTGTGCAGTTCAGACGAGGTAGAACTGAAACCTTTAGAAAATTAAACTTCGATGGAATGAGATGAATGCAGAGTATTAGGAGTAGGATATTGTAGGGTTTATGTATTAGGGAACGTACCCATACTACGTGACACGTTTAGGGGGGGGGGGTCTTCAAAATGTCACGCTCCATACAAATGAGCGGCGGGTTGCTTAAGATTTTGGTCACCGGGGGGCGGGGGGGGGGGGGGGGGGGGGGGGTTAAAAATTGCAAAAAGTTGGTCACGTAGTATGGGTACGTTCCCTTACACTATTATTACCAAGTTTAAAAATTGTTTTACCATTTATTCCACAAAGCACCGCACAAATATGATGCTGATAGGCTACGAAGCACCGCACAAAAAGTACATCGATTAGTCAATCTCATTCTCTGATAGGCTAAATCCTATAGATGTATGGCTTAGTGTCGCTCGTTTCCATTTCACCACAGTGCCAAAGATTTCACTTCAATAATCGAAAAGTTTTCCTAATATTAATATATGACACATTTTTCTATTTTGAAAGAATCAACCCTTCGGCTATGAGCAAGTGATCTTACAAAGCGAGCGAGTGAATCGGTCCCCCAAAGGTCACCCCTCCCCCCTCCCACCCCCAGCCAACCCCGCCCAGTTCCCAGTGGTTAACACTAATTGCATTATTTTCCGCTGACAAAGGTTTCCTCCGACAACAAGTGTTTTTATAACCGAGGCGAAACTTAAAATAATTAGAAACATAATATGCTTGATGACGCTATCAACTAACGGGGTATTTTATGGTGAACAGGTAAAACCGACAGATTAAATTTACTGATTGTTACGTTTACAGATCGTTATAAAGTTTTTTCTTATTTTCTCAGATTATTTACGTTATTATTGATTTTTTTTTCTTTCATTAAAAATGAGAATTGTATTTTATGTACCAAAGCAATGTAAAGGCGCCATATCCCCGCTCAAAAAGAAGATGATGGAGAGATATGTAATTCCGAATGTTGGAGAGAACGCTCTAATATTTAAAACGATAAAATTGAAGCGAAAATTGTGAAAATGTTTAATAAAATACGACTCGTTTAAAATAAAGCAAAAATCTCAAGGGAGTTATCCAAAACAGCATTCAAAGAAAAACTGAGAATTTTTACATATTTATAACTTTTAAAATAACTAAAAAAACGTGTTTATACTAGTAATAATTTTCAGAACATACTTTGCGATTTTTTTCTGTCGAGGAAATTTCAAATAATTGCAAATAATAATGGCGTGGAGAAGGTATAGAAGTATAGATATCATATTTAAAAATAAGATATATTTTAAAAACTTCCATATGTTTAAGGGAGATGTGTAAGAAATCGGTAGAAATTCGGGTAGCGGCGGCTTAAGCAATGAAAAAAATCCCTCAAGGCCTCTTCTTGACAGGACATCTAAGGATGCTGTGCGGAGGGTCTTTTTAGGGAAAATAAGTAGATAATGTTCTAGGAAGGAAAAAAGGTATGAGGGGTTGTTGGAATCTGTTGGTAAATGTGTCCAGAAGTGACGGACGTGTGAATCCATCCCTCCCAAAAGGAAGAAAAACACGTTTGCAATCATTATAGGTTTTTTATAACTTTACTTTCGTTAGATTATGTACTGGCTAAAAGAGGTCAAGGAAACAACCCTAAAACGACAATTTAGAACACGTTTTTTTAATTTTTTTATATGAATACCTCCCAAGAGTCTCGTCTGGAGCCAGTGAGATTATGGCATCCCCAGTTGGGGAATGTTGTGAGGCTGACGGTAGTGGGGTTGGGAAGGTGATGGGGAAGTGGTAGGTGGGGAAGTACTTTTTAGATCACTAAACACGGCTAACGCCATTTCAAGCAACGTTTCAATCATCAATGGTGGTCTTATACTAGGGCGATACTGAGAGTATCTTCCACTATGGAACGTGCAGCAATTATACTATACATTATTTTAAATTAATTTATTCTGTACCTTAAAGGATAAACCACTTAACTCCATAGCAATTGGTATATGATAAACCACCTTAGTCCATAGCAATTGCTATGGACTTAAGTTGTTTATCCTTTAAGGTACAGGATTGTGAAATAATACAAATTATTCAAATAAAAAATATTTGCCCACGCCCGCGCCCGCCGGGATTCGATCCCGCGACCTTCGGATTGCGAGTCAAGAGCCTTACCGCTAGATCACGCCGGCCGTTATAATGAATAATTGGTCCCGTATGGACAGTTAAATTAGAGTAGCTTACGAATGTAATTATTGCAGATTCAGTTTTATATTTCATGAACGTAATCCATGGTTAAGTTGACTAAATAAAATTTTGTGTAATTTTCGATATTCCGGAATTTTAATGTTAATAAAAATACTTCTACGTGTAAAGATGATTAAAAATAAGTTTTATTTCCTCTCATTGAAACACTCTTTGATCTCAGAAATAGGATATGGGTCTCATCCTATCTAGCCTTTTCATTTAATAATCCAAGTTACGAATAACCCGACAATATTTGAAAATCTCTTACTACCACCACAGTAAGCGAAAAATGTTGCTTGTGTTGTGATTGAGGACTTAGTCAGCCGAGGAATCGAACACGCGACTTCTGGGTAGGATACAAACGCGACGCCAACTCAGCCACTGACCGATCAAACTGTTAAATGTAAAAAGTTAAATATAAAAATGAGGGGGCCCTAGATTTGTTTTAAATCTCAATCTCGGTGGTCGATATAAGTTTGAGAACCTGTGATCTACACCGTAATATTTTGTATGTCCACCTAAAATTCATATAGTTGCTTATAAAAAAAATACCACTAGTAATCACAGAAATACGTATTAGAATTTTACATATTATTTTACCGGTAATATGTAATTACCGATTATTGATATAATATGTATAACTATATGGGACGTGTGGGATTGCACTATCCTCCCCACATCCTGGAATAAAGATTATTATTATTATTATTATTATTAGGCAAATAATGCAGATACTTTTTTCTACTATTGTTCATATTACTAAAATGATTGTAAAATTGTATTTTATCTTCACAAAACTTAAAAATGAGACATAGAAACACAATGTACATAATACCTAATATTAACTTGAATAGTATGTGTGTTTATTTTCCGGTTCTGTTTTTGATAATATAATAATTTGTCTTTCAAATTTTCTCTGAGCTAACGCCTTACTTGAAGGCGGTACTTCGTGTTTTCATCCCGCAACAAAATATCCCCGACAAAATATCCTACGGACAAAACATCCTCCAAAAAATATCTACTAAAACCTAACCTAACCTATTTGCGTTAGTTGTTATTGGGGTGCTATGGCGTATTGCGCTACCTCCTTCTTTAGCCCACGTTTCGGGCAGATGTGTTTATGAACACCGTAACGCTGTCCGAAACGTTGGCTAAAGAAGAAGATAGCGCAACACGGCAAAACACCCCCAAAACAACTAACAAAATTCTTTTGGCCGTGAAAATCTAAAATAATTTCTAACTTAACCTTACCTAACCTAATTTTATGGGATATCTGTATTATTTTTGTCCCATTTTAATATTTTTGAACAATAATTTATTGTCTTTATAGGATTTTTATAAAGACGATAAATATTATTAAATACTATTTTTGTTCAATTTTTTGTTAAGTTAGGTTAGATTTAACCTAATCTAAAATTTTAAATCTAAAATCTAACCTAGGTAACCTGGTTAGGTTAGATTTTAGTCGTTATTTTGTTGGGGGATGTTTTGTCTCTAGGACATTTATTTGGGATATATTGTCACGAGATGAAAAGTCGCGGAACCGTTGAAGTGGTGTTACAATACCTCTATTATCAGAGTCTGCAGAGTCGAAGAAGGGGGGTGGGGCAATTAAGAGCTAGAACTAAAGGAATATAGCGCAGTCGGGAGCACCCCGTTATTCAAGATTTGCAGCCAATAATCCCCATTGGATTGACGTGACGTTTTTTATGATTTTAACGACTTTCCAGAACCTTTCTTTTCATTTACAGCTTTGGATTTCTTTTCTAGCACTTCTTTTTATTATGACTTTATTATAAAGTAAAAGGGAAGTATTTTGGAAGAGCTAAGCATCCACAATAGGCTCTCAACTATCTGTGTACAACGTATTTTAAGAAACTTTGGATGTGTTGCTCGCCAAACTGAGGACTCTAATTTGGAGAAACGCATATTCACTAGCAAAGTGGAAGGCAACAGAAGCAGAGGAAGGTCACCAATGCGCTGGAGTGATCAACGAGTAAAGGAGCCTTGTCCACCATGGAAACTTCGATTGGCTTCGATGTCCTGAAAGAGTAGAGTTCAAGATCTGCTTGATCGGAACTATGTGTCCGGCGAGAGACAGCTTACTCTAAGGTTAGAAGATCTATATGTTACTAATCGTTTAATCGAACATTCTAGGTCAAATCAAGCCGTTTACTATGATCGCTCTTTTCGTGTAACTGGCCCTCTCTTTTGGAATAAACTTCCCCCAGCTCTTACTAATATCCAGAATTTGACTGAATTTTAACGAGCTTTAAAAACAAAATTATTTAAAAAATCATATCATTCGTGAATCCTAACATCTTTTCAATATACTTAATACCTAAACCATATTCTCAAGTTTCCGGTAATTGTTTGGTTTCGGTTTCCTCCTAAGTGTAGATATTTTTACGTTTAATGTCCGAATTTAATGTCAGAATATTTCTCCTTTCTGAACGCAAAATCCTTATAAATGCGAAAGTTTGTATGGATGTATGTTTGTTACTCTTTCACGCAAAAACAACTGAATGGATTTTAAAAATTCGTTCACTAATAGTTCCCCTAATACCATGCAAGCAAAACCGCGGGAAAAAGCTAGTATACGAGTATTATATTTTAGTTTTAAAGTTCTTGTTTAACCTGTGATACAATAGCATCGTTATTGTCTATCATATTTTCCCGTGTATGCTATGACAGCACTGATTTTGTTAAGTTTTGTTCTCTCGTCATTGTTTTGCGAATACTGTATATTAGATATTTCATTTTGTTTTATCAATATTTTGTAATGAACTCGTAAGGAGCCCTGTCGGATTATTTTGTAAATTTATTATAGTTGCGCATTTGAAGAGATATGTCACAAAACAAAGTGGTTCGCAATGTTTGGTGATTTAGCGGGGGTGCCCGGGCTCATGGGCTGAGATTTGTCTAGGTCTTGGAGGCGGATGACCAGGACACACTGAACCCCAAATTCCTACCCACCCTTCAAACCTTTTTCCTTTCCAGAACTCTCCTCTCCTTCATTTCCTTAAAATAAACCCTCCACAGCATCCCCAAAGACGATATAGGCCCTGAAAGAAATTATTTTCTTCAGAGCCTCCTGTGTGGAGCTCATGTAAAAAAAATACAAATATAACGTTATTATATCTTATTTCTTTTTCATTCCCAGAACTTCCTCTACTTACTTTCCCTAAAAAGGCCCCCCACATATCATTCCCAAAGATGACATAGGCCTAAAGAAAAAAATATTTTTCTCAGGGCCTCCTGGAGCTAACGTACAATAAAAATCGATCGAGCGTGCAATTCACACACGGTAGAAGTGAAACTTTCACAAATCTAAAGTAGACAACAGTGGGAAGGCTACGAAGCACCGCACAAAGAGGAGACCGATAGGCAATGAAGCACCTCACAAATAGGAGACCGATTATGCTATCTCATTCTCCCGCAGGCTAAATCCTATAAATTAACGTGTTTGTCTCTTTTTAGTGTTGCTGTTTTTCGTTTCATCGAGTTTCAAATCACAAAAGCGCTAAAGAAATTTTCACTTCAATATTTTATTACTATCTCGTTACCTCGCAGGCTCAGTCCTATAGATGTATGTGTTTATCTCTTTTTAGTGTCGCTCGCTTCCGCTTAATCGAGTTTCAAATCACAACGGTGCTAAAAAAGTTTTCACGAAAAAAAAATCATGTGCGCAGTTAACACTCGGTAGAAGTGATACCTTCAGAAAACTAGAGTAGACGAGAGTGGGAAGGCTACGAAGCACCGCAAAAAGGGGAGACCGATTAAACTATCTCATTCTCTCGCGGGCTAAATCCTATAGATGTACGTTTTTTTTTTTATATAAACGATGTTTTTCGTTCCATCAAGATTCAAATCACAACGGTGCTAATGAAAATTTAAGTTCAATATTTTATTACTATCTCGTTACCTCGCAGGCTAAATCCTATAGATGTAGATATGTGTTTGTCTCTTTTTAGTGTCGCACGCTTCCGTTTCATCGAGTTTCAAATTACAACGGTGCCTAAGATTTTCACTTAAAAAAATAGCCATCATTATACTATGTGAAAAATTTTGCTTGCGCAGAATTTAAAAAATATATTACGTTCGTTAGGAAGTTCATAAGAAACATGATAAAGTCAAGTGTTTGAGTAGTAAAATGAACGCTGGGTAATTTGTAAAGTCTCTCAAGGCGGCGGAGGGTGGCCGCGGAGACAATACGTATATTTATCTGATGGAGTCAGGCAGCTTGTTAGGCAGGTTGTTGGGGTGTTAGACAATTAGAGTGTCAGGTTCCCGCGGCCATGATACCGTGTACAATGTACAATGTACAATGTGTTGTAAGCAAGGACCTGGGATCGTAATCGTAAATTATTCAGATAATGTAACAGGAGAGGACAGATTTAAGGGAAGAGAAAAGATAATGAACTAGGAAGACGGAACAGTAACATCCCGAGCAATTCTTATTCCAATAATTTTATAAGTGAAAATTACGAAAATGTAATAATTATTCTTAAGGGGTAAGTCTGGTCCGGTGCAGTTTTTTTCAAAGATAAAATTTATTTTCGTCACTTGGAAAGGTACATTTGAACAATTGAAAGTTTGATTTGAATATCTATAGTATATAGCGGCCGCAAGCGAATGGTTCGACCAAATCGGCTGGAATCCTGGGGTCCTTGGAAATCATTTGAAACATGAATTAAAAAAAAATCATTATATATGCTGATGAACCACAGTTTGTAAAAAAAGTAATTGATTGCAAAAATGGCGGTCTAAATATGAAAATTTACAATAAAAACGGTCTAAATTTTGCAATAACTTTGTCAAATAATAATAATTTAATAATGCAAGACGGCTTCCGTGGTCCAGAGGTGAGACACTCGACTCACAATCCGAAGGTCACGGGTTCGAACCTGGCGTGCGCAAATAGATTTTATTTGATAGATTTGTGATGTTTCACAATTAATTAATAAAAAATAATGTATATTTGCGGCACGTTCCAGAGTGGAAGATACTTTTAGTATCGCCCTGGTGTAAGACCACCATTCAGAATTGAAACGTTGCTTGAAATGGCTTTAGCTGTGTTTGGTGACCAGATCTGAATAACTAGGTACTTCCCCATCCCATTTCCCTCCCCGCTACCTACAGCCCCAAAACATACCCCAATTGGATATGCCATAGTCTCACCGGCTCCAGACGTGAGCAGTTGGGGACTCTTGTGCGGTATACATATAAAAAAGTCAAGCTTCATTAGCATGTAAATTTAATTTTCTTTAATTTAAAGTTTGAATGATGTGAGACGGATGAGCTACGATACCTAACCAGCCAATTTGAAAATCGTGGTTTTGCGGAAAGCGCGTTTTAAAGTTTTCGCTAGTAACCGGGCCGCTCCGTTTCCGGTCTACCTGCTTGGCGCGTACCGCTCCTAACTATATTTAAAGGTCGAATTTGATGCTATAACTTTGGGAATGTATTCTCCACACGTAAAGGTAGATTTTTTGGATCGGCTGGACCAGACTGCCAAGTTAATTTCTGCCAGATTGCTTTATTGTGAAACCTGCTTCGAAATTCAAAGTCATTCTTAGGTTATGCTTAGACCATATGGATATGACTTATTTATATGAATCTAAATTAGTAATTTTGATTTTGCAATTCAGGAAAAATCTCGAATAAAAAAAACAACATTTGGTATGCAAATTTCTTAAGTCAATTTGTAAAAGGTCAGAAGTAATTTAAAAAGCATGTTACAAAATTTTATCTTTCTTTTTAAATTTGAAATTGAACCCTTTTTGCTATTATGGAAATGCGCCACGTATATATATATTTTTAAAGAAAGTAAAATAAATTATTACATTTTAAAGCCAGTGAGGTTTTTATACATATACGGAAATATTACATTCAGCGATAGCATCCCTTGCATTGCGCTGTCGCAAATTCATTTGTCTTATCATCAAATGGTTCGATTCCCGTCGAAGTGCAAACATCATAAGTTATTTTGACAATGTAGAAGTGCTAGTTTTGTCGAGGACGTTAAATTATACAAAGAAATATCAAATCTTAGCGACTACCTATTCTTACAGTCAAAAATCGACATATTATATAATTGGTGTAGCGTTAACGACTTATTCCCCAATATCGCTAGGCTTAGAGCTTCTCTTAAGTTCCGACAGATGCCGCCGGGGTGGCCCAACGGCCACTGTCTCTGGGGCGGTTATCGCTCGCCAGCCAGTTCAGATACAATTCGTATCCAGCTAAGATCGGCCTTGTGACCCGGTTGTATAATATATTATAAAAACGTAAATACAATTAAAAATCAGATTGTGACAAGGACCTATTTATTGTTGAAGAGCCCCAACACAACATCTGGTGTTTGATAAGGCAAATATTACAATTAAACACTGACATTTCGCCGAACAAAGAACCCGTTACATTTAACTACACCATAGTAAACAAGACTTTAGAAAAAATCAACGAAATTACGGATTTTGGAGTTATGTTTGCCACCCAATTAAATTATGTAAATCACTTATAACATAATAAACGGAGGCTTGAAGTCACTGGGATTTATAATCAGAACTATGAAAGACTTCGATTAATTGGGAGTTATAAAAATTGAACATTTGTCGTTAGTACACAGTTTATTAAAAAACAATTCAATAGTGTGGTCTCCATGCAATCAAATTTACGTAAGAAATATTGAACGCGTGCAGTACATTTTTTTATGAATTAACTTCAAATAACTTTTCAACACATTGACTATATTTTTTAATTAAATACACTTATATAGCATTCCCTAGAAAATCGAAGAAAACTATTTTTTTGTCAATTAAATACTCCGAAGTAGACTGATATAAATTGCAACTCGTCGACTTTTAGAGTAGCAAATCGAGCAACTTGATAAAATATATTTTTCTGCAACAATTATTCAGGGACTATTAAGCCACATACTCGTACGTGCACCCATGTCTTGCTTTCACACACTTGGAAACCAATTCACCGCAATATCGACATGTTTAACATAAGTTTATCGGATACCATATATCCGAATGATGTTTTTATGGAGCATAATATTAAATGAAAACAAATAACTTTGTAAAACATCACTATTAAATCAAAAATATCAACATGTTAATGTAACGGCCGGCGTAGTCTAGCGGTAAGGCTTTTGACTAGCAATCCAAAGGTCGCGGGATCGAAACCCGGCGTAGGCAAATGAATTTCATTTGAATAATTTGTGTTATTTCACAATTAATTGATTAAAATAATGTATAGTAGTATATTTGCAGCACGTTCCAGAGTGGAAGATACTCTTAGTATCGCCCTGGTGTAAGACCACCATTCAGAATCGAAACGTTGCTTGAAATGGCGTTAGTCGTGTTTGGTGACCAGATCTGAATAGCCAAGTACTTCCCCACCTTCCTCTTCCCCATCTCATTCCCCTTCCCACTACCTTCAGCCTCACAACATATCCCAATTGGGGATACCATAGTCTCACTGGCTCCAGACGGGAGCAGCTGAGACTCTTGTGAGGTATTACTATAAAAAAAATCTTTTCCTGATTTCGAAACATGTTCAACCTTTGGTTTCGAAACACGTTGATAATTTTGATTAAATGGTGGTGTTTTACAAAGTTATTTGTTTTCATTGAATTAAAAATGACGCCACAAAGTGCATTTTCCTTATTGTTTTTGGGGTGTTATGCCGTATGCTACCTCCTTCTTTAGCCAACGTTTCGGACAGTGTTGCAGTGTCCATCATCAGGGCAGATCCGATAGATGTGCAAAAACAAATAACGAAAATACTTTTGGCCGTGAAAATCTGAAAACGTATCTGAGCAAAATATATATATATATATATATATATATATATATATACATATAGGTTTATGTTACGGCATTTAGTGGCTCAAAGCGTCCTTTAATTACCGGAACTTCTTGATCATTTCGACTTACTGGCTCATTTGGGCACTTAGTGGCTCATCGTTTTTTTTTTTTTAAGTCCATCATATCAAACTCGATGAGACGAGTCGAACGGTGTAAAAAAAATTTTTGAGTGAATAAATGACATTTTTACGTGGACCGTTAATGCTCCGGAATGCGTTTTTTATCAGTAAATATTCATCCATACTTAGAACATCAATTGGGTACACTTTTTATCGCATCTATAACATCACGGCATGCGACGTTGCCGGATGTTCTCGTCATACAATATCATTCAAACTCCAAGTCGTTTATCAATGCTTTGCGATATTGAACTCAATGGTTAAATTCCTCAAAATCTATTATCGCATGACATTGCTATGTCAGATTGAATCTTTTGCGATATGTTATATGTTTGCCGGTATGTTATGTTGTATTCTATCTACATAGGTAGCTACTGTCAAGCGCTCGCTGTGGACTGTTAGTTGTTTTAGAAGAACAGACATTATATTATACGAGTAATATTTAGCGGCTATTCGCGCGCTTTTTTAAAATTGAAGATTGATTTACGAATTGCTTTTATAATATCGTTATTAATTTTGTGTTAATTGTTTTTGTGTTTATTACAAGGTTGATATTATTACGTATTTTAATACACATTTATGTAGTTTTTTCTTTAATAAATAAAATATTTGCTACGTCATTCTGTATTTGTCTTTTGCGTTCTGAAAGCATAGTCAGTTGTAATGTAATGATATCTATACAGGGTTTTCTAAAAATTTCAGAAATATATTAGGTACTCATGTAATATGTTTTTTCATACAGTTATATTATTTTTTTAAAATGTTTTTTTAGTAGAACGTAATTTTTATAATGGATTATATTATCATATTTAAGAAATCTAACAAGTTTTTCATTTTAAAAAATGTTCTGTACCTAGGTAATTACTTTACGCGTGACAATTTTTCAAAAGCATTGTCTCTAGTTGTATTGAAGTAATTAAAATATGTTTTATTGTTGTTTTGGTGTATTTTATAAAAAAAAGTTATGAACAAAAATAAACAATAATTTAAAAATAAATTACAATATACGGCCTACATAGTCCAGGAGTGAGACCCTTGACTCGCAAACCGCAGGTCTCAAATTTTATTTGATTAATTTGTGTTATTTCACAATTAATTCATTTAAAATAATAAATAGTATATTTGCGGCACGTTCCAGAGTGGAAGATACTATCAATATCGCCCTGGTGTAAGTAAGACCACCATTCAAAATTGAAACGTTGCTTGAAAATGGCTTTGGCCGTGTTTGGTGTCCAGATCTGAATCGCCAGGTACTTCCCAACCTTCCTCTTCCCCACCTCCTTCCCCTCCCCACTACCTTCAGCCTCACAACATACCCCAATTGGGGATTCCATGGTGTCACTGGCTCCAGACGGGAGCAGTTGAGATTCTTGTGCGGTATTCACTGTAAAAAAAACTCCACACAGGAGGCCCTTAAGAAAACGATTTCCCTCAAGGCCTATGTCATCTAATATGCTGTGTGGAGGGTCTTTTTGAGGAGAAGAGGGAGTCAACATTGGTCTTGAAGAGACCCATGTTGTAGAAAGGGGAAAACCCAGAGGCCGGCAAATCGTTCCATAGCCGAGCTGTTGAGCACAAAAACGAATCGAAGAAGCGACCAGTTCTCATGATTTTGAATTTGATTTTGAATTTGATTTTAGATTTGATTTTGGATTTAGGGTAGGGTTCAAAAATCTTGATTATTTTGTTTTTACATGAATATCGCACAACGTAGTGGATAGGGGAAGGAGATAGGGAAGAGGAAGGTTGGGAAGTTCCTGACTATTCAGATCTGGTCACCAAACACGGCTAAAGCCATATCACGCAACATTTCAATTCTGAATGGTGGTCTTACACCAGGGCGATACTGAGAGTATCTTCCACTCTGGAAAGTGCTGCAAATATAAAATATATGTATTATTTTTACTAAATAAATTGTCAAATAACACAAATTATAATCCCGCGACCTTCGGAGTGCGAGTCAAGAGCCTTACCGCTGGACTACGCCGATAAATATACAATAGACTAATCATACCTAAGATGACTTGAATAAGGACTAATTGTAAACGAGGTATTCCAATTTGGGAAGCGGGTATGGGTACCGCCGCCCCGGGAACCATTACTGTATAACCAACACCTCTGCAAGCAGTTTGCTACGTTTGGTGACTAAGCAGGGGTGCCCGGGTTCATGGTATCAGGTTTGTCCAGGACGTGGCGGCGGATAGGTCTGCCCTGCTGCGTGGCGGGCCGGATAAGAGAGTTTGGTTGAGGGAGGCCTTTTGTCCTTTCCAGCCGGACTCTCTCGACCCATCGCCTTGCACCGCATTTGGAGGGATGGAATTTTAGGTTCGTCACTCCTAGACACATTGACCCCAGATTCCTATCCACCCCACATACCTTTTTCCTTCCCAGAACTTCCTATCCTTCCCTTCCTTAAAAAGACCCTCCACACAGCATCCCCTTAGATGACATAGGCCCTGAGGGAAATTATTTTTCTCAGGGCCTCCTATGTGGAGCTACTGTAAAAAAAATGAGATTGCGAACTTCGACTACGAATCCGGAGGTCGCGGGTGAGAGATATATGAATCCATCTCTCCCACTGCATTGCAAGGCGATGGGTTGAAAGAGATTACACATCTGCCCTGATGATGGACACTGCAACGCTGTCCGAAACTTTGGCTAAAGAAGGAGGTATACACGGCATAATACCCCAAAAACTAATAACAAAAATACTTATGGCCGTGAAAATCTAAAATCACCTCTGCGATAGGTCACCCCAAGTCGTTCGCTACGTTTGGTGACTTAGCAGGGGTGCCCGGGTTCATGGGGTGAGGATTATCCGGGTCTTGGTGGCGGATGCATCTCTGCCCACCAGCTGCATGGCAGGATGGATTGGGAGAGAGTGTTGAGGGAGTCCCTTTGATTTCTCCAGCCGTACTCTCTCGGAACATAGCCTTTCACCGCAGTGGGAGGGATAGATTCCTGGACACACTGACTCCCAGATTCCTACCTACCCTTCATCCCTTTTCCTTTTCAGAACTTGCTCTCCTTCCTTTCCTAAAAAGACCCTTCACACAGCATCCCCAAAGATGACATAGGCCCTGTGGGAAATTATTTTCCTCAGGGCCTCCTGTGTTGACCTAATGTAAAAAAAACAGTCTATCCCGATCCGTCCTGCCATGCAGCTGGTGGGTAGACGCATCCGCCAACAAGACCCGGACAAACCTCATCCCATGAACCCGGACACCCCTGCTAAGTCACCAAACATAGCTTACCACTTGGAGTGACCTATGGCCAGGGCTGGGCAGTATTTGAAAAACTTGTAATTGAAATACGTATTTGAAATACAATAATATACAAATACAATGTATTTGGTAATTGGTATTTCAATTACCTGCTGCTGAGGTATTTTGTAATTTGTATTTCAAATACTTAAGGCTTCAAAATACATTTTCAAATACATTTAGTGATTTTAATAATGATAATTAAAAATAACCACACATAGATAATACATAGACTAAAAACGCTAGAATCCTGTACCTACTATTGTCCTTTGCTATAGGACTCTTTATTAATGATTATTTGTAGTTCTCTTAGGGGGCATACATTAATTATGTGAGCTCAAAAAAGGAGGGGGGGGGGGGGGTCCAGCAAAATCTCACGGTACTTGAAAAGAATAAACGAAGTGGTCCAAATTATCTCACCAAGGGGCGGGGGGAGTCTAGTTTGGAAGAAAAACTGCTCACCTAATTAATGTATGCCCCCTTATAATTGCTTTATAATGTACTGTACTATATTTTTTTTTTACTTCATGCTAGTTATTATTATTGTCCTGTGCTATAATAGCACTGTTATTGTACATTTTGTATCATACTTGTCATTGCTTTGTATGGTACACTCTTGTATCATAGTATTAGATTTTTTTTTCATTAACTCCACACAGGAGGCCCTGAGGAAAATAATTTCCCTCAGGGCCTATGTCATCTGGGATGCTGTGTGGAGGGTCTTTTTGAGGAGAGAAAGGAATGAACATTGGTCTTGAAGAGACCCATGTTGTAGGAAGGAGGAAACACAGAGGCCGGCAATCATTCCACAGCCGAGCTGTTGAACACAAGAACGAGTCGAAGAAATGACCCGTTCTCATGTGACAAATGTCAACCGTGTACAATGTGTTTCCCGACTATGCACCGGTGCCGAAAGGATCAATGATGCTAGTTCCTCGGAGCATCTTCCATTGTAATACCGGTAGAACCAGGATAGCATTCCAACTCGACGCCTGTGCTCTAAAGATTGCAATCCGTCTTTTAAGATGGGAGAATCTATTAAACGGACCGCCCGTTTCTGCATAGAGTCGAGTGTATTTTTCAGGTATTTTGGAGCTCCAGACCAGAGGTGGCTGCCAAATTCAACCGTGGGGCGCACTTGTGATTTGTACAGGGTTAGCAGTTGTGTACTATTAAAGTATCTGCGGGCCTTGTACAGTACGCCCAGTTTTTGATCGAGCACTATTGGAATAATTAAATAATGGACTGAATACTAGAAATAAAATATTGGACTGAATACTAGAATGTTTTTAAGTTAACTACTGTAGAGCGCACTTGAAGTGAAATAACACAAAACTTCGCTACACAAATGTCATCCATTTATATATAAAAATGAATCCTTGTTTCCCTTGGTCACGCCATAACTTCAAAATGACTTTACCTATTTCATTCATTTTTTTAAAGTTTTCTTATACTTTTAGAAGGTTCTTACGGAAAGAAAAATTAAGAAAATTACGCAGAAAATGGGATAATTTCAGAAAACTTAACGACTATTTTAACTACGCACGTTTGACAGTTCGCGCGTTAGATGAAAATAAATTTAGCAGGCAGCTGTTTTTTTGTAACCAAAGAATTTTCATTGGATTTTTAAAATTATAGATATTTTAAATAGGTACCTATGTTAGGTACCAGATTTTATTGATTGTTTTTATAATATAGAAAAATGTTCTGGGACTAAATATATGGAACGCGGGAGGGGTTGGCGGGATGGGGGAGCGGAAGAGGGGAGAGGGTAGGCAGGGAAGGTGTACGGGGAATGCAAGAGGGTAAAGGGAAGCGGTAGGGGAACGGGGACGCACGGGAAAGGACATGCAGGGAGAAACAATTTATTTCTTTGAATATTGCAGTGCAACGCATACCGGGAACCAGCTAGTGTTATTATAATAATAATTATTATAATCTAACACCTAAGTCCTATACCACAAATCTTTACAAGTGGAGCGGAGACGAGATGTGTGTCCTGAGCAATATGATTAGTCAATTTTAGCACGTCTCTGTTTCACTATGCTCTGCTTTGCTTCAATGGAAACGCACTCTTAGATATGGGCACTTACGACAATTTATTGCAACCAAAGGTTCTACCTAAACCAAATGTATTTTGTAATTTGTATTTTGTATTTTGTATTTGAAATTTAAAAATGGTTAAAATACTGTATTTTGTATTTCAAATACACGACTTGAAAGTATTTTGTATTTCGTATTTTAAATACATGCGAAAAAGTATTTTGTAATTTGTATTTTAATTACAGTAATGCATGTATTTTGCCCAGCCCTGCCTCTATGGCAAAGGTGTTGGTTATCCAATAATGGTTCTCGGGGCGGCGGTACACATATCCGCCTCCCAGATGAATATTACCACCTAATCTAAACAAGTTAGCAATTAAAACCGAAAACCCAATTTAAGACTATTTATACAATGTAGACTTAAACCACCTGTACAATGTTGGAGTTCATTTTTACAAATTCCTTCAACCAATTAAACAATAATGATTGTCTCTTTCTGATATATTTTTATTTCACACGACAAACAGAGACGGGTATAATTGGAGTGATGTTTCTAAAAATGGTAAATTCAATATTTTACCGGAAATGTCCCAGACGGAATCATCTAGTACCGGCACGCAAATATTTAAGCATTGTAAAAAGATCATATGAAATGCAAAGTGTAAGCGAACGGGATGTAGTCCTTTCCATTAATAACTTAGAAATTGCTTATTATTGCTTGAATTGTCAAGTTACGCCAACGCCCATTTTCAACTTAAGTAAAGTAAAAAAGTAAAAGCGATATTAAGGAAGCTAGCGTGATTCAATTATTATGACACTTCCCTTTTTATTAAAATGCAACTATTACCGATCCGCTACCAGTCCGTGGAATCTTCAGTTTGTAGGCACGGGGTAACGCTATGCGATGCGTGGCGGAGAGGGGGAGGGCTACAGATACTTTGCCGGAATTTGATAGAAATTATTTTATATTAAAAAAACTAGCAATGCAATATACAGTTTTAAAAACAGATCGATAAGCAAATAGTTTTTCTATGATTACCAAAATTATTGAGTATATGGTGTAAAAGACAACTGAGATACAGAGTAAAACTGTTCTTAGTGTAATTATATTACCCCGGTCTAAAAAACTATCGAAAGAAGCGAAGCTAGCCGTCCATAATGGAGTGCTGGTACCTACCCTAATGCTTCGCTGTGAGGCTCGGAACTGGTAGAGAAATGATGAAAGTAGACCGAAATGAATAATAATGATCCGCACATAATGTAAGCCTGATGTAAGCGTAACGAGTAAGATTAAGAAAGAGACGCTTAGATTGGTTGGGCATGTAAAGCAAATGAACGAGAAAAATAGTGTAAGGAGAATATATGATGACGCAAATGTGAATGCTAGAAGAAGTCGGGGACGCCCGAGGAAGACATGGCACGACCAAGTGAATCAGATACTTGAGTCGAGCCATTTCAAGAGTCAGAATAATAAAAGAGCATGTATGAGACGAAGTATGCATGTGAACGAGGCAAGGAGTGTGTGCCAAGATCGAGTTGTTTGGCGGTCCGTCTCTATTTGTAAATTGTAAAATATGATAGCAACTAAGTATAATAATAATTTAATAATGAGCAAAATTAAGAAAGGGACCCTCAGATGGTTTGGGCACGTAGAGCGAATGAGCGAAGAAAGTAGTGTAAAAAGAATATATGATGCAAATGTGAATGGTAGAAGAAGTCGGGGACGCCCGAGGAAGACATGGCACGATCAAGTGAATCAGATACTTGAGACGGGCCATGTCAAAAGTCAGAATAATAGAAGAGTATGTATGAGACGACCATCACGCCGTTTCCCCGCAGGGGTAGGCAGAGAGGACGGACCGCCAAACAACTCGGTCTTGGCACACACTCTTTGCCTCACTCACATTCATACATCGTCTCAAACATTCTCTTCTATTATTCTGACTTTTGACATGACCCGACTCAAGTATCTGATTCACTTGATCGTGCCATGTCTTCCTCGGGCGTCCCCGACTTCTTCTAAGAGTATTATAATTGCTCTTGAAAAGAGAAACTTCTTCGCGGCCTATTTCATACAAAATTTAGTTCTGGATTTACGGTTAAGATACCAAATTATTTCATTACAGAACTTCCTCTTCTTCCTTTCCCTAAAAAAAACCCTCCACACAGCATCCCCAAAGATGACAAAGACACTGAGGGATTTTTTATCAGGTGTGGTGCTAATGCGAGAAAAAATACAATTTAACCAATTAATATTATTTGGCGGTCCGTCTCTATTTGTAAATTGTAAAATATGATAGCAACTAAGTATAATAATAATAATTTAATAATGAGCAAAATTAAGAAAGGGACCCTCAGATGGTTTGGGCACGTAGAGCGAATGAGCGAAGAAAGTAGTGTAAAAAGAATATATGATGCAAATGTGAATGGTAGAAGAAGTCGGGGACGCCCGAGGAAGACATGGCACGATCAAGTGAATCAGATACTTGAGTCGGGCCGTGTCAAAAGTCAGAATAATAGAAGAGAATGTATGATACGATGTATGAATGTGAGTGAGGCAAAGAGTGTGTGCCAAGACCGAGTTGTTTGGCGGTCCGTCCTCTCTGCCTACCCCTGCGGGAAACGGCGTGATGGTTAGTTAGTTAGTTTCTTTTAGATCGATTTTATCCATATAGATCGGAGGTGACAACTTAAAGAAGCGTACGAATCAATGAATAAAGTAAATTATGTAATATATTTCTAATAAGTTTATTCATAATTTTTCGAAAACACTAGTAAAACTAAGATAAAATAATTATGTAGCACATAAAAGAAACTACACCAATATGTATTTAAATACCTAATTTTATTTATGATAATAATAAAATAAACCTTAACACAAAAAAAAAACAACCGTAAACACCAAATAAATAACAATATTAATTAGCAAATCATACTACAATTTAAAAAAAACGCGCCAATAATCAAAAACGGCCGCTAGAAATGATAAATATGTGTGAATAATCAACAAGCAACATCCAAACTGTTCTGTCAACCTACCTACATATGTGACTATATTGGTAACATTAAACTTGGCAACGTAGCTTGATGCGGTAAGTGTGTTCTTAAAATAGATCAAGGAATGCACGTTATTTTAAGATATATTTTTTTAATAAATAAACATAATTTTTGATTACATATTATAGCTGACCATATTTTAAACAAAATTTAAAAGACAGCATGTTGGTACTTCATCTACGTAAGTATATATTACATGCGAAAGAATGAGCAACTTAAGTGGCTTCTTCTAAGATGAGCCACAAAATGTGGTATGACATAAACATATATATATATATATATATATATATATATATATTTTTATTATTTTAATCGAATGAATAAAAACACAAATTGTAATATTTAATCACTGAAGACAATAATAGCGAAATATTATTGTATCGAAAAATCACACCAAGGAATTGAAACCATATCCTTACCCTTTACCGGGACACAGTATACCCCAATTCACACTGACTCCAGACTTTTGTGTATTCGCATTAATAAAATAGAAAAAATTAAAATGTGATGTTAGTAATTAAAATAACAAAGTTTTATCTCAATTTACATGTTGTGTACCCAGGAATTGCACGACAGATATAACAAGATAGAAAGGGTGGTCATCATCCCATCGCTTGAGGTCACAAGGAATTCCCGAGTCTTGCACAAGGGTAGAGCTTACGCAGGGCGAAATCTCTCAGTGTATGCGAGTACATTCACAGTAGAGAAGTTTCACTCGTGTTAGGTTTAAATGTAGCGTAGAAAGCAATCTTGGTGAAAGCGGAGGCATTATTATATGTTCCTCACTCCATTAAAGCACCCAGTAAACATGCACCGTAGCGGTACCGTCACCTTTTCTATCTCTAGACTAGATCACGGCAATAAATATACCTATCTTATGAAGGAAAATTACACTGCGGAGAAATACCGTGTTTACCTCTACTACCTTTGATAATATACACTATACATGTTTCGCAAGCTTTCATTTTGTGACTACACAAGAGAGAACTATGGAATCCACAGTTAGGGAATGTTATGAGGTCCTAGGAAATGTGAGAGAGTGAGAAGGAGATGGGTAAGAGGAGGTTAAAAACTTGCGTTTTCCTCTTTGGTTCATTAGCATAATTAAATACATTTTAGTAGCGTTTTTAATTCTGATTGCGGATGTGTTTTTAGTCTGCAACGAAGTGAAAATACATTTTATTTAAAGCCTTTATTTTATTATGTTTAGGAATCAAACAATTATTTATACGATAACTACGTTGTGAATTCAATATTCAGGGTAGTAAGGGACGCTTTTGACTTACTTTCACCAGTGATTCCTGATATTATTTATACGATAACTACGTTGTGAATTCAATATTCAGGGTAGTAAGGGACGCTTTTGACTTACTTTAACCAGTGATTCCTGATATTATTTATAGGATAACCACGTTGTGAATTCAATATTCAGGGTAGTAAGGGACGCTTTTGACTTACTTTAACCAGTGATTCCTGATATTATTTATACCATAACTACGTTGTGAATTCAATATTCAGGGTAGTAAGGGACGCTTTTGACTTACTTTAACCAGTGATTCCTGATATTATTTATACCATAACTACGTTGTGAATTCAATATTCAGGGTAGTAAGGGACGCTTTTGACTTACTTTAACCAGTGATTCCTGATATTATTTATACGATAACTACGTTGTGAATTCAATATTCAGGGTAGTAAGGGACGCTTTTGACTTACTTTAACCAGTGATTCCTGATATTATTTATACGATAACTACGTTGTGAATTCAATATTCAGGGTAGTAAGGGACGCTTTTGACTTACTTTAACCAGTGATTCCTGATATTATTTATACGATAACAACGTTGTGAATTCAATATTCAGGGTAGTAAGGGACGCTTTTGACTTACTTTAACCAGTGATTCCTGATATTATTTATACGATAACTACGTTGTGAATTAAATATTCAGGGTAGTAAGGGACGCTTTTGACTTACTTTAACCAGTGATTCCTGATATTATTTATACGATAACTACGTTGTGAATTCAATATTAAGGGTAGTAAGGGACGCTTTTGACTTACTTTAACCAGTGATTCCTGATATTATTTGGAGTAAGAAATGTAAATGAAATTTTGGGCCTCGGTGACAATTTTGGCGTTTTTTATTTTTTTAATTCTTTTTTCCTTAAAACCAACACAAAAAACTTCCACATTTCATTGCTGGTTACTCAGTTGAATAACAATCCCTTACCCTGACTGACCAATAACTACTGATTTTTGATGTTTTTTTTTTTTCTTTTTTACATAAGCTCCACACAGGAGGCCCTGAGGAAAATAATGTCCCTCAGGGCCTGTCATCTTTGGAGATGCCGCGTGGAGGGTTTTTTTAAGGAAAGGAAGGAGAGGAAAGTTCTGGGAAGAAAAAGGGTTTTAGGTGTGGGTAGGAATTTGGGGTTCAGTGTGTCCTGGTCATCCGCCTCCAAGACCTAGACAAACCTCTCCCCATCAACCCGGGCACCCCTGCTAAATCACCATGAAAGGGACTCTTAGATGGTTTGGGCATGTAGAGCGAATGAACGAGGCAAGGAGAGTAAGCAAAAAACATGACGCAAATGTGAATGGTAGAAGATGCTGGGGACGCCCGAGGAAGACATGGCACAACCAAGTGAAAAATAATCTTGAGTCGGGCCATGTCAAGAGTCAGAATAATAGAAGCGCATGTATGAAACAATTTCTGATTTAAAATAAGGCAAAGAATGTGTGCCAAGACAGAATTGTTTGGCGGCCTCTCCTCTCTGCCCATCCCTGCGGAAATCGGTGTGATGGTTAGTTAGTTACTTTGGGACTATGATAGAGAAATTCCGTCGCAGTGCTTTGTCGGTAGATTTTTATTTAATTATCTTATGACCTTTTTGCTTTATTTTCTGGAGCGATAAACACGCGGAAAGGCAGAAACAAATGAAAGACACCCAAAAGGAAAAGTTATACTGATTGTGGTCAGAATAACAATCCGAACATAATCGGAATTTATGATTAATAAACGGTTGAGAATACCTTTACTTCTAAATTATTTACTTCGATTCAGTTTTGAAAGGAAACTTTTTTGAGAGATTCAAAATGCGCCCTTGGGGCGTGACTTCCACAAAACGAGTTCAATGTTTACAATATTATAAGCTAAAGTAAAACTCCAATCTAGCTGAATATTAGAATGTTAAATTTTAACATTTTATTACCTATTAAAATAATAAAATATAGCACAATAGCACAATATTAAAAACAACAAACACAATCAAATATTTAGGAGTCATTATCGATAAAAATTTGAAATGGAAGGAACAAATTTGTCAAGTTGTAAAAAAAATTAGAAAATTGATTTATATATTTTTAAGAATCAGAAATTTTTTATCTGTAAAAAACTTATATCTAATATATTACGCTTTGGTTCAATCAACTTTACAATATGCTATCATTAGCTGGGGATCCGCATACAAAACTAATCTTTCCCCAATTGAAGTTGTGCAGTGGCTAATAATTAAAATCATATTAAAAAAACCTTCTGACTACCCAACGGATCAATTATTTAAGGAATTCCAAGTACCATCTTTCAAAGATCTATACAATAGAAAAGCATTGATTCAAACTATAAAAGAAAAAGAAAAATATCAATTTATAACTGAAAACCGTACTAGACCTAAATACATTTTCTCATGCCCAAAATTAAATACTTCCTTTGCACAAAATTATTATACTTATCAAGGAAGACTTATTTTCAACCGATTACCGGATGAAATTAGAAAAATTAATGATAAAATCCAATTAATAAACACTGTTAAAAAATATTTTAAAGATAATATAAAAAAAAAAACAAAAAAAAAAGTTTCCGACTAATCTAATCTCAAGAACAACTACTTATAACTCAGTTTCCAAGTGATACTCTGTTCTTCAAATAAGTTAAATTTTGTATTGTTTTTAGCAACTATTTACATATCACCGAACTTACAACTTATTGTTTTTTACATTCACATTGTAATTTAAGAACTTAAATATAGCATTAAAAATGTACACTACTCTTCCAGACACAAGCTAATGCTTCCATGGAAGAGTGGTATTAACGTATTTTAAAATGAGCATGTACGCAAATTACTACATTATCTAAATGTATATTATATTTTATATGCTAAAATAAATAAATAAAAAAAGAAAAAAAAAATAAAATTTAAATCGGACCTGGGTAAATTATCATCGCGAACATTAATTTGACTCCGGTAATAAGTACCTACTGGCTACAAACATTTTCTGGAGTTAAAAAGAAAGTACAATACAAAGATGATCTTTATTTATCAGATGCATTTATGATCGCTTTCAGCAATCAAATTGAGCAAGAGTTACATTATATTTGTTTCTACTAAGAAAGTCCGAAACCACCATTTCGCTTTTATTACGTTTAGTTTTTAGAAATGAGATGTAGACAGTAAATTTCCTTTTATTTTGAACGTCAAGTGTGCAAAATCTCATCAATAAGTTGTCAATATTCTGCTTTGAGGGGAGAAGGGTGGTTTTTCGAAATTACATGAAGACAGTGACGTGTGACGTCCCCCTTGTCTTGAAAGTCAAGTGCAAAATTTCATCAATCTTGGAATAAAACACTGAGACACTCTTCTTTACATGACTTACGAGTATTACACAGATTTGTAGTAATGCTTACTATTTCGAGCGAGTCGTTCAAATATAATGTAATTAAAAAGGGTATTTTCATGTTTTTTTTATTCTTGAAAAAATTAAGAAATAATTACGCCTAGGAAGGAATTTTTCGAATAAATTTTCTACAATGAAGGAGGTAGCAGAACACGGCAAAACACCCCAAAAACAGATAACTTTGCACGTGAAAATCAAAAAACGTATCTTTCCACAATGATTTTAAATGTGCCATTTTCGACAAGTTTTATTGTGAATTCGGCGACGTTGACGTAACGCTGGTGACAGACGTATTACCAGATATAGAGGTTTTCAGAAGTCATAATGACTTGTTGCCAGTGTGCTTGTTTATTTGTTTATGTTTTAAATAATAAAATATAGGTATTAGATCAATGATTTTATCAATATTTTAGAGGCAACTTTGGCAAGAGTTAATTCATTAACTCACTTTGGCAAGTGAGTTAATGAATATTATTTAAAAAAAATATTTTTCTTTAATTTGCAAAATATGATAAAACATAAAATAAAAAAAAAATAGATGAGGCAAAAAATGACAACATTGTGTGAGTCAGAAGCCTCGATAATATACATGACATAAAAAAATAAAATAAAATAAAAAAAAGATAACACTTTTTGGTGGGCATAAACGAAAATTACAAAGGACTGACTTAAGTCGTTAACACAAATTTGTCGTGTATGAATTTCAAGAAATGCTGTTTTATGATGTTTAATTTTTTATTAATTATTTTTTACTATATTAACTCAGTAGGCAGGATAAGATAATTTCTTAAATTATAAATAACTCGCAAATAATGCCAAAGTTGCCTTAAAAAAAAAAGATTTATTTAATTACCTATATTTCACAATTTAAAACAAAAATACATATCCGTACAAAATAGTTGCAATACCATTTGATTAAAAAAATATGTTTTCAGTTTAGTTGGATATTTTGGCTTCAAATGCAAAATAAATTTTGTATTACTCGGCATTTCTACAAATTTATAACCTACTCTCCTTAAACATTTTCAGCCTTACTAAAAAACCCCGTGAAAATTTTATTCAATTGACAAACGGCCGCGGATGTGAAAACATTACTAATTAAAAAATTGTTCATTGAAAGAAATACACATTGTTTACACGGCCTGAGAGGGTAGTTTATCTCTGTTTTAACGATTGATGTCCGAACGAAATTTGGAATTTTTTCAACGTATTTTAAATGTCTTGTATATTTCTTATTTTTGAAGATGTCGTAAAAGCAAATAGGTACCTTTATAGAAACTAAATAGAATTGCCTTTTAGATTTTTGTACCTGAAATATACGATCGTTTTTGAAAATTGCAGTATTTTAAGTTTCAACGTGAAAAAATTTGAAAAAAAACAGCTGACTGTAAACATATTCTATTAAATGGTCGAAAAATTTTGGAAAATTCAAAATTTAAAAAATACACACCTCTTACTTTATGAATTTGGAAGGAAACTATCGCTTCACTTTTTATCTCGTTCATACAATTAAAAAGGATAAAAAAATATAATAATAATTCCGAAAAAATAACTGAAAAAATCTGACATCTTGGATTCATTTTTACGCAATTAATACGTCGATTTCTCGAATTTGTTTTATTTACACATTCATGAGGCTTTTACATTATTAAATAATATTAATTTTATGGAAGTTTTATTAAATTCACGCAGAAAAGACGTTAAAAAAATAAAATTTCAGAAATAACCTAAAACCTATCGTTAACGAAACTAAATCATCAACAAAACCATATTTAAAGGACTAAAACTGAAAAAAGTAACGCCAGCATTGGTAATTATGTTGAATTACACTAATATCACAGTGAATTGATCATTTAAACGAAAATTGTCTTCAAAAACATAAAAATTAACTGCAAATACAACTGAACATTGTCAAACATTGTTTTACCGCGAAGTTTATAAAACAAGATGGCCGCGGCCGGCGCGGCGCCTGCGCAGATCTATGTGAGATTCAAGGGGACCAACATAAAAATCATAAAATACGTGATTGTGTTATTAGTAAAGACGTAAAAACACAGTGCACCGCGCAAGCAACAAATATGCAGTTGACCGCTCGATAAGGCGTTTTGTTATTAGTAAGGCTATTTTTAAGTTTTTAAGCTCTCAAAAATGTATGTTATTCTTGAAGATAATATCGACACATTTGCTACGCTGAAACGGTAGTTATATGAAATTCTCCTGATAGAATAAAATCGTAAAGTGTGCTCAAAAAATAATATAAACACGTTTTATTCTGTTATTTCAAGTTATATGTATGAAAAATTCATAGTATTTCATTAAATGCGACTGAAGACATTTCGCTTGCGATTTTGCTTTATTTTAAATAAGTCGTGATTTATTAAACATTTTCAAAATTTTCACTTTTTTTATTTTATTTTATTTTTTTTTTATATTTCATACATTTTTTATTAGTAACAGATATTTGTTTTTTTTTTTGGCTACCACACTAGGCTAAGCCCGTGTTGTGGTAGTCGTACATTTAATATTTTAACATTTCAAAAAATATTAAGAAATACTTAAAACTAAAGAGAAAAAAAAAAGATCATATTTTAAAGAAAAGTAGAAATAAAAATGAAAATTCAAATTCAAATTTTGAAATACAAAAATTAATAATAAAGATTAAATGTTAAGAACTCAAGTGTTTTGTATAAATTAAAACATATAAGTATATAAATCAAAATTTAAAACATAAATAAATTTAGTGAAAAACTAAGAGAAAAAAATAACAACATTTTAAAGAAAAATAGAAATAAAAATGGAAATTAAAATTTTGAAATGCAAAAATTAATAATTAAAATGTAGTGTTAGAACTCATGAATTCTTTAAAGTACGTTCGTCCCCTTTCAAAAATCCAATGTTGTACACGTGTTATAAAAAGAGAAATAGAATTACTTGACTTTATGTCAGTACTCAGAGCATTATATATTTTAGGAGCGATGAACCAGAATTGTCGTTGAGCGAATGAGGTGTTAGTTTTTGGGACCACGCAACCCAGGTTTGATGAAAAGCGGGTGTGTGCTTGATGTTGTGGAGCGATTAGTAGATTATTTTTTCGTATATAACAAATGCTTGTTTTAGTAAATAGCTGTCGAATATCTAAGACCCTGATTTCTGCAAAGAGTTCATTTGACGGATGGGTAGGTTGACATTTAAATATAATTCTTAGAATTAGTTTTCGAACTAAAATAATTGGTCTAATAATGGATTCAGCACAACCACCCCCTCCCACTATACCGTATATTGCTATGGATTGGAAAAGGGTAAAGTATACGCTTCTTAGAGTCTGTAAATCTAAGATAGACCTAAGGGAGTAGAATATATGGCAGAGTTTACGAAGTTTTTTTTACTGTGTCACCGATGTGATCTTCCCAACGTAGTTGGTTGTCTATGATTATTCCCAAATATTTAACTACTTTTGAGGATTTGAGGGTCGAACACGTACAATTAATATTAGCTGTGGTTTCCGGATTGTCTAAATTGAGTGGACACGAGTGGATGATTGGTTTAGGGCAGTTGTTGGGTATATTGTATTTGCGTATGGAAAATGTCATATATTGTGTTTTGTCGATGTTAAGTGTGAGGAGGTTTGTGTCAAGCCAATGCTTTACTTTTATTAGAGCATTATTAGTTTTGTTAATAACTGATTGCCATGTTTTATCTTCGAATATTAAGACCGTGTCATCAGCAAATGATAATATTTTTCCACCAATATTCATGGCACATAGTGAGTTGATGTATATAAGAAATAAAATTGGTCCTAGTATGCTACCTTGGGGTACACCACAGGACACAGATAGTTTATTGCTTATGTGTATTTTGTCAGATTGGATGAGAGTTTGTTGTATTCGGTTTGATAGATAGTTTTCAAACCATGTGTAGGCTACTTCAGTTATTCCAATTTGCTGCAGTTTTTTTAGCAGTAATGGATGTGAGACCGTATCAAATGCTTTTGCAAGATCGAGAAAAACAGCAAGTGGTTTGCGACCAATGTCAAGATTATAGGAAATGATCTTTGTGAGGGCGGCTATTGCATCTGAAGTACTTCTACCTTTGCGAAAGCCGTATTGATTGTCAGATAATATTTTGTTATCTTCAAGAAACTTACAGAGTCTATTTTTCACCGCTTTTTCTACAACTTTAGATATTACGCTTAGTAAGGATATCGGTCGGTAGTTATTTACAAATAATTTGTCTCCCGCTTTAAAGATTGGAATTAACTTTAATATTAGCGCACTTCCGCTAACTTCCTTATTTAACATATATCCCCTTCTTCTTTTTAAACGCTTACTACCGAGCCTTAAAATACTCCCGAGACACATCTGACTACCAATTACACCCCTTAACCACCCACTCTTCTGCTATTAGTTCGTAATACTTATAATTTCTATTTGTCTGTGTTTGCTGGAAGTTTAACTTTTATTCTGATTGACTTATACGTGAGTTTGGAATAGTGATTTAATAAACGTCCATTGCTATTCTGGGATTACGAGTGACAGGTCAGGTGTGTATAGTTCATTAAGTTGATAACATTGTACAAAATGCTCAGTGATAAATATATTATATCACACAGGAGCTGGAATATTTAATTACTTCTCTCTGATATATCTACACTGACGAAGAGTTCTTCCGAAACTGGTAAACAGTAACATTTAAAAAAAACCTTATAACACCACAAATGTATCTAATACGCATAAAAAATCGCTTGGCAAACGGAGTTTAGAAACGCTCAATTTCAAGAGCGTAAGAGGTTTTTTATTTTATTTTGTGAATAATAAAGAAAAAAAGTTTTTCAAGGGAAACTATTACAGATAATCTAAGACATACTATTGTATTTCTTTAAAGTTGTTTCTTATATGCGGTCACACATTTCTAATGAAAAAATGAAGTAATCAACAAATTTATTTGACTTCTTCTCAAACGAAACGATATGAAAAGCTTCAATTTATTCAAAGCATATGTTTTTGGTATTCATAATGTGAACCGATTCGTAGTATACCAAGCCAAGCCATCTTAGTTTTCGCACACACTATGAGTTTTGGCTCGGCGCGTGTGTATAACTTTAAAGATTTACTCTTTTTTTTATTTTTCAAGCCAGTTTCTCCAAACTTGAAGTGAAATATCTCTGAAATGTGCAATTTATTGTAGTGGGGAGGGAAGGAGATGGGGAAGAGCAAGGTGAGGAAGTATCTGGTCACCAAACACGGCCCAAGCAGAGCTTCGATTCTGCATGGTGGTCTTTCACTGGAGCGTCACCACTCTGCAACGTACGGCAAATATACTTCTATACCCTAAAAGATAAACCACGTCCATAGCCAAGTCTATAGCTATATGTGGTTTCTCCTTTAAGGTACAGACTTATGTACCTACATAACGAAATATGCAGATTGAAATATAACGCACTATTTGAATACGTTAACACCTACCAAATTATTAACATTAAAATGGGTGTTTTGTGATATCAATACAAGAAAAAGAGAATTTTAAAAATGACCGCGCTAATTTGATTATTGTTGCATAGTTGTATTTTGGCAATTACCGACTGCTTGCCGTCCAGCCGAATGTTTAGTTGAATTTACCTCGCCGCAAAGGGTACGAGTTTTTAACCGTTACTGAAAAAATATCACACGCTTACCATTCCGCGTACGCTATTTGCGCTACCATAAAGCAAATTTCATAACGCCCCTTCTCGTCCCCCATTTCCTTTTCCAAACTATCAATTACCTTCCCGGTGATAAACGCAAATAAACGTGATAAATGCATACTGGAGAGCACACAGCAGTATTTGGAGAAATTAAGTCGCTTCCAATAATTCCACGTTTAGGTAAATTGCAATCAATTACAATGCACAAAATGCCGCAACAAATGATATATCACAATTAAAATATGAAAAAATGTATAGCCCCCCTTCATGTTGTTTAATTAATAGACAATCAAACATGACATTTGTCGTAAGTATAAAATAAAATTAATTATAAAATAAATTCTCATCAAAATAAAAACAAAAAAGTACCTAATTCGAATTATTCCCAGTGGATTGAGGTTCAAGTTGCGAAAGCTGCGTGTCGTCCATCAATAAGATATACATCCCGGGTTTTGAATATTTTGTATGGCAAGCAGGGTTTATCTAATGGGTATGTAGCAACCAGCCGTGGCTATACTACGCATTGGGATCGCCCCGAAAATTATCGGTGTTTCCAGAAACAGCGCCGGTGTTAAAATGTACGCAAGCGAACGTACGAGAACATTCCCGCCTACCAGCTAGCACGGGTGGCTTGCGACTGATTCATGAGTACCTAATACACCGAGTCAAAACTACCTACCTCTCACGCGTTCCAGAAAAGGTACGAACCATTGTACGGTTGAAATGCACAGGTTCTAGCGCCTTCGGGTGACTAGCCGAAGTGACGATTTACCACTAATACTTCACTCGTCGGGCCATATAAAAGACGCCTAGTAACAGCAAAAATTCAGTATTCGTTCAACTTACCACGGAGCAGTTGCCTCGTCTATCCGCGATCAACCTTGACCCAGTGCGTAAATTCGTTTGTAGTATTTATCATCGTTACGTGACCGTGTTACAATTGTGTATGTGTATTGCTATTATTGTATGGTACTCATTAAAGGTTTTTCATTACGCAACCTCGTTGTTCATCATTCCACCATACCTACAGGTATGTGTAATTATTCTAATACATTTCAATGTTTTTTCTGTTATAAATACGGGTTAAAACTTGTATATAATGCATTCACTTCATAACATGAATAAATTATTGTTTTATATGGCAATAATAACTTTTTCTATGATTGGCATATATACAGGGTGTCCGGTGGCAGAATTCGGTTTTAAATTTCGAATTTCTCTGTAACGGCTAAGCGGACGAGCGGGGAGGGGGCCGCGTTAGCTTTGTCGTTCGTGCGGATTATTTAGTCACGATCAGTCACGATGTCGCAGTGGACTGGAGAGCAACGTGCATTCGTAATCGAAGCCTATTTCAAGGCTAACGATTCGTGTGAAATTGCGCGTCGAAGATTTAGTATGCGTTACATTATTCGACGTTTAAGTGATGCCCCAAGTGAAGATTTGATTCGATCATGTGTCCGGAGGTTCCGGGCAACATGTTCGGCGGCAAACGACTCACGGCCGGGGCCCAGGAGGACATCAAGAACAAATGAAAACATTGAACTCGTCACGAACAGTTTGCGCGATAATCCGCGTCAGTCCATGCGCAAGAGAGCGGCTATTCTAGGGCTTCCAAAAACTATTATGCACGAAATATTGAAAAAGGACCTTAAATTTCATCCTTTTAAGATTCAAATTGTGCAAGCGCTTAAACCTAACAATTACAATTTATGTAAAATTTCCTGTCTGACAATGTTAGAGCGATTTCGTATAGTAAACACTATCTTTTGGAGTGATGAAGCCCATTTTCATTTAAATGGAAGTGTAAATAAGCAGAATTGTCGATATTGGTCACCTAAGGGACAGAACCCACGTTTAAAATATCAGCCACTTCACAGTCCCAAAGTGACGGTTTGGTGTGCATTGTCTAGCAGTGGAATAATCAGACCTTATTTTTTTTTAAAACGTCCTAGGCAAGCCATTACTGTGAACGGGGTTTCTTATCGGGGCATGCTTAACGATTATTTTTTGCCAAAAATAGGAGAACATCCTGCCTCCAATTCACACACATGGTTCCAGCAAGATGGTGCCACGCCTCACACTGCTAGAGAGACAATGGCGCTACTTCGTGATTTGTTCCCTAAAAAAATGATTTGCCGTTTCGGTGACATCCCCTGGCTAAGGGGGTCACCAGATCTCACCCCTATGAACTTTTTTCTGTGGGGGTACCTCAAAAGTAAAGTGTATAAAACCGACCCTGCCACCATCTCTGCACTAAAAGAAAAATATCATTCGCGAAGTTAATGGTATCCCGATATCATTTCTCTAGCGAGTGGCACGAAATACTGAGGCCAGATTCCAAGAGTGTGTCCGACGTGATGGTCTACATTTAGACGAAATAATTTTTAAGAAATAAAATCCGCACTTCTCCTCTTTGTAACAGTTATTGAAATAAATGTGTATCCTAAGCAGTTTATTTTTTATTTAAGTTTTTAATCCTAATTCTGCCACCGGACACCCTGTACATATGGCGTAGCGATATACACAAGGCGTAGCGAAGTTCGTATACCGCGTAAGTGAATAAATTTTAACAAAATTAAAATGTACATGCATATTTTTCGTCTCCCCCGACATAAATACTCAGTTTTCGTGATAATAATGCTAAATCTAACTGCTTGAATAAGAAATATTCCGTATTAACCGAGAAGCGGAGTAAGACATCAATAAATAAGTGGTTTCCAATTCTATGTTAAAAGGTAAATTGTAATCACAGTACACAAAACTCCGCAACAAAAGATATAGGTATCACAACTTGAATGTAATTTTTTTTTGTCGAACAAAAATCAGATTAAAGCTTACTTTAAAACAAACACGAGTTGCAAGTTACGATGGGGCGTAGTAACTTAACTTTGGAAACTAATTTAATCAAAGTGTGTTTTAAAATCGCTCCTACACCCCCGCTCCTTCCTCTTCTTCTCGTCACCCTGACTGAAACAAATCTCTCCTTTCTCATTCCAGCCACTCGCAAGTCACAAGTCACATGTCGTCACGCGCGTCGCTTGTTTAGTAATTAGAAGAGATGCTGACAGATTTCATTAACATAACTTCACGTTTTGAACTTCAAGCTTTTGAAATATTAGACTTTATTAATATCATCAAAGATCTTCTTAATTATTAGTGGCAAAGTACAGAGATTCTTGGTTTCGAGTTTTAAAGCCAAGTGTTCGAAACCTAGCATCATCAAATCTGCTAATATCGGTTGTCCGTGATGATGATTTGCGTGATGTTAAATATTCCTGCTTAATGAAATGCATGAAATTAGTCACGTACAATGATGAACTTATAGTTTTCAAAATTGGATGTTAATTTAATAATAATTCTATAATTGAAATGTGTATCTCTTTTGTTTATGTTTTTTGTTGAAGTTAAACTTCTTTACGCACGCTTGAATTGGGGAGTTAGCTGGTGAATGCGTGACAAGAGCATTACGAAAAGTGTGATCGGGCGAGGCGAACGGAAGTTGAGAGGGAGATATAAGTTAGTGAAGTTTTACTTCAGTCGTGTGGTCACTCGTTTTTTTATAATCATTAATGAATTTTGAAGTTGATAAACGATGTTTAATCGAAATATTGGATCCTTTCGTATGAAATTGGCGTTTTGTATGGGAGGAACATTAAGACGATTTAAAAAAAAAATAATATACCTATTTATTTAATCAAAGTATGTACCATTGCTATCTATGCGCTTTTCCCATCTCATAGGTAGTTCATCGATCCCTTTACTAAAAAAACCATTCGGACGGGAATCAAAATCTTTGAAGGCGGTTTGGACTGCCCCATCGGAGTTGAATTTTTTCCCTTGCAAAAAGTTATCCAAATTTCGAAAAAAATGGTAATCTGTTGGAACAAGTTCCGGAGAGTACGGTGGATGTCTTAGACATTCCAATTGAAGCTCCTCTAATTTGGTAGCTGTCTGTTGTGCAGTGTGTGGTCTAGCGTTCTAACGCGCGTTTGTTGATTTGCTTCACCCATTTCATGAGGTACCCACTTTTCAAGCTTTTTCACCTTCCCAATTTGCTTGTGCAAGTGGATTAAAACAGTTTTATCACTAAACCTGCAGCTAACTCGGACGTGGTTTACGATGGATCCGCTTCCACAAGAGCTTTTAATTCTTCATTATCAACTTTGGTCTCCGGCCATCCACGCGGCTTGTTCTGCAGGTCGAAATTTCCAGAACGAAAATGTTGGAACCAAAAACGCACTGTGTTTTCTTTTGCGGCACAGACGCCATACACATCATTAATCCTTCGAGCCGTTTCTGCAGCACTGGTGCCACGGTGGAACTCGTACTCGTAAATAACGTGATATTTCAAGTTTTCCATTTTGTAAACTAAGTGACGCAAAGAAAAAAAAACAAATGAATTATAATTTTCGAAACACAAATACATTACAATTCCTTACCAAAGAGAAGATATTTGAGATCAAAGTTGCCAGAACGGCAAAACGCCAATTTCATATGTAAGGACCTAATATAATTAATTATTTGTTTGATGGGCAATGAGGCAAACATTTTATTTATTTTCTAGCAAGTACCCGGCATGCGTTGCAATTAACTCAAAGAAATTTTTTCTCCCTGGGAGTTTTTTTCTATACCTCACCGTTCCTGCCCGTTGCCCTTCCACTTTCATTACACCCCTTCTTCCTTTGTTCCCCTTCCTCGCTTCCGGGTTCCCTCTCCCTCCCGCATTCCCACCCTGCCGCTAAACTTAATGAAAACACACATTTTCAAATGACTCGCACCACCTATTGTAAAATTTGTATATAAATTTCATAACGTCAGAGCTTATCATTATATACAGAAACCTTCGCGGATGTGCGCCCAACAAATCACCAAAATTTCATCGCAATCGGATGAATGGTATAGGAACGCATATGGGACAAACAAAGAAATATTCATTTTTATATACATACATATAAAGATTAACGCCATCTTCAGGGGCTTTTACAAATGAATTAGTAAAATTATACAATATCTACATATTATAAATTAAAATCCACCGACGCGTCTGTCTGTCTGTTCGCGGTAAACTCAAAAAAGAATGAACGAATTTTTATGCGGTTTTCACCAATAGTGATTCATGAGGAAGGTTTAGGTATATAATTTGTCAAGGTTTTGTGTAAATTGGTTGAAATAGATAATATATTAAGGAGAATGTCTGTATGTTGCGAACGAGAGGGCTGGAAAGCGGGCGGCGTGGATTTGATTAGTATGCAAATTAACAGATGGCGGTGGTTATAAAGGTTGGGTAACCATCCAGTAGATGGCGTTGTGTTTCGTTAGCCACAGCAACGCGTGGCCGGGTCAGCAGGTATTTATTATACATAATTGAACTGCCTTAGTAAGAACATTTTGTATTTGTGATGATAAATTGAAAATGTCCACTGACTCGGTATAATTATTTTTTTCGATCAGTATTCTGGATAGAGAGGAATACATATGGTAGATAGTCCCAGAATTTCTGCGTTGAAATAAATCTCGATTTCCGGTTTTACCTCATGTAAGCAATTTTGAACTGTTAAATGGAATATTTAGAATTTTATATAGAAATACCACGTTAGTGAAAATCTTCTGTCAGACTATTTAAGCATATTAATAACATTAAAAAAAAGCATCTTTGCTCAACAAAAATGCTGGAATACTCATTTTAAAACTTAGAAAACGTAAGAATTATTGTGTACCCTTTCAATAGTAAGTAGCACTTCAATTTTGTAATTTGTGTTCCACATCGGAGAATTGTAATCAAGTTGGCTTCTAACAAAGGCAAAATATAACAGCTTAATACATTAATTTTGTTGAAATTTCTAGTTAACTTGGTATTAAATCCTTTTTATTTTATTTTATAAATACTTTCAGCTTCATAAATCCTACGTTTATCATAATCTCGTAATTTTTCATATGAATTTAAACATTTAACAAATTCTTCGTCATGTCATGCAATAGTCTTTCGATAAGTCAATGAAACTCATATTGATCACGTAAATATCTTCCAATAGAAAGCAGACCCTTGCGCCTTTGTAATAAAACATAAAGATACAATTTAAAATTAAAATACACAAAAAGCTTTGTAAATAATTTCAGTACCAACAAGGAAACGATCAGATTTTATTTTCCTTTGAAAATTCCTTATCTTGTTACCATTGAGAATAGATTTTCCGAAAGAAAACTCACTTCTGTTTGTCGAATAGAATTTCCGCTTGTCTCGTATTTCCCGACTTTATCGCCCACTTTCCCACAATTACCGGATGATCTGGCTTTTGGTATTTTTTGTATTTTCTTTCCATTATTTATTCCAATTCGAGACAAACTGGGAAAACAGAGTTCGATATTGGATTAAGGATCAACAATATTTATGCTTGGAATTCTATCATTTGAATTCTAACACTACTTGCCACTACTAATGCGAGAGCGGAGGATATTTAAATTATAATTGGAGTATCTTTGAACAAAACAGTCAGAGTGGGACGATCAACATTTTTTTAATACAGAGTAGAATTGATCAATGTTTTGTTATCATTACGAATAAAAAATAATTTTGTATATTTGATCTTAAGCATTTTCGAGTTGTTAAACCAATGCACTAGCACTAGACCACTAGTACCAACCAATGCACTAGCACTAGATCACTAGCACCAACCAATGCACTAGCACTAGACCACTAGCACCAACCAATGCACTAGCACTAGACCACTAGCACTAACCAATGCACTAGCACTAAACCACTAGCACCAACCAATGCACTAGCACTAAACCACGGTAATCATTTTTCTTAAATTTTATTTTCTGAAAGATGCATTTATTAAGAATGCTCTCACCAGATATTTTAAGGAAATTCGTTAAATTGACGGAGATACAGCATTTTATGTAAAACCGTTTGAAACAGTTTGTATTCTGAATTACATATCCTTCAGCAAAACTTTAAACGCGTTTTCCCGAAACTACAACCTGGTAGACGTATTAAAAATAACTATACATACATCCGATTTGCATTTTTTTTTACATTAGCTCCACACAGAAGGACAAGGGGAAAATAATTTCCCTCAGGGCCTATGTCATCTTTGGAGATATTGTGTGCAGCATCTTTTTAAGGAAGGGAAGGATGAGAAGTTCTGTGAAGGAAAAAGGTATGAGGGGTGGTTCTGGGGGTCAGTGTGTCCAGGAGTGACGAATAAATCCATCCCTCCTGCGGGGCAAGGCGATGGGTTGAAAGAGCACCCCTGGAAAGGTCAAAGGCTTCTCTCAACCAATCTCTCTCGATCCGGCCGGCCACGCAGCAGTTGGGCAGATGCATCCGCCGCCAATCCCAGGATAAACCTCACCCATGAACCCGGGCATCCCCGCTAAGCCACCAAACGTAGCGATCCACTTGGGGTGACCTATGGCAGAGGTGTTGGTTATCCGTTAAATGGTTCCCGGGGTGGCGTGACGGTACCCGCCTCCCAAATTGCAAGTCTTAAACTTAAAGAAAATCCGGTCTCCACAGTAGCAAATAGGGATTTTTTTATAAAATGCCCCTTTTTATTTTTTTTTATGAACGATGAAAATTTTACAAAAAAACCGGGATTTCGAACTGTTAAAGAGACTTCGTGCATGCAAATCGGATGTACAGTTATTTTATATGTTGTTAACCAGGTTGTAAAACACAGTTTCGAGAAAAACGCCTTCACAGTTTTGCTGAAAGGTTATTCAATATAAACTGTTTCACATAAAATCTTCATCAATTTTACGAATATTTTTACAATTTTAACATCTGGTGAGAGCATTCTTAACAAATGCTTCTTTTAGAAAGTGAAATAAATAAATCCTTTTTTTACCGCAGCCTTAAAAACGAGGTTTACGTTGCATTTGAAAAATAGTCAAAATAATTAGAAAATATCTACATTAAACCCAATTTTGAATTATTGACAGGCGAAAGTGAGGCAGACTATGCACAACTAAAATATTGTATAATTATGCTACTTCTGTGTAACCGATCTTACATTACTTTCTATTTGTTAATTTTTTGTACTGATGTAATCTACATTGAGCATGTACTTTTTTAGTTGTAATGTTGCCAATTTCATTGAATAAAGATATTGGCATGTTCGACTTGCAGCGCTGCCAAAGGGATGAATGACACTAGTTCCTCGTTGCATCTTCCATTGAAATTCTGGTATAACCAGGAGAAAATTCTATCTTGACGTCTGTTCTCTAAAGATTGCAATTCGTGTGTTAAGACAGGGGAATCTATCAAATGGACTGCTCATTTCTACACAAACTCAAGGTGAAAGTTTGTTCTTTGGTACTTTATTTTTCGTGTGCCTCCATCTTGCCTAAGATGAAGCCATGCGAAATAAAGCAAAATCATGTGTTTTTGTTTTGGAAATTTGATCGCTTAGAAGTATTATAGATGTTTCAATTAAATACTGCGAGAAGAACATATCTTGGCCTTAGAAAATATCGATTATTTTTTGAAAAGCCTAAAAAAAAAATAAAGCATTAGGTCTATTAAAAAACTATTCCAAGAGCAAATTTTCCTACTTAGATATAAACCCCTTTTCGGGTATGGTTTTATTGTATAATGAGGCAAATTCAGTTTTTGAAGTAAAACTTCTTTACGCACGCTTGACTTGGAGAGTAAGCTGGTGAATGCGTGACGAGAGCGTTATGAAAAGTGTGATCGGGCGATGCGAACGGAAGTTGAGAGGGAGATATAAGTTAGTGAAGTTTTACTTCAACAAGTGGTCTAAAGCACACTCGTTTTTTTTAATAATTATCGCAAAAAATGATATGTATGCCTGAAATTCACAAAAAAAAACATGAACATTGGCGATGTTCTTTTACAGGAAATCAAAAGAGGCGTTACTCATGTGCAAATTTTACCCTTCTGCGATCCGCAGAAGGAACGAAAGCGCGTTGAATTGTCCCACTCAGTCAGCGTTGCCGATTTGTGGGTAATTCCCCAAATTGCGGGGAATTTTTAGGATTTTTCAAGAATTGGGTATTTTGCGGGGAACACCTTTTTGCGGGGAAAATGCGGGGATTCTGGGTATTTTTTGATTATCCAACCTTTTTGAAAAATATTACTTTAAGTATAAAAAAAGTTATAAGTTTATTGCTGGTGTTTCCGTTTATTCGGTGAAAGATTTCGTTGTTTATTTTATGGCAGCATTTGCGACATTTATTTTTATTTTTTAAACAATAATGTCGGGGGATTCCTGAAGTTCGGGACCCGACACTCGAAGACACATGAATTTGCTAGTCATAGATCTTGTACGATAGAAGGATAATTTTCTTAGATATGTCTTGTTGTAGTTTTGATGAATTGGTGACTTGTTAGAAAGTTAGTTTTATAATATTATGTAAGAACTGAGTTTGTGAAAATGGATAAATGGTTAAAAGAAAGAAAAAAAATATGGCATGATGAAATAATTGACGAATATAGGTAATTATTTTACATCACCTGTATCCTGTATGTATGCTTATTCTATTAATAAGCCTTTAAACATGTTGATAATTGTAATTATGTAAACTGCTTACTCATTAAATTAATTTCACTGTAAAAAATTTATTGGTCTCAATATCAGTTACTTTTTTTATCGTTTTTTCAATATCTCAATATAAATTTTAAATACGGGTTAAAATTAGGTTGTAACATTAAAATATTATTTTATCTTCTTTTCTTCAACTAGGTTTTTTGCCAAATTTAAATTACTTGTATTTTTTATATTTCATTATTTTTTATGTTTCCTTATTTTTGCTTCAATATTGGGCTGTAATGGCTGTAACCTATGTTTTAATCTTATATTATGTATGTAATAATATGTTTTAATCCGGTTCATGTTCCAAACAAAATAATATTAAAATAAATAAATACGAAATGGTATTTTCAATACAATTTTGTTATATTTTGAAGGCCGAATTGAAGAAATTATATGAAGAAACTTGTGGGGAATTTGATAATTTGCTCTCCCCAATTTGGGGATTCTGACCATTTTTTGCGGGTATTTTAGAACATAAGCATTGGCAACCCTGCACTCAGTACTCAGTAGCCGCCCGGATTTCGGGCCGAATAGACGTGCTTTGTTCTTCGCGTCGCTTTGTTCTATAAAAATGTACTAGCGCAATAATAAAACACCGTTGTTGGCTATTGATTGGGACCAGGACTAATCTAATATTTAACGAAAATATAGGTAGTATTTGTTGTACAATTTAGTCCAACATGAAGAATGATGAATTCCTTGAAAATTTCCTCTACTCTCGTTTGCTTGAGGTAACAACATGTTACTCTGTGTTTTGCTAATCAAATTGATCTTCATTGAATTTCATTGCTTATCAAAGAAAACCATGCTGACTGTTGATTATTGACGCCAGCTTTGTATCAAAGAACACCATCTTGACTGTTGATTGTTGACACCAGCTTTGTAGGTTATTAAGTCAACAGTATAAAGTTAACACTGCTGTTGTGGCATCTGCTTCCAATTCCTATGGCGCTTCGATATAATGTTTCAACTCTATCAAACAATTCGATTTTATTACAGATTGATGAAGTGAGCTTCGTAGTGTAAATCGGTCAAAAGCTCTTCAGTAAAGATTTTTTTCTTACAGATCTTAACTTAATCAAGTACCTACAATACATTAGATTAATTAGTTACACGCCTCATGCATTGCAACATAAACACACAGTGTACTTTTCTATTATTGATTAATCGGTTAGTATTTGATATTTTATTGATTACTAGCTGGTTTCCGGCATGCGTTGCAATGCCATATTCAAGGAAATAAATTGTTTCTCCCTACATGTCCTTTCACGTCGTCTCCGTTCCCCTCCCGCATCCCCTACCCTCCCGCGTTCCCTTTCCACCTTCTCCGCCCACCCTTTTCCGCTCCCCCTACCTGCAAACCCCCCTTCCGCGTTCCATATATTCAGTCCCAGTACATTCAGCTTTAAAACAGCTCGCGTGCCACCTATTACAATTTTTTTTATTCAAATTGTCATTTTTCTTGCATTACAAATATTCATTTTGTATATTACAAGACCAATCAATCAATTTTGGTACCTAACGAAGGTACTTATTTAAAATATTTATGACTTAAAAAATCCATAGACAATTCTTTTAAAACTCCCGACAGGCCAAGATGCCAAACATGACGTCCGTAACCGTGGGGGTCAGCTGATGACCCCATTTTTTTTTCTAAACTTTTAAACCAAAGAAAACACTTTTTCTTTTTTTGATATATTTTTTTTGTTATTTATGTTTTTGCAGGGAATATTACCTACCTATATTTGACAAAATATTTTTTCCTGCGATCAACGATTTTTTCACATTTTTTTTAAATGGCATATTATGTATTTGCGCAGGAATTCCTAAAATACTAAAAATATATTCCATGTATTTAAGTAGATATAAGAAGGATAGTTATTTTGAGGTCTACCTTCGGCCCCAGTTGGCTGCGGGAGAGTTAATACAAAAAACAGCTGCTTGCTAAATTCAATTTTATCAAACGCGCAAACTGTCAAAAGGGCGAAGTTAAAATAGTCGTTAAGTTTTCAAAAATTATTCAATTTTCTGTGCAATTTTTTTAATTTTTTTCCGTAAGAACCTTCTACAAATTATAAGAAAACTATTAAAAAAGATTAATGAAATAGGTAAAGTCGTTCTGAAGTTATGGCGTAACCAAGGGAAGCAGGGATTCATTTTTATATATATAGACCAATTGTATATTATTATTGGAATAACTTTTTAATAAATTTTTGAACATTTTTATAACTTTCTAATAACCCGTGGACGTGCAAAATATTTGAACCAAGGTTCAAACTACCTGAAACCGAATTATAAAGTTTTTAATCGGAAAGTTTCAGTATCTGATTGTTTCAATGGCTTTTGTCTCAAAAGCTTTGGGTCGAATCCCGTAGAAATGAAAGAAAAAAAGGATCATTTTTTTGTGTCAGGGTAAAAGATTTTGTACTTTGTTGTGATTTGAAACTCGATGAAACGAAAAAACAAATGCATCTTTAGGATGTAGCCTGCGAGAGAATGAGATAGTATAATTGGTCTCCTCTTCTAAGCCCCCTCACCTTTCCCTACTTCAGTTTTCAGAAAGTTTCACTTCTACCGCGTGTGAATTGCACACTCTGATTTTTTTTACATTAGCTCCACCCAGGAGGCCTGAGAAAAATAATTTCCCTCACGGCCTATTTCATCCTTGAGGATGCTGAGTGGAGGGTCTTTTTATGTAAAGGAAGGAAAGTTTTGGGAGGGAAAATATATGAGGGGTGCGTAGGAATCTGGGGTTCAGTTTGTCCAGGTTGTCCGCCGCCAAGACCTAGACAAACCTCACCCAGGCACCCCTGGTTAGAACCACTTGGGGCAGAGGTGTTGGTTATCCGATAAATGGCGGTACCCATATCGCCTACCAAATTATCTTTTAGAATGTGCTTAATTCAATTCAATTTATTCATTTTAAAAACATTACTGTAGTGTATTTACACATGTATAGTTGTGAATAACTCTGTCGTCTCAGGCAGTGCCGGCAGTGCGCGCGCGGAGTTGTGGGGCGAAGGACGGTACTGGGCGACCGACCGCATAGAGAAGACGCGGGGATGCTGGCCGTGAGCCGATATCAGTTAAGTTGAGTGTTACTTGTTCTTTCTTAATATTAACCTTTACATCGTGTACATTACATGTGGCGACGAGGTAAACTGTAAGTAATCTAAGGATTTTTTACAAAAAAAATGTAAAGCTAGGCAAGTGCACTCATTTGGCTGTCAGTTGCATAGTTGTTCTATTGTTTGTCGTTTGACAGGAATGGCGTCGGAACATGAAATTCGTGTTGGATTTGTTTTGGAAGTCGGAGAAACGGCGTGTTTACCGGAATTACTTTACTAGAATATATAAGAGGTCGTTCGGTGGAGAGGGCATGGATTGATGTTGGAAGGAAGGCATTTGACATCGCTTGAAATCATGTTGACTCCACGGCTGCACCTGGAAGCTGATCTAGTTCAGTATATTTCGGGTAGTGCCGTGTACGGAGGCCGGCATTAAAGAGTGGTACATCTACAGGATGCTTGTGGTTGCGTCTCAGTCGCGCGGTTTGTGGGTGTCTCCATGAACGGAGGACTTTAGGTAACCTAGGTTCTTATGAGAGCATTTAAGGGGAGTGATATACCAACGAAATTGTCAACCATACCTACCTACTTATTAAAATGAATTTATTTATTTATTTATACCGGGTTTTACAGATGTTTGCACTTGCGTGAGAACTATCCAGTTATAAAACTCAGTTATTTCTCAATTATAAAAATCTACAATTAAATACAGATACAGAAAATGTAAGTCTTAATATAAGTCTTGATAATAACCGCCTTGAAAGGGCTAATGTTACAAAATATCTTGGCCTTTTCATTGATTCACAACTCACATGGAATCACCAATTTAAACATGTTCTATCCAAAATTACTCCTATAACTGGTGTTTTATATAGACTTCGCGGGTTACTTCCTCCCTCTTTATTAAAATCGATTTACCATGCTATGATTCACTCACATATCTAATATATCTCGCCGGAATCTGGGGATTTGCTACAAAAAAAATGATTTCAGAAGTCCAAGTCGTCCAAAATAGAGCCCTGCGAAATATTTTCAGTTTACCTTGGGACACACATGTCAAAGACATCTACAGAAACACCCAAATACTTCCTTTTAATACCATTCCCACTTTTGAAATAACGAAAACTATATTACAAGTAATTCAACACTCGGCACATTCCAACACTACACTATATTACAATTGCGACGTACACCAACACAACACAAGAAATCACAACAAACTTCATATACCAAAAATCAAATCAACAAAATATGGACTAAGATCCCTAGAATACATAGCTAACACAAAATATAATCAACTACCCAACGAGATCAAATGTGCAAGTCAATGTAAAAAGACCCAAACTAACATGCTCAAACTTCATCTTATTAATGACTTTCTGAAATAATAATGTTGTGTATGTCCCCATCATATGTCCATTTAATACATATAGCTATATGTTTCATGTGATGCGTATCATTCCCGCAATGAGTTTATTAACTCCTGGGAGTACAATGCTTTATATAATATACTATATTCTGTATTGTATACTTTTGATAAATAAAAAAAAAATAAAAAAATAATACATACAATTACAAAAACAAAAACATCATCAATAAAAATACAGAATTATATATACAAGGTCACTCGAATAACACATTACAATGAGTGGTAAGAGACATATAATGTTCTTCGATAATCACCGAAAGTATCGTGCGGTGAGCAATTTTTATTGCAGTTGGGCATTAAATTGCGACTTGGCATTGAATTGTGACTTGACATTAAATTGCGACTTTGCATTAAATTGCGGCCGGCAATTCAATCACGACATGGCATTGAATTGCGACTGGACATTAAATTACGACTTTGCATTAAATTGCGGTTGGGCATTCAATTGCAACTTTGCATTGAATTACGGCGGAGCATTAAATTGCGACTTGCATTAAATTGCGACTTTGCATTAAATTGCGACTTTGCATTAAATTGAGGCTGGGCATTCAATTTGGATAATTCGCTCATACTCTTGGCTCTCAAGAGGGGCCAACGTACGCCTCTGTTGGCACTATCCGGTGCGTATAGAACCGTTGCTTCGGACGCTTTGCCTGTTTTGGCCGGTTTATTACCAATCGATATTGAAATCAGGGAGGTGATTACGAAGCAGAAGCTGACCAGAGGAACCCCGGCAACTCATCTTGGTGTAGTTTTAACTCCGGGTGGTCCGGGGACTCTCCCTGGTCTGCTTCGTTCAATGAGGGAACTGTCGCTCCAGGAGTGGCAGCTTCGTTGGGATAGGTCGAATTTGGGAAGATGGACCTTCTCCTTCTTCCCATCAGTTAAAGTCAGAATGGAAGGGGCCTTCCTAAAACTGGACCACTACGTGACCCAACTCTTGTCTGGTCATGGGGAGTTCAGGGGGAGACTTCATTCCCTTTCCCTGTCCCCTCATCCCAACTGCGCGTGCGGTTGCACCAACCAGACGGCCGAGCACATTCTGTGGCACTGTGAGATAATGATGGATGCTAGAGAGGAAATGCTAGATGGTTTGGATGTACCGATTAGACCAGTGTGGAACACTGATCTAGTTTCGAACAAGGTGAATTTCGAGTGCCTGCGTAAATTTGCAAGGATCTGGGTTGAAAGATGGCCTGCTCTCAGAGTCGCTGACTAGTTTAATATAGGTCACCAGGTGTACTTGTTCCTGATATACCACGGACTACGACTCAAAATTTTTCTTTCACTCACTTGCCTTGGATGTATATACTTTTAATTTATTTTTCTTTTGTTATTTTCATTTAAAAGTTTACAGCTTTACTGTTTGCAGCTCTGCAGTATTGTCAACATTTTTAGTCTACAATCTACATGTACGTTATATGTATTTTATTTTTATTTTTTCTTCCCCTTCTATATTGTTGTGCTATTTCACCAAAACTTTTACATTTTGGAAGATTGCGGCTATATATATATTTAAACTTTTCTGTTTTGCAGCTCTGCGGTTTAATTTTTAATTTCATTTTTACAATTTTTCATGTTTAGTATACTTTGCCTTTTTTTACAGCATCTACTTACTGTTACCATTAAGTTATATTCATATTGCTCTGTATTATTATTCATGAGCGCCATGGGGGTCTCCAACATCAACTCATTTAGCATCAATGATTGATGTATTATTATTTTGTCTTCATTTGTTTTATTTTTTTGTTCTTCTTTTCTCCCTATATTATATAGTTTATTTGGATGTTGAACTGAACTCCGTTGGCTATTTTGTTTTGTCCTTTTCCCCAGTAAAGGGGTTGGACTTTGGGCCTTGTCCCAGCTTTACTTGTTTGGGCCGGCCTGTTGGACTAGGTGGGCTCCACCCGGCGCCCGCGCCACCCCCCCTGACATGAAAGGATTGGGGGAAAGACTGAGCGGCGTCCGAAGGTTGTCCGTCCCGCCTCCGGCTACCCGACGCTTTCCTCCCTAGGGTCTTCTGAATGGTCGTCCAATTACGTTGTCTAGGCACTACCGGCTAGCTGGCTAAAGGACGACTCCTTTGGATGTCGTAACGTTGGACACACGACCTTCTTCATTCTCACGGGAACTGCCGGCCGCCGGTTGGTTACTTTCACCATTTCTATTTCAATTTTGTATATCTACACTTATTTCATTGCTTTTTTTTCTATTCCATACACAGATACCTGCAGCTCTGGAGTGTGTGGTCTCCCTCCGTTCATCAGCAACTGCATGCATAACTCATGATGGTTGCTGAAATATTATTTTTTTTTGTTTTCTATATCGAATTTCTTATGTACCACTAACACCTGTAGTATTAGTATACTGACCATTACAGTACAGTCTGTAGGCGATCCTACATTTCCGCCACCTAACAAAGTATGCAGGGGCATTGAAGGTCTAGATTCGTTTTATTAAATGTAGAGTCGTTCATTAAAAAAAATTAGATTCTTGCGAGAGCTCCGAAGGGGCGACCATAAGTCGCCTATACCGGGGCGGGACAGTGGTGGGTACTTCAATGGGCATTCAATTGCAACTTTGCATTGAATTGCGGCGGGGCATTAAATTGCGACTTGCATAAAATTGCGACTTTCCATTAAATTGCGGCTGGGCATTCAATTGCGACTTTGCATTAAATTGCGGCTGGGCATTCAATTGCGACTTGGCATTAAATTGCGACTCTGCATTGAATTGCGGCTGGGCATTAAATTGCGACTTGGCATTAAATTGCGACTTGGCATTGAATTGCGACTTGGCATTAAATTGAGACTGTGCATTAGATTGCGACTGGGCATTCAATTGCGACTGAGCATTTAGTTACAGTAAGGTTGCAGTATGAGACTTAAAAATAAAAATAAAAGCAGTATATTGCGGATATCGAAAAATACTTGGTGTACAATTTGCATTAAATTGCGGAGATGTACCGGTATAGCATTAAATTGCGGACATACCTCTCTACATGGCATTAAATTGCGAAGTTTTCAAGAGTTTCGGAAAAAATAATAAAAGCATTATATTGCGGATATTGATGAATACTTAGTACACAATTTGCATTAAATTGCGGACATACCTCTACATGGCATTAAATTGCAAAGTTTTCAAGAGTTTCGGAAAAAAAATAGTAAAAGCATTATATTTATTTATTTATTTTAATTTATTTAATTAATTACACGCCCTGATGGGCTTTTACATTATAATTTATAAGTTGAGTAACAAACAATGAAGAAAATATAATACAATGAGAAAAGAAAATACAAAAAACAGTGTAACAACAAAACAAATCATAAAATAAATATACATATTATGTAAAAATGATAAGAAGTCTCATATTCAATATAAACAAAAATTGAAGAAATTATGTGAATCTATTTGTGCCTAGAAGAATAAAAGTGATAGAATATACAACGTTTATACTGATGAGTTTGAAGATGAAATATATCACCTAGATTAGAATATTTATTTCCGAGACTGTGTAGTCTCGGAAACGGACAATTTTGATAAGCTAGTGTCCTGGTGTTATTGAAGTAGAAGGGTAATAAATGTCTTCATGATTTTTGGGGAACATGGATATTGATAAATTGAAGTAATTCAGAACAGTCAATTTTGTAATGCAGTATTTTATGTAATAGTATTAAATCTGTGCTTATTCTTCTTTCTGAAAGTTTCAATAGAGACGTTTTATCCAGGAGATAATTGTAATCAATGTTTAGTATAGGAATATGCAATTTATAGTTTATAAACCTTAGAAACTTCCGTTGAATCTTTTCAATGTTGTCTGAATGAATGTTGTAAAAGGGAGACCATAACGTAGAGATATATTCAAGTTGGCATCTGACAAGGGTTTTATATAACATAATAAATGTGTCTAAATCATTGAAATCTTTTGCAGCTCTCAAAACAAAACCAAGAGTCTTTAGGGCTTGGTTGATAATATTATTAATATGACATAAAAAGGTGAGTTTACTGTCGAACATAATGCATAGATCCATAATTTCACTAACACAATTTAAATTTTCATCATTTAAAGAATACTGAAAAATAATAGGATTATTTATTTTGGAAAAATGAATGAACTGACATTTATTTATATTTAATGTTAGTTTGTTAATAGAGCACCATTCAAAAAGATATGTCAAGTTAGTTTGAAGTATAATACAATCACTAATGTGGTTAATCTCTTTATATAGTTTCATGTCATCGGCAAACAGTAGCACATTTATGTCAGTAAATATAACCACAATATCATTTATAAATATAATAAACAAAATGGGCCCTAAATGGGAACCTTGCGGCACTCCACTTGTTGCTATAAATTTGTAAGACTGTGTGCCATTTATTTTGACACTAAGAATTCTTTTGGACAAATAACTAACAAACCAATTTAATAAGCTACCATAAACTCCAAGTTTCGCCAATTTATTGATTAGTGTTTTGTGACACACCTTGTCAAAGGCCTTGCTAAAATCAGTGTATATTGAGTCAACCTGGCACCTGTTGACTAAAGATTTAGATATGAAGTTTTCGTATATTAGTAAATTGGTCAGTGTAGATTTATTTGAAGAAAAGCCATGTTGGTAGGGAGTTATAATTTTTTTAATGTTTGTGGATATTTTATGGAGGACAATTTTTTCAAAAAGCTTGGGTATCGATGATTGGATACATATTGGTCTATAATTTGTTACGTCCGTTTTGTCCCCTTTTTTAAAAATGGGTGTAAGAAAATTGTGTTTCATGTATCAGGGAAACTGCTTGTCTCTAGTGACTGGTTAAAAATTAGAAAAAGAGGAACAACTAAGCCGTTTAAACATTCTTTAACTAGCACAGGTGGAATATTATCAGGTCCTTCATTTTTTCTAGCATCTAACAAATTTACATGGTTTTTGATATCTTCAATTTCTATGCGTACTTCAGATATATCCAGACTAAGATTGGATCTGAATTTTGGAATTTCGTTGCTAGGTATATCCTCTTCATACACAGACTTAAAATAATCGGCGAATAGATTTTACGCACCAGATTTAAATGTCCGGGTTAAATTTTCCCCCCAAAAAAAAAAAAAAAAAAAAAAAGAAGGAAAAACTAAACCCTTTCATACACTTCCCCAAATGATCATCTAGTGAATCCACGTTATGCAATTGCACTATATAAGTATTATAAATACAAAACAATACAAGAACAACATGTCAACCTACTAGAGACCAAATGGGAATATAATTCACCGACTCCAGATATTTTCATATCAGAGGGTTCGGCTCTGTGGCATTTCTAATTGAACCTATAAATCCTACTGATCCCTCAATATAAATATTTAAAAAATCTTTTGTAATCCTACATGTATTTAAAATTACTGCTTTTTGCATTTTTATATACAAATTCTTTGACAAATCTAATATGCTTAAATTTTGAATCAGATTCCTAGGTATTATGCCAGTGGCCGAAATAACAAATGGTAATATTTTTATAGTCCGAGAATGCCAAATTCTTTTAATCTCATTTCCTAAATCTGTGTATTTTCTAATTTTTTCAGAAACAGTTTTTTGAATATTACAGGAATTTGGAATAGCTACATCAATGATATAAGTTATTTTTTTAATTTTGTCATGTAAAACTATATCAGGTCTATTATGACTAATTGTTCTGTCTGTTAGTATAGTTTTATCATAATATATTTTATAAAATTCATTTTCTATAAGTGAATTTGGTTCATATTCATAATATGGTACTATATTACGGCAATCAATCAAGTTATGTTTAATTACCAAACTTTGGTGACTTATTTTTAAAACCTGATTGTGCCTAAATGTATACTCGGAAGGCGCTAATATAGAACATCCCGATATAATTTGTTCTATAGTTTCGGGAAAAGCCAAACATTTTCTACATAAATCATCAATTTGATTTATATCTTTGATTATATCATTATCAATGTTTTTATCATTACACCCAATTTTTCCATTGAAATTCATAGAAGTTGGAATACCTAAGTTAGTATTTTTTTGAGAATTTGTGTTATTCCAAAACTGTTTTATATTTACACGAATTTCACTTTCAATTTTGTAAATGTAATTTTTATAGCACAATTTTGAGATTTTACAACACTCTCTTCTCAACAATTGAAATTTATTGTAATCACTCGTCAGTCTGGATCGCTTGTAATTTTTATGAGCTATTTTCTTACTATATGTTAAGGTGATCAAATTGGGACTAAACCAGTTTGGAAAATGAGAAATTCTATTATGTCGAAGGGGCACAAAATTTGCAAAAGCATCATTTAGAATGTCATAGAATTTATTTACATTATCGTTAATATCTGCGTTTTCCAGAAAGGACCGGTCTGTTGTATTTAAGAAATCAGAAATTTTTTGAAAATTTGCTTTACGGAAGTTATAAGATGACTTGATATTTTTAAGATGAGTGTTGTTAACAAAGGGAATAACTATGTCCGGAGGAGGATGGTAAACGTCTACAGGTAATAGTTCTTCCAAAGATTTACATACGTTAGCAGTGGGCTCACTGCAACAAACTAGATCTAGAATGCGACTATTTATATTAGCGACAGTGTTTAGTTGTGGGATTGATAAATAATTCGACATACCCAGAATCTCTCTCTCACTAAGATTAGCAGGTGACATATTAATACCAGACAATTCAGGGTCATCATGGTTCCAGGATATATTTGGCAAGTTATAGTCTCCTCCCACGACAAGTTTGGCACTGGGATATTTAAACCTCAAAAATTCCACGTCCTCAATATGTTTTGTATACAGCTTATATTGCGGATATTGATGAATACTCAGTATAGCATTAAATTGCGGACATATACCTTCTTGGCATTAAATTGCAAAGTTTTCGAGAGGTTCGAATGTGAAGGGGAGGTTGGTTCAGTTTCTACCCGTTGGGAAAGATGGAAAATAAATCTGAACCTTTTCCTCGAGGCGTCAGGCATAAACACCGAGGCAAAGAAAATAGCTAGTCTTTTACATATCGGTGGTCCCGAGTTACAAAAAATCTTCTACAACATCCCGAAAGCTAATGCAACTGAAGGCGAACCTTCATTGCGATGTTAAACGTGAACAAAAAATTTAACAACTACTTTGCACCTAAACAGAGCAAAGTATATAAGCGACATCTGTTTCGTCTCCTAAAACAGGAACAGGATGAGAAGTTCGAAAAAATTGTTGTCAGACTTCGACTACAGGCCAAGAAGTGTCAGTTTGGTGAATAAAGAAAACGAGCATATCATAGACCAAGGGTAATACAGAGGAACCCCGAAAAAAGATATTGAAAACAGGGGACTAGATCAGTTTGGATGAAAAGTTGCAGAAGCGAATGCACTGGAAGCCATAGATCGTCAATTAGAAAACTTTGGTATGAAACCTATGGAAAGTTAGTCAATCAACAGAGTAGGAACAGAGATATGGAAGGAAAAAAGAATTATGATAGTGTTAGAAGAAAATAGCATGAGTTTGAGGGACGACAAATTCATTTTTGGAATGAAGAAAATCCACTTCCTAGGGCATGAAATGTCAGAACAGGGAGTTAAACAACTAGACAAGTATATCTTGGTTATAAAGGAATTCAGAGCCCCAACGAATATCGCTGAACTGCAGAGCTTTATGGGCTTAGTGGATTACGTAGGAAAATGGATACCCCATTTAGCAACGGTAACAGAACCCCCTTAAGCAATTGCTACGGAAAAGAACGGGAAGAAACATGGACATTCAAGATGACTGGGGTGCTCGTGAAGGTACCAAATTTAGGTTACTATAATGCACATGATAAGACTGTGGTGATTGCAGATGCAAGCCCAGTGGGTCTGGATGCAGTGCTGTTGCAAATCAATAAGAACGGGCCGAGAATAAATGCAGTTGGTAATAAAAACCTTATCAGCTGTGAGCGTCGTTACTGCCAAACAGAAAAAGAGGCCATAAGAGGCCACCCCTGGTTTGGGAAGTCGAACATTTCAACATGTTCCTGTATGGCAAGGTACTCCATTGTACTGTATTGTCCAACTCCCCACCATGGGGGCGGATAGACCCGGTCCCTGCATCCAGTCAGGTGGCAGAATTCTGGTAGGGCCGTCCCACTAACGCAGTTTCCTCACACAGCCGTGGGAAAGTGGTGGGTCCCCTCCAATGTATGGCAAGGTGTTCGATCGGGTAACGGACCATAAGCCCTTGGAGGTGATATTTGGTCCGAAAGCAAAACCATGCGCTCGCATCGAAAGGTGGGTGTTAAGGCTGCAATCCTACTGTTTCAATATGAAATATAGCCGGGGAAAAACAACATAGCCGATCCACTATCGAGACTCTGCGAAGTGGCAACAAACCCAACGACTTTATTTGAAGACCACTTTCAAGCGCTTACCGAATCTACACGGCCGGTAGCCATCCCATTGCAAGAGATCATTGAGAGTTCCCTTGGAGATGCAGAGAGAGTTAAATAGGGTTAGAGAGGTTAGAGAGGGCCTTTACGATAGAAACTGGGATGAAAAGGTTAAAGCCTTTAAACTTTTCCAGAATGAATTATATTTTCATGGCGATATTCTTCTCAGGGGGATGAAAATTGTAATCCCAACCAAAGACGCAGAAAAATTCTGGAAGCTGCGCACGAAGGCAATCCGGTAATAGTCGTGATGAAGGGCAGAATGAGGACCAAAGTATAGTGGTCTAAGTGCCACAAATATGCTGAAAACATATGCAAAGCCTGTAAAGGGTGCACCCAGCGCCCCAAACCCATTAAAAAGAAGTGACTTACCTTCCGAACCATGGGTTGACATAGCAATTGACCTCATGGGTAGTGGTTACCTAGTGGAGATTATATCCTGGTAGTCGTGAAAATTACACCAGAAATAAAGAGATGAAAACATGCAGAACCATAACTACCTGGGACAGTTAAATACCTGGGACATGTCATCACAGACGACCTTAAGGATATCGAGGACATGGAAAGGCAGAGAAGAGCAATATCAGTTAGAGCGGGTATGCTGTCAAGACGTTTTTACTCCTGCAGCCCCAAAGTAAAAAGAATACTGTTCAACGCTTTCTGTACCTCGTTGTACACATCAGAACTGTGGGTTGACTACACTGCAACCCAATGGCATAAGTTAAAGGTTGCTTACAATAACGCTTATCGCCAACTTTTCCGCCTACCGAGATACTGCAGTGCTACGGAAATGTTCCTGGAGGGACGAGTTCATACTTTCCGTGGACTTCTCCGCCACCGCATGGGAAGTTTGTGGCGCAGACTGCGCCATTCGAAGAATGCGATCATCACCGCCATGACTGCCTGGATGGAATCTCCCCTGATGACCCTCTGGAGACGGAAGACGATGAAATACCCTCCGTAAACGGCTATTTACATTTATTTTTGTGTTTACATACATAATTTTTTTTTTCTCAGTTTCATTTTTCATGCTTATTCGTTTATTTAATTTAATTTATGTATTGTTATTTACTTTTTATTTTAACTTATTATTTATCTTTTTTTGTTATTTTACATTATGGAATGTATTGCATTGCACTTCCCCTGCATACATTCTGGAATAAAATATATTATTATTATTATTATTATAACAAGCGGAAATAAGTGGAAAGCTTAAATACATTTTTACAGGCTTGGCAACCCGATCTCGCTTACAACAGACAACGGGGGAAATTTTCCAGCAAAGACTTTAGATTTTCTGTGCAGAGAGGAACATACAACTCTATAATAGCATTCCCTACTGGCCGCAACAAAACGGAGAGGTGGAGCGCCAGAATAGGGACATCGTAAAACACCTCAAGATTTCTCAAGTAGAGAAAAATAAATGGAAGGAGGCTCTTCGTTAGTACATGGTGATGTACAACAGTACACTTCATACAGTTACAGGAAAAACACCTGCAGAACTGTTCTTTAGACGACAATTTCGAGACAAGCTGCCTATAATTCAGGACATGACGCATCTCTCAGAGGACCTTGAAATGAGGGATAGAGATAAAAGAAAAAGGGTAGGAATAAGTGGACATGAATAGAAGAGCTACTGATTGTAAATTGGAAGTTGGTGATAAAGTATACGTCAAGAACATGACTAAATAAAACAAGCTGCGCTTGATCTACGAACCCGAAACACATATCGTTAAAGCGAACAAAAGAGGAAACGTAAGTCTTCGGATTGATGAAACTGGTCAGCGAATCAGATGACACATACACCTTAAAGGAGTGGAAGGACATTGGAAGGTGCTAGATGATGAGAATAATAGTAGTGCTGCTCAAACAAACGATAATCAGTCTAATACTTCGAATAATTTTTGTACTAAATTAATAATTAATGATGAAATAATCACTAATAATGTAGAGATATGCGACCACTTTAACAATATCTTTTGCAACATTGGCTTCTCCTTAGCTAATAATATACGTAACAATGTCGTACACAAACCGGCCAATGAAATAACATTAGTATACGATAGTATAGAATCTTTATATCTTCAACCAACAACAGAATTAGAAATAAGCAAAATATTAAAATCATTGAAATCAAATGCGAGTGCCGGTTACGATAAACTCAAATACAAAACAGTGCTAAGTCTCTCAACGGAATTGGTTCCTATATTATCAAAATTGATTAACCAATGTTTTAAAGAGGGAAATTTTCCAGACTGCTGTAAAATTGCCAAGGTGATACCAATTCACAAAGGTGGGTCCAAATCAAATACCTCAAACTACAGGCCCATCTCAATCTTACCAATCTTATCAAAAATTTTTGAACGTGTAATCTACGAAAGATTAAACAATTTCCTATTAAAAAAATCATTCTTTTATAAAAAACAGTATGGCTTTAGGAAAAAATCTAACACACTTGCGGCAATAAATGACTTAATCAGTAAACTTAGGAGTGGTATTGATGGTGGAAATTATATCTTATCTATACTAGTTGACCTTCAAAAAGCCTTTGATACTGTAAGCCATGATATACTTCTCAAGAAACTCGAGAAACTTGGTGTAGTTGGTCCTGCTCTTAATCTATTCAAATCATATCTTAGCAATAGAAAGCAATTCGTAAGCATTAACAATCAAAATAGTAAGCACCTTCCAATAAACTATGGAGTTCCGCAAGGATCCATACTAGGGCCACCACTGTTCCAAATTTATATCAATGATATTTCGCGGTAAAATTTTCTTATATGCAGATGATCCTGCAATATTCTACTGGGGTAAAGATCTAAACATACTACTAGAAAATGCACAAAGTGACCTATAAAGAATTTGCGGTTGGCTCCAATCAAATATCCTAACAATGAATATAAAAAAAACAGGATACATGATTTTAAGTTCAAACCGTAAAATAATTCCTCCACATGTACCATTAAAAATTGAAAATAACGATTTGCAAATCCTGAAACAGGAAAAATATCTTGGGCTGTGCATCGATAAGCATTTAACTTTTAAACAACACATTCAAAATGTAAAAGATAAAATCACACCCTTAATTAGCGTTTTTAGCCGGTTATCATATCTATTACCAATTAGATTAAAAAAAAGTTTATACTATAGTCTCGTACACTCACACCTAAATTACCTGATTGAAATCTGGGGAAATGCGTATGAAACATACATCAATGAATTACAGGTAATTCAAAATAAGATAATCAAAAAACTATTTCACTACGAATCCAAAACATCCACAAAAAAATATATTTAGAAACAAAACTGCTAACATTAAGAAAACTATACGAGTACAATATAGGTGTCCTTATATACAAAATAAATAATAAACTCATACATACAAACACAGAATTCATTAAAAGGTCCCAAGTACACAAACATTTTACACGACAACACGATAACATACGTTTAAACACCATTCATACTAACTACGGTAAGCAATCAATTAGTTACGAGGGGGGCAATTTATATAATTGCCTTCCAGATGATATCAAAAACGAAAAAAGTGTGTGCAAATTCAAAAAAAAAATTGTTCATGTTTATTCACAAAAAACAAAGTAGTGATAGTGAATAATATCGTATGGTAATATAATATCATGTAAATGTTAGTATTGCAATCTAATGTAATCTAAGGTTATGAAATGTAAAAACCATGTAATGTAAAAACTATGTAATACAATGTAAAAAGTACATAATTCAATATTCTAGTTAAGTAAGTGAAAACGTTATTTTCTTTTTACTGGAATAAAAACTTATAAAAAAAAAAATAATAATGGCCATGTAAATCAATCACAATTCGAGTGAATAAATTGATGGACAATATTGAGGAAATAATTGATGATTAGTAATAACTAATTTTAATATAACCAAAAAAACGTGCGGAACGCAAAAACTCAGAAACGAATGCCGGTACGATCAAGAGAGTTATATGGTATGGTAGATCTCTATCCCCCCTAGGGAATAAGGGTATTCGTTTTTACCTGAAGGGCTTGCTTTTGAAGATATAAGGGCTGAAAGTTCTAAGAAGACTCTAGAAATTTCAAGAAGAGTCTGGAAGATTCCGGAAACTTCTAGAAAATTCGATAAAACTCTGGAATGTTCTGGAAGAAATGGAGGAGTATGTCAGCGAGTCTAAAAGGTTCCGGAAAGTTCAAGATGGTTCGATAAAGCTGTAGAAAGTTCTGAAAGGAGTGGAGGAGTGTGTCGGTGTATGTAGAAGGTACCGGAAAATTCTAGAAGATTCCACAAAGCTGTAGGAAGTTCTAGAAGGTTCGAAAAAGCTGTTCAAAGTTCTGGAAGGAGTGGTGGAAAATGACGGTGGGTTTAGAAGTTTCCAGAAAGTTCTAGAAGGTTTGATAAAACTGTAGAAAGTTCTAGAATGTTGCGTAAAGCTGTAGAAAGTTCTGATAGGAGTGGAGGGCTCTGTCGGTGTGTCTAGAAGGTCCCGGAAAATTCTAGAAGGTTCCATAAAGCTGTAAGAAGTTCTAGAAGGTTCAATAGGGCTGTACAAAGTTCTGGAAGGAGTGGCGGAGTATGTCAGTGAGACTAGAAGGTTCCGGAAAGTTCTAGAAGGTTTGATAAAGCTGTAGAAAGTTTAGAAGGTTCCATAAGGATGTAGAAAGTTCTGAAAGGAGTGGAGGAGTGTGTCGGTGTGTGTAGAAGGTTCCGGAAAATTCTAGATAATTTCACAAAGCTGCAGGAAGTTCTAGACGGTTCGATAAAGCTGTACAAAGTTCTTGAAAGAGTGGTGAAATATGTCGGTGGGTTTAGAAGTTTCCGGAAAGTTCTAGAAGGTTCGATAAAACTGTAGAAAGTTATAGAAGGTGCCGTAAAGCTGTAGAATGTTCTGATAGGAGTGGAGAAGTGTGTCAGTGTGTCTAGAAGGTTCCATAAAGCTGTAAGAAGTTCTAGAAGGTTCGATGAAGCTGTAGAAAATTATGCCAGGTGGTCGGAGTACGTTAGCGAGTCTAAAAGGTTCTGGAAAGTTCAATATGTTTAGATAAAGCTGTAAAAAGGTATGGGAGGAATATCAGTGATTTTTGAAGGTTCCAAAAAGTTCTATATGGTTCGATAAAACTGTAGAATATTCTGGAAGGAATGGCGGAGTATATTAGTTCAGTGATTTTTTAATGTTCCGGAAAGTTCTATATGGTTCGTTAAAGTTGTAGAAAAATCTGGAAGGAGTAGCGAAGTATGTCGGTGAGTCTAGAAGGTTCTGAAAAGTTCTAGAAGGCTCGATAAAGCTCTAGAAAGTTCTGGAAGGAGCGATGAAGTGTGTCGATAAGTCTAGAAGGTTCTAGATAGTTCTGGAAGGTTCCCTATTGCTCCGTGATGTTATGGAAGGAGAAAGTTATAGAAACTTAACAGAAATGAGTGACGGAGAGTGTCGGGGAGTCTAGAAGGTTCTGGAAAGTCGGATAATCTTAATCTTAATCTTTGTGCATTATTAAAAAAGTGGCTTAAACTCAAAGACGAGTCCCGGTACAATAACGGGAGTTTCCGTTTTTACCTGAAAGGCGTGCTTTTACAGATATAATGGCCGAAAGTTTCGCCCCCTTGAAATTTCTAGAACAGTTCAAAACATTCCAGAGTATTCTTTGGCATTCCACCACATTTCAGAACATTCCGGAACACTCTGGAATGTTCGGGAATAGGATGAAACGTTCAGAACAATACCGGAAAATTCCAGCTCATTGTAAAAGCTTCCGGAATACTCCTGAATGTTGTGGAATGCTCTGGAACATTTTAAATATGTTTTTATGGGGTTACCCAAATGGGGTGTATAAAGCAAGTTCCGTCGTGGATTCGAACGTCAATTCAATCTCACATCAATTCCCTGAGCGAAGCCGTATACCCCAATAAGAGTATTTGAGAGCATTCCACTATGTTCCAGAAAATCTCGGAACATTCTGGAAAATTATGGAATGTTCGGGAATAGGGAATCGGGAACATCTCGGAACATTCTGGAAAATTGTGGAATGTGGAATAGGGAATCGGGAACATCAATGTGAAACATTCCAGAACCCTCTCGAATGTTGTCCTGAGCGAAGCCGGGTAACCCAGCTAGTTTAATAAAACATAATTTGAATAAGGACTTGCTGATTGTACTTGATATAGGTACTTATGGAAAAATAAAATATTTATAATTAAAAACAATAATAAGGGAGGGATGTAGTGTATTCACACATGTATAGTTGTGAATAACTCTGTCGTCTCAGGCAGTGCGCGCGCGGAGTTGTGGGGCGTAGGACGGTACTGGGCGACCGACCGCACAGAGAAGACGCGGAGATGCTGGCCGTGAGCCGATATCAGTTAATTTGGGTGTTACTTGTTCTTTCTTAATATTAACCTTTACATAGTGTACATTACAATTACAAAATCAAAATTTCAAAGTGTTTTTAAATAAGAAAATATTTTAGATGAGATAAGCGGATTTAAACTAACAGCAACTTGCCGTTCTGATGTTAAACATATCGATATAGTGATTCTATTTAACAACAAGACAGCTCTCTTGTCTGGCATGACCATTGACTATTAATTATGTGTAGGTACCTCATTCCATTGGCAAAGAAGAAAAAAACCTTTATTTTTAATTCAAATCAAATAGCAATTCTATATTTTCTCCACTCTCACGACAATGGTTGTTAAATATAACCTGTTTACTATTTACACGAAATGTAATAATAATTCGTGCTACGTTTTCAAGTTCCGTGGGTGCAATCGTCCAGTGGAACCCTATTTCTGGACGGTAGGAATTTTGTCTACTGCAAATAAACAAACATTCAACAACAGTCAACAAACAAATCCAATGAAATCCAACGCGAGCTGGGACCGAAGGCTATACCTATTCCTATTCATCGTTCGCTGTTCAATGTAGATTACAGATGAAGACAAACAGAAGTTTTCAGATTTCAATTCAATCAATGTTCGCGCTTGCCGATGTATTTTAGTTAGTGTAAAGGGTGCTCGGAAATAGACTAACAAACAATAATCTTCCACGTGTTTCAAATAATTGCATCTCAAATATCATTGGTTTTTAGTGACCTATTAACTATAGCACCCCGAGTGGAAGGCAACGGGCATGGAAAGTAATAGGGTAAGGAAAAAATGTAGATCTAGCTTCAGAGTAATTTTAAATAAAGGTATGTTTTCTTAGCGACAGATTTTTTGCGCAACAGGAACCGAATTCGCTTTATTACGTTGGCAGGAACGTGAAATATATTACGCGGCGTGAAAGTGTTTTCCTAGTGTATAGTCAGTCGGTATACCGACAGCGCATCAGTATCACAAAATAGAGACTATCTGCAGGAAAAGGGAGATTGTCGCAATTTAACTTAAAGAAATTATGGAAGAAAAGTTCTTTCTTCAAAACACTTCAGGTTTCATTCCAGATTAGGTCTTTCTTCATGGTATTTTTAAATTCCGGATCTTTCAAATCATAGAGTGTCGGTATGATTCTGTACAAACTCAATTAAACGTTCGTCCTCGTCGGCAGTAAACCTCACTGTCGGCAATTTGGCAGTACTTTGTGACATTTTGAAATCCTCAGGACACTGAAAACGCACTAGCATTCAAGAAATAATGGCGAAGAGGGATAAGCAGTCGGGTCTAACACGTCGGCGCAATACGTTCCAAACCGAAGGAATGCATTATCTAGGAAAACAAATCCATTCAGTTTCTTGAAAGAGTTGGCGACGTGAACGCTCAGCGCATCACGTCGTCCACGGTGCAAAAAATCTGTCGCTAGGAATATATGCCTTTACCCAATTTTTCTATTCCATGGCAGAATCAACCGGTTCACTTTTTGTTCATTTTGTCTTTCATTCGGCCTCTTTCACTCGAAGTGACACGTCTGAACTAGAGATGAAAAAAAGTGCCGAATGAATTAATTAGTGAACCCATCTGATAATGTTGGATATTGACGTTCGGCGTCTTTCTATATGAAACCAGAGTGAACGCTCGTTTAGTCCGTTTCACGTCCTGTACTGAAAGCAAGTCATCGCGTCGCAGGCAAAACGTCAAAATAGTATTCGTTCGGCAATTTTTTTCGCTTTTCGGAATAAACTCATGGAAATCGTTGTGTCTCCCTTACTATCATGGTGAGTTATATGATCTAAACGTATATCCCGAAATTAATTATTATTTGTAAAATCTAAACAAAAATATGAAAAAGAACAAGACATAGAAAAGTAAAAAGGTAACGGTCGGAACTGGGATTCGAACCCAGAACCTCTTGCTTTATTAAACTCGGCCATTGTAATCACTTCTTTTCAAGTCATTTTAGTCGATCTCATATTTCAAATTCTGAATTAACAATATTATTTTCGACTCATTTTTTCCATACTTTTTAAATTATAAAAAAGTTCTAAGAATTGATTTGTAACCCAGATAGTGTCTCGGATATACATATCAGTTTTTTTTTATTTAGGCCACCCATTGACCTTTTCTAAAAGTCTAAATGAATGTTCAATTTTTATTGAAATAACTCTTGCCATAATAATTTTTTCCTGTTATAATATTTTCGTTTAGTTTTAATAGTAGATATTATCTTCTTTTTCAATAGATAATATATTACATTTATGGGTATGACCTTCAAAAATTATTATAACAAGAGTTAATCAAATAAAAATTGAATTTCATGTTATTTATTCATACATTTTCCTCCATTATGTATTTTAATAATAAAATTTCTAATTCCTTGACAAAGAATGTACCAAATGAAATTCTACCTGTATTTTATGTAAATAACAAACTTAAAAATTACATTGAAAATAATAAAGATAGAGATTAAAAAATTAAAAAATCTGGAATCTATAAATTGAAGTGTAACGATTGTAGTTTCTTTTATATAGGTAAAACTTCGAGAAACTTCGACATAGGGATTAAAGAACATATGAAATCTTTAAACAAAAACAGTTTCTCGGAGTTTGCCAACCATTTGGTGGAAACCAGTCACACCTTTAACTTCAATAGTGGAATAGAATTAATGCATTGTAATGTCCATGGCATTCAGTTGGATAAACTAGAAATTTAAGAAATCCGAAAGAGTGTTAATGCGAATTTGAATATTATTAATAACCAAAAATTGTTATTAAATGACCCAATATTAAAACTGTTCACTTTGTAAATTGCCCCCATTGCCCCTCTCTCCTCTACCCACTCTCATATTTTAATTGATACTATTGTCTAAGTCCATTCTTTTTTAATTGACACCATTGTCTACGTCTATTATTTATAATTAGTATCAATAAAAAAACCCTGAAGAAGTGAGCGTTGCTCACGAAACATGTTGTTGGTTTTGCAAACAATAAAAGTGGTAAAAACTAAATATTTTATTAATTTAAATTCCCGTGAAAAATTAACAAAATAAATTTAAATATTTTGGAGACAATTTGCTGAATAAACAAAATTCGTTTATTTCTGCAAGATAGGTACTAATTAAATGATACAATGCTAATTATTATCTAATATTTATTCACTGATTTCCAGAGAAAAAAGGTGTGGGTCTGTTTGAATGGAAACTCCGTTTTTGCTCATAAATAAATTTTTCAGGATTATTTTTAGTCCTTCAAAAAAGCCCAGCATCAGTTTCGCTGTTTGATCAGAATTATTGTACAGCAACGTAGGTATATGACTGTTAGAATTACATGAAGCCTAATTCGCACAGGAGCGAAATATTTGCTGTCGGGTCTTTCGCCGCCCTTCACTTACATTAGGTGCCATTTGATAAAAAAACGCGGCGCACTGTCAGTTTAGGTTTTACATGCTATGCATTGTTGAGTGTTGTGTCATAGTTTGAAATATTTTACTTAATTTTCTTCCTGTCATTTTATAAAAAAATAAATTCATTTTGATTCATTTCCGTCTACCGATTCTTTTACTTACATTTTAAAGTGCGTGTTCCATTTTATTTTATCTCAATATTCTTTCAAAAAAAATTATCTTTGCACATTTCTGTCATTCACATGTCTATGATTTTACAAATTGTGAACTCATTTCGAAACATTTGTCATCATGTTCCTTGCAAAAAACTGTATCATTCCATTTCTAAAAGCCTTACAGCCAGCATCAACCTCCTTTATTGTAAATAAAAGAAGTGAGTCATACAAAGAGGTTGCTTTACAGGTGACCGGCCAACTCAGAATGAAACCAACCCAGAACTACCTCGGAATTGTCATTAAAAGTGATGATATAAAAAAATGGTTAAATAGATTAAGTTAGGTTAGGGTTACCGGCTATTTTAAAATTATTTTTTCATTGCTTTTAATGATCTTTCCGAGGTGGTTCTGAGTTGGCATGAAACCCGCTTTACAACCGACCCGAGGACTCCAGAGACAAACAAGGGACCACGCAAGCTTAATAAATTAACGAACGTGGAATTTCTGCTCCAAGAACAATCACTTCAATATTTTTATCAATTCAAATAATTTCATCGTAGGCATCGTGGGTTTTTAAGCGACCTATTTACTACAGTACCCCAAGTAGAAGGAAACGGGCATGGAAGGTGTTCGGGTAACAGAATGGTAAAGAAAAAATATAGATCTAGCTTCAATAGTTAGTAATAGAGTAATTTCAAGTAACGTAATTCTTTTAATCTTTATGGCGGAATGAAACTTGAGTGAAACGGAAATAGAAAAAAAGTGAAAAAGAAATTAAACAAAATTCCAAATGAATTCATTAGTGAACCGATCCGACAATCCTGGATATTGGCATTCGGCATCTTTCATTAGCGCGTGGAATGAAAGGAAAGTGAAACATCTGAACACAGAGTGAACGCTCGTTTAATATAAATTAGGAACACTAAAACCTGAGAAGCTAGGTGGTTCCCCACCTTTCTCTTTCCCATATCCTTTCCCTCCCCACTATTTTGAGCCTCACAACATACCCCAATAAGATGGACAATTTGCCTCCAGACGGGAGCAGTTAGAACTCTTGTGCGGTATTCAATACATAAAAAAATGACAGTATAAAATCGCTGAATAATATTTTATGTAATATTGTAAACTCCCGTGAGAAGAAATTATAAACCAGAACTGCGAAAACTCCACGTGTGAAACAAGCTTAATATACCGAATATGGAGATTGGAGATGATAAATGGATTTGAATAAAAACTTCCCACGAGTGCAAAATACTTGTATAAATTTTACAGAGCGTTCGTTTGGCAAATGTTTGCAAGAATTCACAAGGATAGTAAACAAAGCGCACGATTCTTGTTTACTCCCCATTTTTACCTGCTGTTTCTGAAAAAATATTTTCAGGTAGATAATTTTTGCCGGGCGAATACTTTTAATCGAATTTCGAAAGGTCCGGCTTACTATTATAGCGGCAGTTATTAAAAGTTGGAAAAAACGTTCAAACAACGGAAATGATTTACTTGTATATTTTATTATTCGTTTTTATATTAACTCTACACGGCAAGCCCTGATAAAAAAATATATTATCTCTCAAGGCCTATGTCATTTTAGAGGTCCTTTTTAAGAAAAGGAGAGAGAGGAAATTCAGGGGAAAAAATGAAAAGAGGGGTAGGTAGGCATCTGGGACAAATGTATGAATCCGATTGCGATGCAAGGCAATGGGCGAGAGAGAACTGGAGAGGTCCAAAGTTCTCCCGCAACCGGCTTCACTTGGTGGACAGACGCATTTACCGCCAAGACCTGGATAAACCTCACCATATGATTCCGCACATCCTTGCTAAATCACCAAACAGACGAACCGGTGTGACCTGTGGCAGAAATGGCGGTTATCCAATGAATGAGTGTAACTTCGATATATTTCTGGTTTATTATATTTTATGACAAATGAAACTGGTAACAGAGGCATCCACCGCCAAGACCTGGATAAACCTCACCCTATGATTCCGGACATCCTTGCTAAATCACCAAACAGACGAACCGGTGTGACCTATGGTAGAAATGGCGGTTATCCAATGAATGAGTGTAACTTCGATATATTTCTGGTTTATTTATTTTATGACAAATGAAACTGGTAACAGAGGCATCCACCGCCAAGACTTGGATAAACCTCACTCCATGATTCCGAACACCCTTGCTGAATCACCAAATATAGCGAACCACTCGGGGTGACCTATGGCAGAGGCGTTGGTTATCCAATGAATGAGTGTAACTTTGCTATTTGTTGTTCGCTACGTTTGATGATTTAGCAGGGGTGCCCGGGTTCATGGGGTGAGGTTTGTCTAGGTCTTGGAGGCGGATGACCAAGACACACTGATCCCCAGATTCCTACCCACCCCTTAAACCCTTTTCCTTCCCAGAACTCTCCTCTCCTTTCTTTCCTTAAAATAACCCTCCACACAGCATCCCCAAAGATGACAGGCCCTGAGAGAAATTATTTTCCTCAGGGCCTCCTGTGTGGAGCTCATGTAAAAAAAAAAATATATATATATATATTCCTGGTTTGTTTATTTTAAGAGAAATGAAACTGGTAGACAGATGTATCCACCGCCAAGACCTGGATAAACCTCACCCCGTCATCACGGACACCCTAGCCAAATCACCAAACCTAGTGAACTACTTAGGGTGACCTACGGCAGAAGTGTTGATTACCCAATGAATGAGTTGACTTTTATATATTTTTGGTTTAATTATTTTACGACAAATAAAATTTGAAGTTATCGCATTAAAATAATTTTTAATGCCGATGAAACAATTTCTAAGTCTGCAGAAGTCCTTAAAAGTAAAGTGCCTCCAACACTCTTCATCATCTCTCCGGAGTTAATTCTTCAACGTTTAATTATTAAAATATGATCACGGTGTCGGTAACTGGCGCTGGGATCACTGGGGAATTAATGAATACCATAATTGTCTTTTTAATGGAAAGTCATTAAATTATCGACCTTAAATGTGGATTGACTCATTAAAAGAGGCGTGCGTTGCTCTGCAATAGAAATGTGCCTAAAAGCAGAATTTAATAAAAAACTCTTTAAAATAGTCTTACATATCTTTTTGATATTATAATACCAGTGAGTACCCGGCATGCGTTGCAATGCCACATCAACTATCAAGAAACAAATAGTTTCTCCCTGCGTGTGCTTTCCTAAGCGTCCCCGTTCGCGGCCCAGTTCCCCTCCCGCATTCACTTTTCTTCCCGCGTTTCCGTACCGCTTTCATCGTCTTCCACCGTTTTTACACACACTTTTTTCCTCTTCCCAATCTCCTTACCCTCCTCATTACCTTCAGACTCACAAAATACCCCAATTAGGGATGCAATAGTCGCACTAGCTCCAGACGGGAGAAGTTTTTTTTTTACATGAGCTCCACACAAGATGCCCTGGGGAAAATAATTTCCCTCAGGGGCTATGTCATCCTAAGGAATGCTATGTGGAGGGTTTTTTAAGGAAAGGAAGAAGAGGAGAGTTCTGAGAAGGAGAAGGATTTAAGGGGTGGGTAGGAATCTGGGTTTCAATGTGTCCTGGTCATCCGCCTCCAAGACTTAGACAAACCTCACCCCATGAACCCGGGCACCTCTGCTAAATCACCAAACGTAGCGAACCACTTGGGGTGGCCTATGGCAGAGGTGTTGGTTATCCAATAAAGGTTCCCGGGGCGGCGGTACCCATTCCCGCCTCTTAAATTGTAAAGTTGGGACTGTTGTGCGGTATTCATATTAAAAAAGCCTATTAATAACGTTATTAATAAATATAACGTTAATAGAAGGTAATTAATAGGCTTTTTTAATATGAATACCGCACAACAGTCCCTGTATTTATGACCGTGAGAACGTGACGTCCGTGACTACATAATACTCGTATATATATATATACATACTTCGCTAATTTAAACTATTGGGGTTGAAGCCAAGGAGTTTACCACTCGGCCACGGACGCCACGTTTTCACGGTTATAAATTATCAGCCACAATTGGTTAAAAAGCGATATCTTCGGCCACCACTGAGGCCATTATTATTATAGGTACCTCTTACTCTAGGAAAAATCTTTCCTCATTAACGTCACCGAGCTGTATAACGTACGTAATAGTAATAACCCTCAGCATATATGTGATAATCCTCATTAACGTCACCTCCGGCTAAATAACGTATGTAATAATCCTCATTAACGTCACCTCCAGCTACAAAGCATATGTAATAATCCTCATTAACGTCACCTCCAGCTACAGGCATAAACCAGCTACATGTCTATACATTTGTGTGTTCTTGTCATCCTGTGATCTTGTCAAGATGATCAACATTACGAGAAGTTATTCACAAAAACTACTAGTAATAATTTATTTTATGTAGAAATCAATAAAGCATATTTCGTGTGAATAATCTAAACTTTTAGTATTAATATTAATTATGTAATATTAATATTAATACTAAAAGTTAATATTATATACGTTAAATATTAATATTAATACTAATATTAATAATTATGTAATAGCAGACACGGCCACACGTTGCTGTGGCTAACGAAACATAACGCCATCTACTGATAACCCCAATACCCAACCTTTATAACCAACGCCATCTGTTATTTTGCACACATATCAAATCCACACCGCCGGCTTGCCAGCCCGCTCCCTTTATATATAATATATTTCAACCAATTTACACAAAACCTTGACATTATGTACCTACCTACCTACTAATTATATACCTAAACCTTCCTCATGAGTCACTCTATCTATTGGTGAAAACCGCATTAAAATCCGTTGCGTAGTTTATAAGAACCAACCGTACAGCGGGAGCGACTTTGCTTCATACTATGTAAATATTGATTATTTTACGTTTAGTACTAGCTTTTGCCCCGGCTTCGCTCGCATAATATTAGGGGGTTCCCACTCCGCCTCTCCTAACCACCCCCTCTATACACGTTACATTCATTTTTCAAACAGCTCGCGTGCACCTATTAAAGCATAACAATCAAAGACACGCAGTTTCGCATTTATAATATTAGTATAATTTTAACTAGCAAAGGGATCTCCACAGTAACCTAAATTGCTTTCTACGATAATATTTATATTACGATCGAGTAAAGTATTTGCCTAATACCCAGACCGGGGCTTCAACTCTACCAAGTTCTTTGAGCTTTCATCCATGTATCAATCTCTCTTCTCGCTTAACACGAATTTCGACGACATCGCGCATGAATAACATTACACTCGTTGCATTACTAATTGCAATCAAAATACTCTGGACACTGTTTCCCGCAAAGAAACTGTGGGAGAGCCAGACATGCGGGTCAGGGTAGCGTGTTCCCCGTGCATGGTCCACGTTCACCTGCTTATGGCCGGAACCTTACGACACATGCATTAGGTAATAGGCTAATAGGTAATGTAACTAAAGTAGTTTCACCTAAATGACCCACCTGCAGTGGCGGACTTAGCCAATGGTTAAATTTAAATTTTATTGTTTGCTTACAGATAAATATTTTTACGAGGGCCTGGTAGGAGACAAATATCTTGGTTGCGACATGTACAAGAGAGGACCGGTATTAGAAGTATGGAGGCGCTATTCCGGGCAGCGCATAATAGAGATACATTTACCAGAGTGATCGCCAACGTCGGGGGGACCTGATAGGGCATATGAAGAAGAAGAGGATGTTTTTGGATCTAGGAATCAGAACAGTCCAATCAAAACAGGGTTTCTGTTATACGACAATAACAATCGCGACGCATTTTGTCAAAACTCTTGTTTATAACATTTGAAAACAACAAAATAAATTGTCCACGAGTTATTCTGTGAGAGTGTTATTTGCATGTTATTGCTGTTTCATACTTGGTTGTTTAGTTTATACGAGGGTTGTCGAAGAATTAAAGACCTTTATTATTTTTAAACCAGGAATATGTTATTATTACCAAAAAAGCATGCAAAATTTTAGGGACGTTTCCCCACTTATTCCACTTGGTGAGCCATGGCACTAGGTCCTTGATTCTCTTGTCGTAGAACTGCGCCGCCAAAAATGTTCTCATCTCTTCTTTGACGGACTTCAACAAGGCGGAATCCCTTCTGGTTGAGAAAGTGGAAAAGAGAACGCACTTCGCAGGCGGCAGGATACGACAGCGGGACGTCCACCTCAAACGGATGCAAAGGTCGCACTAAAGCAGCTACCGAGCCGGATCACCGTTTGTTTTGAAGGTGAAAAACTGACCTACATGCTAGTGCTGCAAGATTTTGAGATATATTGTCCACGTCGCTGGCAATAAAAAAGGTCTCTAGTTCTTGAACAGCCCACGTAGTTTATAAATTGATTTTAAATTCACAGCAGTGAAGTAGTGCTAAGAAAGTTTCGTAATCTCGATCAGAGAAAGAAAATAGTTGATGTGGTATATTGAACCACAGTGAAATTAAATATTATAAAAAACAGTATTCATTTCAGCACTATTAGCTGCCTTTTTCCCGCTACTTTATACTGGAATTATTTAATTGTCTCATTTATTACTTAACATCTTCAACAAGATCTGCCATGGGTCAACAAAAAATCTTGTACCCGCTCACGGACTACATTGATCGTAATCTGGGTGACTTGAAATCATAATTGTTTACATAATTGAGAAGTACCCATATTTGCGATATATTCGATGAAATCGAATGAAAAATGAAAAAAAAATAAAAACACTTTTGAAAACTGATATAAAGTCATTGAAAGTGATGAAAAAATTTACCTTACCTAATTTATTAACACTGTTGAGTGAGCCTGGCGAAGTCTTGATTTGGCTCGAAAACTTTGGATTATAAATGTAAATTTGTATATGTAAATTATATAAAAAAATATGTATATGTAAATTTGTTTATGTGTTACGTTTCTGGTCAATCCTGTCCAGATGGTAACCGTGCTTGATAATACCTTTTCATTCCGCCCGAACTCATGAGCGTTGAAACCGTTGTGAGCTGTCAATTCGGAGTAATCAACATGGCGAAGTCTACTATTCAAAGAACTACTGGATTAGTATTGACGGCCTCCATGGTCCGAGGTAATTCTCTCGACTCACAATCCGACAGTCGCGGGTTCGAAACCGGCCGCAAATAAATTTTATTTGATCAATTTGTAGTCATAATTAATTAATTAAAAATAATATATAGTACAGAGTGGAAGTATATAGTATATATAGAGTGGAAGATTTTCTCAGTATCGCCATGGTATAAGACTAACATTCAGAATTGCTTGAAAAGACTTTAACCATTAGCAGTTTTGACCGGATCTGAAGAGCCAGGTACTTCCCCACCTTCCTCTTCACCACCTCCTTTCCCTCCCCACTACCTTTTTTTTTACATTAACTCCACACAGGAGGCCCTGAAAAAATAATTTCCCTCAGGGTCTATGTCATCTGGGATGCTGTGTGGAGGGTCTTTTTGAGGAGAGGAAGGAATGAACATTGGTCTTGAAGAAACCCATGTTGCAGGAAGGAGGAAACACAGAGGCCGGAAAATCATTCCACAGCCGAGCTGTTGAACACAAGAACGAGTCGAATAAACGACCCGTTCTCATGTGAGAAATGTCAACTGTGTACAAATCTTGGGCATGCGTTTGGCGTGTTTCCCGACTATGCACCGGTGCCGAAGGGATCAATGATGCTAGTTCCTCGGAGCATCTTCCATTGTAATACCGGTAGAACAAGGATAGCATTCCCACCCAACGCCTGTGCTCTAAAGATTGCAATCCGTCTGTTAAGATGGGAGAAACTATCAAACGGACCGCCCGTTTCTGCACAGAGTCGAGGGTATTTTTCAGGTATGCCTTCAGCCTGACAACACACCCCAATTGGGGATGCCATTGTCTCACTGACTTCAGACGGGAGCAGTTGGGGACTCTTATGCGGTATTCATAAAAAAATGTGTTTTTAAAATTACTTTTCAAAATTCAATTTCAATTTGTCGCTGTTCTGATTTGTTTGGTTACAATTTTTTATAGCGGTGTGCTTTTGATGGGTATCAGTAATGTATTAGGTGTGGTTAGGTTCGATAAGTTGTTTGTTTTTTTCTTCACTTTCTTTCAACTGTTCTGTTCAGTCATGGATTAGAGAAAGTAAATCCGATAAATAGTCTAAGTCCGTTCCTGGAGGCACGCGTCTAGTTGCGCAAACAGGGTGAACCAAAAGCTGAGAGACGTGAGTTGGAACCTGGCAGTGACACTTTCATCCGCTGACCCTCACTTGGTTAGTGTGGCTACACCACCTGCCACTTACTATAATACCCCTCATTAACCCAGATGATTGCAGTTCATATATATTGATAATAAGTTCCAGTGATTAAAAAATTGTTATTAACAAAACAGAGCCCTCGCCTGGAAAATTGTTGTATCCAACAATATTCTTGTTCCGAGAATGGAATGGAAAATGAATGGAAAAAAACGAATCTTGTTATGTTTTGTAACATTTAATATTTAAAATACAATATACATACAATTCTTAGGAGTTTTTAATGAAAAGACACGAATAAAGACAATTAAAATAGAATTTTTGCTGAATTAGTGGAAAAACGTTGTATATAAAAATTTCACATACACCGATATTCCACAAGATGTTTTTTTACTCTTCGTTCTTTACAGAAAACATGTTCTTCTAACATAAAATTATAATTTATTGTAATTTATGTATTTGACCTTGAAAAGCAAAAACAACATGAATAAATGAAACCATTTAAGTTCGTGATATTGTCACAAGATCGACTCACAACATTATTCCACAAACCCGTTTCAACGGCTAAAAAGCAGGTATAATAATATTTTTTCTGGACAAATAAGACTTTCCTGCGACCTTCAGCTTCTTTGCTTTCAAGTCTTTCTAGTTGAAGACATTAGACGTTTTCACCATTTATTCCCATGAATTAAACCACGTCCCGTATTTTCGATAAACGGCTTTATGCAAAGTACTTCCACAACGACTTTTAAATACTGCCACAGGCCTAAAAAATATTCATAACCATAATCCCTACCTTAACCCATTACCTCCATGAATTATTTTTTATTTTTATAAACTTGAATCATCATTATAACCCGATAGTATAGACTTAAAGAAGAGCCAAAATCAGTTTTACAATTTTCCGCCCGCCCACCCTCTCACCAGAGCGTCTAGAAAATTGATGCCTAAACGCAACTCTTGGAGGTAACCCCTCTAAGCAAAATTTATGTCAACTATGGGTTAAGTGCAGTCTACTGTGAGATTTATATTGATAATATAAAATAAATGATTGCCTTTGTTTATAATTCAATGAAAAAAAAATATTAATGGAAAATACGCAAAATAATAAAAAATTCAATATTAAAAAAAACATTCAAGAATGAGGAAAATAACCAAATCTAAGCAAATTATTCTTTAAGTGATACTGTTCGAAGTAGTCAAAATGAAGGGCTCGGTTGCAGGCCCGGCACCGGTAGCCTGTTAGATTTTTTTTACACAGAGCATAACGAATATGAGATTTGCCACGACATTGCAAATGAAATTTTTGCATTCGAGGCATACAATTCCCATCTTCTGCGTCATGGCCTTCCTTCACAGGAGGTTCTCCGAATTCGATATTGATCTGATTTGGAAAAGACAATAAAAGAGTACGGGTAAACTCCACATGTAATGCCTTCTGGGAAACGTTTCTCTGTTGCCTAGTCATCTTCTGGTTTCCCATATCATGCTCGTACTTCCTCAAGAAGCATTGCAACTTCCATCCATTTACAAGAGACAAGAGCGCTGCTGAGGCAAGATACAAATAAAGGCCAGTACCACTTCTTGGACCGATCGTTGATCCGATAATTTTGTATACCATTATCATGGAGGTCCACCCATTCCCAAATTGTAATTTTGTATTAACGCCGGGCAATCGATTTTTTTGCATGCTTTCTCCAAATTGTTGCCTTTTTTGTCTTTCTTCGATATCTGCCAACGCTGCACTTGACGTACTGGCTCCCAGGCGGGTATAACTCCGATCCAAAAAGTGAACCGAATCTTTGGTGATATCATAAGTCCCCTTCGATTTGTTTATGGTCCCCAGCTACTGCCTCCACCAATAGGAATCTTGGATTTTTGTTGCATTTTTCTGTTTTATTTTCGTTTGACATTTACAATGCATTCACATTCACATTTCCGACGCAATAAGATGGCAATAAGTGTCAATATAGATTTTGGGAATTCGCGATCGAATGAAAAATGGAAGAACAAGACCGTAATTGGAACAAAATTACAGGTGGGAAACTTCCTTTGGTTGATATTTCAGTGTTCCTAAAGTAGGTATTTATTTATTTATTTATTTAATTTCAACGGTATACATATACCATAAGAACTGATTACATGTCACAAAATGAAAAATAGTAATATAGAAATAATAAAAAAAAAATTTTTTAACAAATGATTGTGGCATTTGAATTAGAAATGACACCAGAGAGACAATTACGTACAAAAATCTATAATACAAATAGAATTAATAATGACTAAAAAGATTTGATAGCATAGCCCTCTTGTACCTACTTTCCGTGCAGTTAAATAGATCTGCAATATCTGCATATCTATTAGTAACATCATGTAACCTAGGTAAAAGGGAGTGTTTAGTATACTCAGTCTTATTATTGTTACATTTAAACAGGATTTTAGATCGAGTAGTTCTCGTGGGAATATGAAATTCAATGAGCTTAGTTAAATCAGGACTGTCTATGCTACCATTTACAATTTTGAACATAAATATTAAGTCGGATATAATTCTTCGATCTGAGAGTTTTAATAAATTTAATTCTATCAGCAAGTAATTGTAGTTAATGTTTTTAATGGGAATACCGAGTTTAAAATTAATATGTCTTAGAAATTTATGTTGAATTTTTTCGATTGAATCTGAATGAATTTTAAAATGGGGGGACCAGATCGAGGAGTTATATTCGACTTGACTACGTACTAAGGATGTATACAAAATTTTTAGTGTTGAAATATTCCTAAAACCTCTGGAATTTCGAAGAATGAAGCCAAGCATTTTCATTCCTTTATTACCGATTGTGTTTATATGGGATATAAAGTTTAATTTAGAGTCAAAAATTATGCCCAGGTCGTTAATTTCTTCGACAGAGGTAAGGGTAGAGTTATTGAGTACATACGGATGAATAATTGGTTGGCTTATTCTGTAAAATCTTATTGCATGACACTTATTTATGTTCAGAAAAAGTTTGTTAACAGAACACCAATTAATTAACTTGTGTAAATTATTCTGTAGACAGAGACAATCTTCAACAGTTTTAATTATTTTAAATATTTTCAAATCATCTGCAAAAAGCAACACATTTACATCTTTATCAAATATATCAACAATATCGTTTATAAACAGAAGAAACAAAATTGGGCCTAAATGAGACCCTTGTGGTACACCACTGGTAGCTATATGGTATGTTATTTAAGTTGTATTTTAATCGGTGTTGTACATGTTTCCGTTTTCAGAACATATTTATCCACCCGGAATCTAATAAGTAATTGACGCAGTCGAACATCACGATTACATCTTAAAAAGGTATACTTTTTTTCTATATTGCATCGACCTATCTCATTAATTTAATCTTCCCCAATTTCCTCTCTGGATTTTGACAATAGTGCTTATGTTTTTTTTATTATATAAAATAGATTTTAACAATTAGCATTTCATTTGCTTTTTTCACAAGTTACTTATAGGAGTTAGGTTTGCTAAAATACCTATTATTCAAGTATGATTTTAGAATTTCACGGCAAAAAGTATTAGAGATTTTTTGGGGGTATTGTGCCGTTTTACACATCAACCCTGATGATAGGAACAACACATTTATCACTACGCTTGCACTTTCTGTTCTTATTTTTAACATTTTTTTTTTATATTTTTATCAGTATTAATAAATGTATTACTATTTTTCAGTGGAATCTGAACCGACAAAACTTTACTTGTTTACAATAAGTATAACATTTTATATCCACATCCCAATACATTCGCTTCTGTTTCTGGAGATGGTTAGATGAGGTTAAGGGAAATACTATCAGTCATTGGTCATTGAGAATGATGCAGAGGTAATTATTATTTTTATTACTTACTTTCATTTTACAAAAATTTAATAACGTCAGACAAATTTAATGCATTTGAGTAGGTTTCTTTATATAAGTAAGTAGGTATCCTAGAACTTGGTTTAGTATGAGAGTAATCATAAATTAAATGACATGGGAGGAAATGTAACTACATACATACATAGATATGTACATGTACACAAATAAAATAAAAATTCCATTTTTTAACTAATTTCCATATACATAATACATGTACATGTACCATACCGTGTACATGTACCATACCATACATCTACCATACCATACATGTACTATATACATGTACACAAATAAAATAAAAATTCCATTTTTTAACTAATTTCCATAAGTTAACCAATATAGTTTTTATAAAATATAACTTCTTTAGTAATATTTTTTGTTTTTGTTTTTAAGAGTTTTAATTTTCAATGTACATTTGTTACATTAATTTTAATGATTTTTTAATGATTTCAGGAAAAATATGATGAACTGAACTAAACTAAACTCCAAATTAATAAATATTATACATATTTGAGCCCCGAATGAAACATCAAACATCTTATGCAAACTAATGTCTCCATGGACCTTGGTTATATTTTGGCAATATGGTAAATTTATTTTAGACCTGACGAAAGATATAATAGGTATGTTAAGTAATTTATCTTTAAAAAAATGTCTTCATGTGGCAATTTGCTACAGAAATATAACCTGCTTACATTGTATTCTTGTTTAAAATATGTACATGTTTTTCATTTTTCTGTTATTAAATGAAAATTTTTTAAATTCAGTAGTTTTGTAGGAACGCACAATCATATTTTAATTATATGTATTTCCTGTTAGTATTTCATGTTTTTAATAAAATTCTTATCATGTAATTACGAGTTTTATTTTTAAAATAATATTTAAGGCTAATAATTTGGGCGGTACTGGGTAGGCCCCGAAAGAAAATAATATTGTCTATGGTCGCGCCTTTTTTGTTGTTGCTTACTCTATCTTCGTCTATGGTGTGTGACGTCACAAATCCCCGTCATCATCATTCGAAAAATTATTGCATTTTGATGGTGAAATAGTGACCAAATTTTTCTCGAACAAAAGCCTGAAGTTATCAATCTAGTGGGTGGTTTGTATATTTATGCTGGCTCCATTCGATCATAGTTCGTGGCCACTGTTACTACACGGCTGTCCTACCAACGGCATACGAGAATTTGGTTTTCTACGTCTACCACCGCATCAAATTTATCTATAATTATAAAAGCGATGAGAGTTAAACTTTAGCTAGGTAAATGAACGCTATGCGCAAGGGAAATATAAAAGAAAATTATACCTTTAGGCAATTGCTTTCCTGTCTTCAACTTGCCTCAAGCTTCAAGGTTAAGAAGCTACATGTGCCAGTAGCGCGCATTCTCTTATCCTTCAGGACACTCATCAAATGGTGAGATGTGAAGAAATTGTTCATAAATAGCTCATGGCGTATGGGGAACTCTATATATTCTATCGTAGAAGTAGGGCGGATAATCCCTGATCTAATTAGGGGTCATATGTATCAGATGCTCCGGAATACGGCATTGCTTGGAACAGGTATCCTTAGACCACTTTTGTTTATAGTGAGGCTTCTTTTTGTACTGTAGTTTTGATTTTTTGGCTGGTGGTGCATTTGAAATAGATATTCTCAAGGTATTACGACTCACACAGGACGATGTCGAAGGCTGACTCCAGTGAAGGTCATTAGCGAATTCATCTGGTTCATGCTCGTCAAGGCATGACTCATCAATTTTCGAATTTCGATGTTGCGCTCGATTACAAATGTGCCGGCAATATCTCGAAAGTTATCCACCTCCGCATCTTCGTTATTTTTCATAAAATTATCGTCAATATGCTCTTCGTTCTTCTGTTTATCAACGTTCTCTGAATAGCGCGTTATTAACAACATTATTGTCATCACTTTCACATACTCTAAAAGAGCGCTCCAATTCTGCCACCATTTCATCTTGATTCAACGATTTCGTTTTATAACGACGAATTGTGTAGGTATAGGAGAAGTAGGTATTTTCGACATGATAAAAAATATACGAAAACCGTAGACAAACTATTGATTTCAATAAAAATCACTCATAAAAACTATACAAAACCATATTATTTGAAGGCAAGCTAACCAAAAACGTATGTAAACACTGTCACAGCTAACCTCCAAAGGTTGCGCGCAGGCATCACCTGATTTCAGTGACATCTAGCTGTCATCTTATGCATATAATACTATGGAATATAATAATTGGAAATATTAATTAACAAATCTTTCGAATCAGGAACCTTCCCAGAACAATTAAAACAATCTATTATTGTACCTTTGTATAAGAAGGGTCCTAAACAGGAAATCTCAAACTACAGACCGATATCCTTATTACCAAACTTTTCAAAAATATTTGAAAGAGCCATGTACAATCGCATTTATAACTTTCTCGAAAACTTTGAGATAATATGTCCACAACAATTTGGATTCCGTAAAGGCCGTTCAACAACACAGGCAGTATTCAATTTTTTGAACAAAATTCTAGAAAATATTAATGTTAGTAAAAAAACCGTAGGTACCTCTCAAAAGCATTCGACAATGTTGATCATGAGCTTCTTCTAATTAAACTTGAACATGTAGGTATTAGAGGATTAGCATTAAAATGGTTTGAATCGTACTTAAAAAATCGTCAGCAGAAAGTTCAAATTTCAAATATCGATGAAAAAATGTTCCAGTACATGGTAGAATCCAAATGGAGAAAAATAAACAAGGGTGTGCCACAAGGAAGCATTCTTGGGCCCCTCCTTTTCCTTATCTATATAAACGAACTCCCAATAATTGCTGGCACAGAATGTTCAATGTTCGCTGATGACACCGCTTTGTTGTTTGAATGTAATGGAGACGTTGACGAATTTAAAAAACAAGTTATTAAACGCCAAAGATGTCTTCATCATACAAAAGAGATGCATAAGAAAAATTACAAACTCTGGTCGTTTAGATTCATGTAGACCTATGTTTAAAAATCTGAAAATTCTGACAGTCACAGACATATATATATAATGGAGTTATGCATGTTAGTGCGATCATCTACAGACAAGTTCCCACTAAAAAACTCAACACATAAATACGCTACAAGGCTCACAGAAAACCTATTAATGCCAAAAGCAAACAAAACAATATTCCAAAAAGGACCATACTACATGGCCATTAAAGTATATAACAAGCTTCCACATAACATTAAACAAATACAAGATACACACAAATTCAAATCGTCACTAAACACTTTCCTTGTTAATAAATGTCACTACACGTTGAGTGAATACCTCACGTAAATGAAACGCCTATTTTTATTGGTATATATATTTGTATTTTTTTCATTGGTATATTGTTATTTTATCTGTATTAACATTGTAATTATAATAAAACAAATAATATTATATAAACATTGTAATTAAATAAATGTGGTTAGCTGGAAGAAATGGGGTCTACCCATAAGCTACACCTTTTGTAATTTTTATTTTACAATAAATATTTTTTGTTATTAATTTATTTTTAAACTTTATGAGTAAAATCTCAAATTATAATATTTAATTAAATGAAGACAATATTAGCGAAACTCAATCGAAATCTGGAGACAGAAAAATCAGAAAAGATATTGGCTCCGCTGGGAAGCGAACCCAGAACCCTTTTCTTACATGGAAACAGCTCTACCGATTAAGCTACGGAACCATAATTCGGTCACTTTTAACTGTATCATACTTCGACTAAGAACTACCAACATTATCTTCATTTACTTAACGCACATATTATTGGCTGCTATCTTTATATATGATTACAAGATTCAACTCGAACTAAATGCAATCTAGATAGTGTCTGGATAAATTTTTTTATCCATTTTATTTGTAATACGCGACATCTATTGACTTTTTCTGCAAGTCTAGGATGAATATTTATTATTAATTTTTTTTTAAACTTTATGAGTAAAATCTCAAATTATAATATTTAATTAAATGAAGACAATATTAGCGAAACTCAATCGAAATCTGGAGACAGAAAAATCAGAAAAGATATTGGCTCCGCTGGTCCCAGCGGAGCCAATATCTTTTCTGATTTTTCTGTCTCCAGATTTCGATTGAGTTTCGCTAATATTGTCTTCATTTAATTAAATATTTTTTGATTTGATTTGATTTGATTTGATTTATGTTGAAACATTGTTTCCGACCATTTAATCTTTTGATAACAATATGTGATTCACACATGTTTTATTTTTTTCCGATTTAATTTTTTTTTCTTTTTTTCAAAATGGGTCTATTTTCAGGGCTTTAGTAAAAAAATAATTAAAAATAGGATGATTAATAAAATTTATCAAATTATGTTAATTATTGAAAGCTAACATACCATTCTGTAAATGCTGCATAACAACTTGGTGGGATTTTGCTTTATTCATAGTGAAAAAAAAATCATACTTTTCATCAATTTTTTTGATGCCTATAGACATCGTCATGGAGGTAATGGGTTAAAAGATGCATATTAATCTTACCAACATTATTCCATCAATAACTCAACATTGGTAGTTTTGTTGGATAAACATTATTCCGGGCAAGGGCTCAACTGTATGTAAAAAGGTAGTATTAGTGTTTTGCGAACACCTCACAAGGAGAACTTGAGCTGAGGTGTTCGCATGTCATAGATGTTTAGATAATGTGTTATTCTGCCGTGAAAAGAAATTTAATATCCTTCTTGAGAATCTCAAGTCTCAAGGACAACCAAAGACTAAATAAAATACCTGCAGGGGTTGCATACATGGCGGCAGTATTGTATATTCGGTTTAGTAACCATGTAACCATGTCCGCTTCTCAAATTGAAATGGAATAGAAGGTAGGTAATAATTAGTGCCAGCCTTTTAAAACATTACCAAGTACCTAATTATACAAACTGACCTATTTTTAAGTAAGTAGATCTAATTATATAATTTAAATACTTATTAAATTGTGTTACGTTTGGTTTGGAGTGAATAGGTTTTGGAAGAGGTATGTACCATTCTCATGAACTCTGTCAAATTATATTTTAGTGAAATAATAAACATATTAATAAAAAGCATTAACTTTGTGGCTCGCAATAATTTACAACAAAAACGTATAAATTTGTTACAGACCACTTTAATTTATTTTATTCAAACTCTACCGGTTTCGGAAGAACCTTTCCTACGTCAGGAGAATATTAAAACTAACCTATGATATAGAATATTGACAGACATAGGTTTATATACATTTTTTTGGTGTTTGAGTGGGAGAAAATACTTAGGCTGAATATTTATTTAATTTAAATTTACGGCACAAAGTGCCATTTACAAACATGTGTTATTTAATATATTTAAACAGTAATAGTACAATATTTATTTTTAACTGAGTAAAATCTTAAATTTTAATATCTGGGACCAGAGCTCGGGTCCTTCGCATGCCGGGGCGCGACTCTCGAATAAAATTTACCCAAGACACTTTCTAGATAACATTTAGTTCGGGTCTGAATCAAGCAATAATACATAAAGATAGCACCCAATAAAAAAATATGTGTTAAGAAAATGGAGATAATGTTGGTAGTTTTTATTCGAAATAGGATGCAGTTTTAAATATGACCGAATCGGATAGAGACACATTAGTTTAGTTGGTAGAGCGCGCCCCGACAAGGCGAAGGTCCTGGATTCGATTTCCAGATGTGCCTGTATCTTTTTATGATATATCTGATTTTCAGATTTTCGATTCAGTTTCGCTAATATTGTCTTCATTTAAAAATAAAATAATTTCTCATCGTTTAAATATATCCGGAAAAATATTGTATTGAAGAAATAATATTGGCGAATAATAATTTTAGAACAACGCAACGTAGGCGAGAAGGATTACGGGAAGCCCGTCTCGTTAAAGCTAAACACAGGATTGGGCTAAGTACTACGCAGTTAGCAGTGGGTAGTCAGGGTAGGCAGAAGCAGTACCCGAATGAACTTTAATACTGTCTACAAAGCTCGGCTTATAATTATGCGACGCAACCCAAAACCCAACCAACAAACTCTTAAAAACTCTTTAAAAACCAAACATGAAATGCTGGATTAAATAATACTAGAAACTTAAATGTTTGTACGGTTATTTGAATAATTCTCAGACTTATTGAAGGCTGTGTTACATTGGGGGGTATGCTTTCAAAGACGAAAAAAGGGCATATATTCATGATTTTTTTGGAGATAACGCTGGTTTATTTTTATCATTTACACGTTATAGTATAACAACTGAAGTATCTTTGAAAAAATATCAATAAATTAGTCCGTAAGAGCGAACCCTAGTCTAATCTCCGGAGGCGCCTCGAAAAAATGTTGTTATGCGGTGAACACCATAACTCGTTACCGGATCATTAGACACAAAAAAGTCAAAATGCATTTAAAAGGTGATATGTTTTTCTAGGTAGTCAGATGGTGTTTTTAATAATTTTTTTTTATTTTTGGCAGCATTTTGAAGTGAAAACGCGATTTTCGCTAAAAAATTCGGTGAATTTGTTTTAATAAAATGGAAAAAAATGGTAAAAACTTCCTCTGATTACCTGTTGATTTATGTGTAGAAATAGTGTACAAAATTTCAAAAGGATCGGTCAAGTAGATTTTGAGTTATGATGTTCACGAACTTGAAAAATTTGTTGCGAGAAAAACTATTTACGTTTTTTTTCTTACTCGAAATATACTTGAATCGAGTATGAGGGCCGGTCGCTTGAAACGCTGTATCTTCGTTAGTTTTGCTCCTGTTTACTTGACATTTTTACACGATGCTCTCGACATGTTGTACGTACAGAAAAAAATGCAGTTTTAAAACCTTACCCTCCCTTAAAGTTAGTTGGGGAGGCGGGTATAATAATAATAACAAATAATATTTGGATGATTTATAGCGCCGGTTTCGTGAAAAATCTCCTTAAGGGCGTTTTACGAACTTATAATATATTTCTACAATTTTACTTCTAAACACAATCTAGAAATCTAGACAAACCATTATAACAATTTATGGCTAAAAATAGCGTCCACCGGTTCATCGATCACCGATACGAAACTACATATACGAGTATGTAAAATGATTTGACCAATTTTTTTTTTTTTTTTTTACATGAGCTCCACACAAGAGGCCCTCAGGAAAATAATTTCCCTCAGGGCCTATGTCATCTTTGGGGATGCTGTGTGGAGGGTTTTTTTAAGGAAAGGAAGGGAAGGAGAGTTCTGGGAAGGAAAAGGGTTTAAGGGGTGGGTAGGAATCTGGGGTTCAGCGTGTCTTGGTCATCCGCCTCCAAGACCTAGACAAACCTCACCCCATGAACCCGGGCACCCCTGCTAAATCACCAAAGCAAACCACTTGGGGTGACCTATGGCAGAGGTGTTGGTTATCCAATAAAGGTTCCCGGGGCGGCAGTACACATTCCCGCCTCCCAAATTGTAAATGAACGCGATGCTGCGTAAAAATGTATATTATATTGTTTTATTTATACTCTGTACAGGCAGAAAATGTACAGGACCACACTTACCTGGGAGGTCACTTGAAATTATGTTTATCTGGAGAAATTTAGGTACAGTTCTCATGCAGAGGATATAATATATTTGGAAACACATATTATTTAATGCTGATGAATATTTTAATAATAATATAATAATAATAATAAAAGAATTTGGCATTCTCGGACTATAAAAATATTACCATTTGTTATTTCGGCCACTGGCATAATACCTAGGAATCTGATTAAAAAATTAAGCATATTAGATTTGTCAAAGAATTTGTATAAATTCTTTGACAAATTCAAAAATCAGTAATTTTAAATACATGTAGGATTACAAAAGATATATTTATGTTGAGGGATCAGTAGGATTTATAGGTTCAATTAGAAATGCCACAGAGCCGAACCCTCTGATATGAAAATATCTGGAGTCGGTGAATTATATTCCCATTTGGTTTCTAGTAGGTATCGGAAAGCAAAAGCAAAATTTTATGATGGGCGGTACAATGGAATATTTTCTTCCTAAATGTGATTCGTCCCTCGGTAAGAGACAGATTGATGTGCAAGGATTCAAATAATGTTAATCCAATAAGAAAAGTGTGATTAAGACATACCATAGGCAATACGAGAATGATTCTCTCAGGCATGTATATTTAATTTAAAGCTACGAGAGCATGAGAGCCCATGAGAGGTTTACATTTATTGTTTAACCAACACCTCCACCATAGGTCACCCCAAGTGGTTCGCTAAGTTTGGTGACTTAGCAGGGGTGCATGGGTTCATAGGGTGAGGTTTATCTAGGTCTTAGCGGTGGATGCATTTGCCCACCAACTGCATGCCAGGACGGGTCAAAGAGACAGGTTGAAGAAGATTTTTGGCCTCTCATGCGAGATTCTCACTAACCCCTAGATTCCTACCCACACATCTTTTTCCTTCCCAGAATATCATCTCTTTTTTTACTTTTTTCCTTTTTGCGTAGCTTTAAAAGAATTTAAAAAAAATCGTATTACGATTATCTCGATATACAATCGTTTATCGAGATACGCGGTGTTATAATTTGAGTGACGATATGTCTCTACACCAAACCCCTTGATCAATACTCTTTTTTTAAAAGTTTTCTTTATTCATTGAAAAAAAATTTTTTTTTACAAAAAATTGGGGATTTTTCGACCACCATGCTAGGCACATGCCCGTGTTGTGGTGGTATATATATATACTCTATACAGCTAAGTCCTCCATCCATTATTCAACAACATTTTCCGCTTATTATGTTGGCAGTGGGGAATTCAATTATTCTTCTTCCTCTAAAAACATATATTTCGCTTTATTTGTTTTCAATTATTCATCAATTTATGAGTTGCGCGGACAAAGAGTGTATTTATGTAAGACTGACGATTGTAATTTACTTTCAATCAGCTCTAAAGAGATATAAAAACAAATGTTTCTGATCAAAGTGCAGAACTACATAGAATTTAAAAAAATATTTTTCTTTCATTAGGAGAATCGATTTTCGTTTTCCGAAAGGAGAATCTATTATCATTTAAAACCAATGTTTCCAATGGCAATAAATTTACTAACCTAAATTTTCAAAAGCAATTTTTACTTAAAATCAATATGGTGTTAGTTATTTTAATTTTATTTATTTTAGGGAAAGTTGACAGCAAATCTGAGATTACACAATAAAACAATTGTAAGATAGTTAATTGTGCCAATTATGAACTTTCCACTTATGATGGTGAATGAATAATAAAGTGTGACATTGTAAGGGTATTTTCTTAAATTAAATTATTTTTTTACAACGTATGAAATGGGAGGGGGGAGGAGGAACATAGAATTAGGATTAAGAGGCAAAGGATGGGAATATATAGGGATTAAACTTTCTAGTTCGAGTCATGTTGCTTAGTGAGTTTTCGTTTTATAACATGTAAAGTCTCGTTAAAAATGTCAATGTGGTAATAATTTAAGTTAAATGAGTGTGTGGATCTATAGATAAATGAGTTCTGTTTGGAGTTGGTCTTGCAAAGAGGGAGATTAAAAGTAAGTGACTGTCTGCTGTAGCGATTTGGAACATGGAATGATAGGCGTTGAAGAAGATCAGGACTATCAATTAGGTTATGTGTAATTTTAAATAACATAACCGAATCTGCTATATTTCTTCGGCAAGTTAACGTCTGCATATTGAAGAACTTTGCAGAGTCTTCATTACTAACGTGAGATCGAAAAGAGCGAAAGTTTTGTAATAATCACTTTTGTGATAATTTAGACTAGGCCCTGCGGGCGGCTTTTGGTTTGGCTTCGCCAAGTTTAAGGGTTGGTGACCATTTTATAAATCCGATAGGAAATGGTTCCAAAAACAGCCGGCTCCTCGGATTCAGTGACAGCTCAGTTTCTTCGGATAGCCGGTTCCTCGGATTCAGTGACAGCTCGGATTCAGTCACCGGGACAAAGTCTCCGCGACAGGCAATGACTCATAGATAATATATAGACGCGTGGTATTATTATTCAAAACTGTCAGTTACAATAATAATCATATTACCATTGATCTCTCCATACCCGGAGAGATTCACGAAATTACAAATCCTCCGGCTGCTGTTAACGTAAGTGGCGCCATCTTTTGGAGTTATTAGCTACTTTCTTCAATTCGGTTTTCTTATAAATTTCTATTACAGTTTTTTAACAAACTTCATGTACGAAGATGGTTTTGTATTAGGCGCGGCGTCAGAGATGTATTCAAAGACGGGTCCCTAAATTTCAATCGTACAGTCACTAGGCTATTAATAACGTCCGTTGTTTTCAATAAGCTTCTTGCTTTATCCATAGTTAGAGAAAATTTACAAATTCTGGATGAATGTCACGACTAGCGGCTGGCCGAAAAATACACGAAGCTCAATGTGTTTTAGATCGAATGTTGCCTTTCTAATAAACAGTATATCAATTTTATGAATATTACAGTGTTAAGATAAAGGATGAATGATTGTTGTGAAATTTATTGCAGGTGTAAATTACAAACCTTATCAATTTAATACCCACTTTCAGGTGCTTGACATTCGCCCCTTCAAAACGTCCCCAGGCCTCTAATCGATCCGGTTAATATAGGCGCTTGCGAATTTATTGGTTTCATGCGGTGACGTCAGGATTAGGCGAAATCCCGCCCGGTGATATGAATCACTTGGTTTTACAACAAACATTGGATTTTTAGTGCGGAATATAATGCTGCATTGCATTGAGGAAATTATTCCTCAGACTAGAGTAAAAATTCGCCTGATTCGTACTATCTGGAGGTCTAACAGGGTCGGTCGATAAAACCCTGTATCAATACGAAATTGACTAAATCCGTTATATATGGTCAGTTAGCGATAATGAGCACGATCGACATAATTATAATTCCAACAGTCTTACGACGGATACGGGTCTAGGGAACTCTCTGCATTCTCTGGAGTACCACAGGAGTCAAACCTGGGACCTTTACTATTTTTTAAATTTTAATTGATGACATTGAAGATTGCATCAAACATACCACTTTTGCTAACGATCTAAATTTATACTAGATCTATTAAGAATTGTGTCGGGCAAGATTGTGTTAAATTAAAAGTCGATTTAGATTAAATTTCATCGTTGGCTGATAAAAATAAAAAAAAATTATGCAAAAAATATGTCACAATGTTATATTCACGTTCGAGATACCCCATCAAATTTGATTACGGTATTAAAAAAATATATTTTGTCACCAGTAAAATCCATAAGGGACCTAGGGGTAGCCTTTGATTTCAAATTTATATTATTTTCAGATCATTTGTTACAGATGACACAATATACTAAAGTTGGAAAAATAATGAAAGGGTTTCGGGAGGCTAATTCAACTAAACCCTATTTCTTTTCGTTTCGTTATTAGTATTTACAGTCCATTTAAAGGTGTATCTGAAGCTGTAATTTGTAAGCAGTTTCAGATGCAACAATGGCCGTAATTTGAATCATAATATACTCAAGTGTCGAAAGAACCGAGTTCCCACTAGCTCAAAGCAGTCTCCCTCATGAATGATTTCAAATAATAAGATTACAAGTCAGTAACTCTTAAAAGCGCTTAGAAATCGTAGTAAAATTGGCCAGACACCAAAGTAAATAAAGTTCCCAACAGCTTTATATTAAAAAAAGTTGAAGTGATCCGGTTCACCTATCAGAAGAACCGCCCGTGAAACGACACAGTAATTTAACAAGTTCATATTTAATCAATAATGTCGGTGAATCGCCTTTATTTGGGCGATAAATTGATAGCGTGGAAAACAGCAAGTGTTATTTAGTTCCTACCGCGCCATTACACCCCTCTCCCCACATCACACGGAACGCGGTGTCTACCCAGTAACTAGGTACTGTAGTACCGCATATAATCTACATTCCTACTCGAGATTAGATTATGATAATGATAATATAATATATTTTGAATAGGTATGAAAATGAAATAAACAAAAATTTTAACAGTAGAAAATGAAATAAACAAAAATTTTAACAAAACAAAAAACGACTTCAAAAAATGCACTAAAAAGTAAAAAAATTATTTCGTATTCTTCTACAACTTCATAATCAACTTACTTTTTCTAATCATCAATATGTAGGTACGATTGTTACTTTTGGAGTCGGTGTCAGTCAAGGAAGGTTTGTAACTACATACATAGTTATAGATGAGGTGTGCTTGTATCGCACAAGCGACTTGACGAGGCGAGAGGCGAGAGCGGAGCCGCGGGGGCGCGGGGAGTTGTCAAGTGAACCCGCCGGGCCGGGTACCTTTGCTGACACCGACTCCAAAAATAACAATCGTACCTACATATTGATGATTAGAAAAAGTAAGTTGATTATGAAGTTGTAGAAGAATACGAAATTATTTTTTTACTTTTTAGTGCATTTTTTGAAGTCGTTTTTTGTTTAGTTAAAATTTTTGTTTATTTTTTGATTTTTAGTGAATCTGAAGTACACTAACTAATTTGTCTGAATATGGGTAAACCTACTAAACGTACTGCTCATATGAGACGGACATAATTTGACCACAGCGACGTTAAGGTCAAATTAAGAGATTCGGCCGAGTTTCGTTAATTTGTCATGGATCCGATAATCAGAACCTAACCAAACTCTCATTAAATTACCCTTGAAGTACATGCTTTCCAATAAAAAAAGAATCATCGAAATCGGTTGGCGTGATATTGAGTTATTCGTCCATTTGTCGCGCACATACTTATGCAAATTTAAGACTTATATGGTTTTCTCATGGATGCTATTGTCGGAACTGGACCAAATTATAATGGGACCACACGGGAAGCATCAGCTTTCAAATAAAAAAGAATCATCAATATCGGTTCACCCAGTCAAAAGTTCTGGCGTAACAAACATAAAAAAAAAATAAAAAAAAATAAAAAAAAATACAGTCGAATTGAGAACCTCCTCCATTTTGAAGTCGTTTAAAAAATATATAAAATGGAACTAAACATTTTGTGGCAATACCGGGATGCACCGATTTTACCTGGCTATTCAGATCTGGTCACCAAACATGGCTAAAACCATTTCAACCAACGTTTCGATTCTGAATGGTGGTCTTACAACAGGGCGATACTGAGAGTATCTTCCACTCTGGAACGTGCCGCAAATATATAATGTATTATTTTAAACGAATTAATTGTGAAATACCACAAATTAATCAAATAAAATTTATTTGCGCATGCCGGGTTCGAACCCGCAACCTTCGGATATGAGTCGAGAGTGTTATCTCGGGAACACGGAGGCCGTCAGATTTGTGTGATTTGAAACAAGCGACACTAAAAAGAGACAAACATCTATAGGATTTAGCCTGCGAGAGAATGAGATAGAATAATCGAACCCCTCTTTGTGCGGTGCTTCGTAGCCTCCTCACTCTTGCCCACTTTAGTTTTCTGAAGGTTTCACTTCTACCGCGTGTGAACTGCACTCCACACAGCAGACCCCCAAGGAAAACAATTTCCCTCGCGGCCTATGTTATCTTTGGAGATGCTATGTAGAGGGTCTTTATTAGGGAAAGGAAGAAGTGGAAGTTCTGGGAAGGAAAAAGGAATGAGGGATCTGTAGGAATATGTGGATACTTATCTTACAAATTCTAAGTACCCGGAGGGGCGGATACGGGGGGGGGGGAAGGTGCGGTTTATTTTATGACGACATTGCGTATTTATGACGACCTCCGTAGTCCAGTGGGTAAGACTCTTGACTCACAGTCCGGAGGTCGCGGGTTCGAACCCGGCATGCGCAAATAAATTTTATTTGATTAATTTGTGTGATTTCACAATTAATTCATTTAAAATAATATATAGTAAAAAAAAAACAAATAATAAATAAATAAGAAGTCCCCACAGGACACACGTCGAAATTACAAAACTAATTAAACAACAATAATTTATTGTAGCAACAACGCAACTGACATTTTTCGGGAATTGTGAATCATATTGACACCGGTCAGTGGTTGAGTGGGCGTCGCGTTTGGGTCCCACCCAGGCGTTCCGTGTTCGATTCCTCGGCTGGCTAAGTCCTTCATCACGACTCAAGCAACATTCTCGGCTTTGCTGTGGTGGTAGTAGGAGATTTTCAAATATTGTCGGGTTATTCGTAACCCGGGAACGTTTGTCTTTATACAAAAAAGATGTTACAAAATTTTGAGTCCCTTTTTAAATATTGTTTTCTAGGCGCGAGAGAAAGTTAATTCCTGGAGAATATTGTGAAAGCCCATGTTTGGGTATCAATAAATCAGAAATATAACGGTTGTATGTAAGATAACAATTATAGTAAATACATTATTTTCAATCAACCCCTTCCGATTTACGTTTCTGTTTTTTACGTTTACAAATTCCTAAGGAAACTGATACTTTTCTCTTCCGGGAACTGTCAATTATTTCATTGAAAAGCAAAGAATCTGATTTGGTTCTGAAAATGTTTTGAAATGGGATAGTAATTCAATACCTTAGTAGATACTAAGGACGAGTTGTTTCACAGAAATTGAACGGTTCATCAAATTTCGAAGACAAAAATTATGTTCCGTGAAAGTTCCATTATTAAAACTTTGTTATTATTTCATCATGGGCCGGTTGTTTTTCAGTACTTGGATGATAACAGAAATTGAATAAGACTTTCACAAACATTAACTGTAAAATTTAGTGAATTGTTCAATTTTTGTGAAACAACCGTCCTAAGTTTATGTACGATCGCCAATGTTTTAACTGCAAATTTTCTCACTGATTTTTTAACCCTTGAATTTTTTGACCAGGCCTGGCCAACCTAAATTGCACCACGGGCCGCATTGACAACCTAAATTTTGAGACAAACAACAGGGGTTCAGCTAAGCCCCGAACCATTTAATACAACATTATATTTACGAGTATTATACACTTTTTTATTTGTTTTTGGGGTATTATGCCGTATTGCGCTACCTCCTTCTTTAGACAACGTTTCGGACAGCGTTGCAGTGTCCATCACCAGGGCAGATCCGGAAGATGTGTACATTATACATTTTATATTAGCTAGTTATTGATTTTAAGATACATTATTTCAATTGTTGTTATTTCCTTTTTTGAGGAAACAAACAGTCATACAGAAAAATAATTTTATAACAATAAAATTACATATGTTGTAGATCAATTAACTTCTATTATGTTAAATATTGGTTTAGTATTTTTACCCACTCAACTTATTAAATGACAAAAAGAACAAAAAGAGAATAATAAAGAAAAACATAAAAAAGAAGAACATAAAACATAATAAAGAAAAACGTAAAATTATTAACGAACATGGTTATACTATTTACTATGGTTGATAATAATATAATTTTCACAAAAAAGAGAAAAAAAGTACTCTAAGTTATTAATTTATTTAGCTGCATTTTATATGATTTCAAGTCATGGTTGAAAATGACCACCTCTCGTAAGGCATTGTAAGTTTCACAGATACGTACTGTTACAGAGTTTTGCGCGTATTTAGATTTACTGTGTGGTATTCTAAATAAGTCGTTCGATCTGGTGTTTTGTTTGGGGCAACGAAATGCAATATTTTCTAACAACCATGATAAATCAACAAGGCAATTCACAATTTTGTGTAAGAATAATGCATCAGAGATTTTTCTGCGTTTATATAAAGCGAAAGTTTTATAAATTTTTTCTGTATATTTTCAATGCGATGAATATATTTTTGATATTGAGGATTCCAAATTACTGAGGCAAACTCGAGTTGTGACCGTACGTATGACATATATAACAGAATTAGGGTGTGTGCTATAATAAAAGGCTTTGTAATGGGAATAATGAAACCCAATTGCTTTTAAGCTTTTTCTAGAATATTTTCAATATGATCCCTAAATAATATTTTCGAGTCTAGTATTACTCCAAGATCTCTTATTGTTTCTACTCGTTGTAGAGGTACATGGTTTAATTTGTAAATATAATTAATTGGATTTTTTTTTCGTGTAAAAGTAATAACATTACATTTATCTATATTTAGATATAATAAATTGTTTTCGCAATATTCCTCAATTTTGCTAACGTCTTCTTGTAATTGGTTGCAGTCATCTATGGAGCTAACACATTTATATAATTTCATGTCATCGGCGTAAAATAGGAAACAAGAATGGTTTATAACATGGTTTATATCGTTTATATATAAAATAAACAATATAGGCCCTAGATGGGACCCTTGCGGTACCCCTGAGGGAATAGTTATAATTTGTGACATGTAACCTTTTAAAGCAACAGCTTGACTTCTATTTTTAACTTATGAAAAGAACCATCTCAGAAGATCTCCACATATTTCCATCTTCGAGAGCTTGTTTAACAGTACGTCATGATTTACTTTGTCGAAAGCCTTAGAAAAATCTGTGTAAATGGAATCAACCTGTTTCCTATTATCCATTGAGTTAAGAACAAAATCAGTAAACCGTCCTAGGTTCGATTCAACAGATCTGCCTTGAAAAAAACCATGTTGATGGGGGCTAATAATGGTATTTTTGCATATGTTAAAAAGTTGGTTACACACGATTTTTTCCAAGATTTTACTAAAGATACATAGCTTAGAGATAGGTCTATAATTTTCAATGTTGTGTTAGTCCCCTTTTTAAAAACAGGTGTAACAAAAGCTTTTTTCCAAATGGTAGGAAATACACCTACTTTAAGAGATTTTTTGAACAGTAGGATACAGGAGTAACTAGTGTTTCGGCACAATTAACAATAAAAATTGGGTGTACCTTATCACAACCGGCACTTTTTTGTGTCCACATTTTTGAGATGTTATAATAAATTTAATTTAAGCATAACACTCTATTATTTATACAATTGACATTTTTCTTCAAATATACTTTTTAATACACCTGTTAACCCAGATTATATCACAAACGTTTTACGAAAAAAATAGCTGGGGGTTTCCCGCTAAGCCAAGTTCATAGAAATAGTCACGGATCATAGAAAAACAGTTTTTAAAAATATCATGATTGATGATTATCCAACGGATAACAACTGGGTAATTTAGTGGGGTAATTAAGATAAAAATATATTTTCCTTTGCTGTTGAAGTGTAATAAAAAATATTAATATGTTCAGAGAAAGCATTCGGCAAAGTTAAAAATACTCGTAAAATTACGTCAACAAAATATATTTTGTATTACCAGAATAAAAAAAACGAAATAGGGATATGAAGCCAAGTAAAGAAAGTAAAGCGAAATTAAATATTTAGCTTTCCGAGAAATTGGGGTAAAACATACAACATACGAACAAAAATAAAAATATTTCATTAAATATTCATTCTGTTTAATATATTCAAGACGCGGGGTCTGAAAGGCGTCGCGCGTCGTGTCGCACGGATTTCAAGCGTCTCCTCAAGGTGTTCTCAATTTCTAATTACATATTTATCTTATCTTTAAAAAAAATACTTAAGATGAAATCCGATCGCTGCGACATTTAAATAATAGGTATTTTATCAAAATATTGTTGTCGCTGTCGTTTTAACACCCCCGAATACTGAGCGAAAGAGACAACTGCACCTCTGGCTGATATTATATTATCAAATTTTATTTTTATTATTTCTGTATATGTTTAAAAATAATCTGTCATGAATTATTTGTACTACCAAAATGTTAGAGCCCTTTGGGCGTTAAATAAATAAATAAAATAAATAAGTAATTAAAATAAATAAAAAATAATACCCAAATAAAATCGTCAAAAATCAAGGTTCTGTATTTACCATTTTTCTCCTCCAAAACTTCAAGATTTTTTTATTTAATTTTTTTGTGTAAGAAAATATTCTACGTCTGTACGTTTTGCTTTTTTTTAAATACGTTGTCTAGTTTGTATACTTAAGATGAAGCCATGCGAAATGCAAAATCAAATAAAATCGTGTATTTTCGTTTTTAAATTTGATCGCTTAGAAGTATTACAGATGCTCCAATTAAATACTGTGTGTAGAACATTTTTTGGCCCTTTTAAAAATCTGTAGTTTTTTTTTATAATGAAGTAGAAGGTCTATAAAAAAACACTTTAAAGTCCAAACTCTCCTATTTATAAACCCCTTTTCGTTTATGATTTTTGTTTAATGTGGAAAATTCAGTTTCTTTTATAATAATCGCAAAATGATTGATATTAACGTCCGAACTTCACAAAATAAAATAAAAAATATGTATTTTCGCGTTGTTATTTGTGACATCAATCAATACGGCGGCAGTCGACGAATTTGGATTTTCAAAGTGAACGTTATGCCGTATTATACTACAGACTTGCAACACCCATTTTTCATCAGTTCGGCCCTGGACAGGACGGGTAATAGACGTATTAGGCTCCGCGTCGCTTGGTTCCGTGAAATCAATTTTAAATTTCGTTTGTTATTACAATAAACAGTGCGTAAAAACGGCCTTCACGAAATCAACCTGTAAAAACAATTCTCAAATATCTTTTCCAACCTTTCTAAACGCTTTTTTTCAAATATTTTTTAACTCCTTCCAAAAAGGGGCGTTAATTCCAATTTCGATTTCTTCCCAGACTATTGGATCGCCTTAACGTCTGAAAGTGACGTTCAAACCAGTCCTATAAGAAATAAATCCAAAAAAGAACTTATCAAAAAAACAAATCGTGCCTACCGACACGCTAGAGGTCGACATCTATTGGCGCTAGTGTGAAAATCTATATTTTTATTTTATGGAATGGAAGCATGGACGCTCACTAAAGAACTGATAGGCGACTTGAGGCATTCGAGGTGTGGATCGACAGAAGAATACTCAAAATAAGCTGGATGGACAGAGTTACGAGTGAAGTTGTTATTGGTTCGGATGAATAAACAAGAAGTTATAAGCAATAACAACAACAACACGGGCATGTGCCTAGTGTGATGGCCAAAAAACTATCCATTTACTGTAATGTATAAACTTTACTGAAAGAACATTAAAAAAAATAAATAAATAAAAATCCGGAAACTTCAATATCTTGGACATGTGATGAGACATCCAGAGAAATACGAGATCTTGCATCTCATAATGCAGGGAAAGATTTCCGGAAGTCGGGATCCTGGAAGAAGAAGAATCATGGCTGAAAACCCTGAGACAGTGGTTTGGCAAGTCTACTGTAGAGCTGTTCGGGGCCGCTGTTAACAAAATCTGCAAGCCAACATGATAGTCAACGTCCGTTGAACGGTCATGGCACGAGAAGAGCGCCCTTGACGTGATTTTCTCACGAAAATGAAAGAAGAAGTGAAAATCCAGAGAGCAAATTGGGGACCACGTTTATAAGGAAAAACGCCCCCCGGTTTCACCTTAAGGGAAAGATCTTTAGCAGATAAGTTGATTAATTGGTATTCAATGCATGTCTAGCGAACAACATGCCATTTTATGTTACTTATTTGGAACATAATATTAGGACTAAACTTAACCCAATTTTTAAAAGGAAATTGGATTGTGGATTGGATTGAAACCACTCGGAACTGAATTTAGAGATCGTAGGTTCATAAGAAAATAAGACAAATATGTAATTTAATATATATAATTTTATAAATGCCCATAAAATGTTCAATTCATTACTTACAATTTTTGAAGAGACCATACTGCGTCAAAACATTATTGAGAGTGAATTTGTTAGGTGGGTAGGGGTATTGCCGACCCAGAAACAATTTATTGGATTACCAATATCTCTGCCATAGATCAACCTAAGTGATTGGTTGCCTTTGGTGACCTAACAGGAGTTCCTGGGATAATTAGATGAGATTTGCCGGATCTTGACGGCGGATGCGTCTGCCCACCAATTGCATGGCAAGCTGCATCAGGAGACTCTGGTTGAGGGAGGCCTTTTGACCTCTCCAGTGGAACATCGCCATGCACTGATCCTCAGATTCCTATCCACCCCTCATACCTGTTTCCTCTCCAGAACTTCCTCTGTTTCCTTTCCTAAAAAGACCCCCACACAGCAACCCCCAAAGATGACAAACGCTCTGAAAGGAATTATCTTACTCAGGGCCTTCTGCGTGGAGCTAACGTAAAAAAACATAAACTCATGGCTAAAATTTACTGAAACTATATTTTTCTTACAACAGTCATCATCTTTGTTGTATTTATTCTTCGATAGAATTTGACCTTTTTTCCTTTAAATTAAATTTTATTTTGCTTATAGCTCCAGTTTATTTAATTTTTTCCAGAAAATGTAATATTTTTTGTACATGTATGTTTCCTCGTAAATTTTGAATTTTTATTTTATATTTGCCTGTACTCAAATCAAATGTAATAAAAAAAAATCGTATTTAATATTGCATCTCGTTTGGGAGTTTGATGATACTCTCAGTATGGACCTGATGGGCCAATTAATATTCACTGGTTTCCGGCTGTTGGGACTTTCGGAATCACAGAGGTTAATGTAATTTGCAAAAAATATCATTTAACAAATTTGGAATTTTACCCGTCTATCTGTTTTGATTAGATCGAAAAACGCATTTTAAAAATTATCAATGCGGTTATTTAGTTAAGGGGAAAGTGTTTTGTTATGGTGAAAACGTTTCATAAAATTTTATTTTATTTTGGTATATTAAATAAAACGTATGTTAAATATCTAGTATGGATATGTGCTTTTTTTTAAAAAAAGAAAGACAAGCATTCCCGGATTACGAATAACCTGACAATATTTGAAAATCTCCTTCTACCACCACAACAAGCGAATGCTTGTGTTGTGATTGAGGACTTTCGAGGAGGAATCGATCACGCGACGCCTGGGTAGAACCCAACTCAGCCACGGAATGGTGCTACCTTATTTATTTGTGTTTTAAATTATGATATATAGTCTCTCAAAGATTTTAATTTTTCATCATTTTAGAGGCAACTTGGGCAATTAATTGTGACAAATTTAATTTTTTTTTTTTTAAATTTATTTATTATAATTATTTTTTCTTTATAGGAATGCATCACAAGCTACTCCCGTCTGGAGTTAGTGAGACTGTGGCATTCCCGATTGGGGTATGTTGTGAGGCAGAAGGTAGTGGGGAGGGGAAGGGGATGGGGAAGTATCTGGCTATTCAGATCTAGTCACCAAACACGGCCTAAGCTATTTCAAGCAACGTTTCAATTCTGGTCTTACACCAGGGTGAAACCGAAAGTATCTTCCACTCTGGAACGTGCCGCAAATATACCATGTCAATATATAAATAACATAAATAAATCAAATAAAATATTATTTGCCCACGCCGGGATTAGATCCCGCGACCTATATTTTTTTATAATTATAATTAACTCACAAAAAAATAAAAAGATGGCACCAAAATAAAACAAAATGAGTTCTTTAATTACCTACATATCATAATTTAAAAGAAAAATAAATACAATAGCACGTACCAGATATTTAATATAACTTTTGATCACCAAAAAATATTCAGTTAGGTTGGGTAATTTGTCTTGGTCAAATTTGAGATGCCTTGAGGAAGGTATTTCTATGGAAAGGAGGGAGAGGAAGTTTTGGGAAGGAAAAAGGTATTGGGGTGGGTAGGAATTTAGGGGTCAGTTTGTCTAGAAGTAACGTACGTATGAATCCATCCCTCCCGCTGCGGTGCAGGACGATGGATCGAGGGAGTCTAGCTGGAAAGGTCAAAGGCCAAAGGACAAGTCTCCCCAAACCGGCCTCTCCCGATCCGGTTGGTGCATCCGCAGCCAAGTCCTGAATTCTACTCACCCTCTGGAACCCTTATGCGATGTAGAACACTTTTCGAATAATGGAGGAATTCACATCTCGTATTTTTTAAATTTCTCGCGGTAAGGCCTCCGCGCTCCTACAACGCCTAGTTTCAGTAATTAGGGTAGAGTAGTCAGTAGTAGAGTTCATCCTCCAACGTATCAACTCTATCGTTCATCACCCTAAACTAAGGGCGGGACAATACGCCAACTTGTACAGTGTGCTATCTTAGTTTTGAAGGAGGTATAGTTCAACTGCCTTATCAGCGACCTGCACAAAGAGGCTTCACTTCAGCCACGCCGCCGCACAGAGGTCCCAATAACCCATATAACTGAACATTATTATCAGCTTTGGATGATGGCAATTTAATTGCCATCATCCAAATTCAGCTATAGAACGAATTAATTTACCTAGAAATTTAGGAGGTAGAGGTGTAGTCAAAATAACATCTTTGAAACACAATCAGGTAGAAATGCTTAGAAATTTTTTCCATAGGAAAGCTAATAGCTCAGAAATGCATAAAATAATTTGCAAGGCAGATAGAAATATTACACCTTTAAATTTATATGACGAGAATGCCAACATTCTTATAAATACTAACCAGGAATTATTAGATTCCTGGTCAAATAAAATTATTCACGCAAAACACTTCAATTATCTCTATTGAGTATTGAGAGTATTGGAGAGTTGAGCGCAGAAATAGAAGGATTTATGCTTGCCATTCAAGATAGAGTCATTAATACTAAAAATTATAGAAAGCATATAATCAAAGATATAAATCAAATTGATGATTTATGTAGAAAATGTTTGGCTTTTCCCGAAACTATAGAACATATTATATCGGGATGTTCTATATTAGCGCCTTCCGAGTATACGTTTAGGCACAATCAGGTTTTAAAAATAATTCACCAAAGTTTGGTAATTAAACATAACTTGATTGACTGCCGTAATATAGTACCATATTATGAATATGAACCAAATTCATTTTTAGAAAATGAATTTTATAAAATATATTATGATAAAACTATACTAACAGACAGAACAATTAGTCATAATAGACCTGATATAGTTTTACATGACAAAATTAAAAAAATAACTTATATCATTGATGTAGCTATTCCAAATTCCTGTAATATTCAAAAAACTATTTCTGAAAAAATAAGAAAATACACAGATTTAGGAAATGAGATTAAAAGAATTTGGCATTCTCGGACTATAAAAATATTGCCATTTGTTATTTCGGCCACTGGCATAATACCTAGGAATCTGATTCAAAATTTAAGCATATTAGATTTGTCAAAGAATTTGTATATAAAAATGCAAAAATCAGTCATTTTAAATAAATGTAGGATTACAAAGGATTTTTTAAATATTTATATTGAGGGATCGGTAGGATTTATAGGTTCAATTAGAAATGCCACAGAGCCGAACCCTCTGATATGAAAATATCTGGAGTCGGTGAATTATATTCCCATTTGGTCTCTAGTAGGTTGACATGTTGTTCTTGTATTGTTTGTATTTATAATACTTATAAAGTGCAATTGCATAGCGTGGGTTGACTAGATGATCATTTGGGGACGTGTGTGAAAGGGTTTAGTTTTTCCTTCTTTTTTTCCTTTTTTTTTTTTTTTTTTTGGGGAAAATTTAACCCGGACATTTAAATCTGGTGCATGAATAACCAAATAAATTTATCTTTCAGTCCCATTCTAAATATTTTTCCAATTAACCGCTCTGTTCTTTCCGGAAATCCCGCAATTACCCCCACCCCTTTGCTCACCTCCCACTCAAACACCTAACATTCTGTATCATAGTTTAGTTATAATATTCTCCTGACGAAGGAAGGGTGCATCTGAAACCGGTTGAGTGTTTTAAAATAAAAGTGGTCTTAAACAAATTTATGTGTTTTTTTATTGTAATTTTTATAACTTAACTGGCCTGTTTTCATAGTGATTTGGAAATAAAACAATTTAGATTAATGTAAAATTAAAAAAAATTAAATTTTATAATTGGATTGGATTTATAATTGGATAAGATTGTTCTTTTATCTAGTGAAGCTATGTTTTAAATTTCGAGTAAAAATGTTTATTTTTAGTAAATTAAGGTTATACCATAGGTCGTTGGCAGATTTCTTAAATTTTCAAACAAAATTTTGTATTATACAACACACATTTCAAATCCTATAAGCATGCAGTAAAATAAATCAATAAATTATCTGGGAAAGCTATTTTTCAGAATTTAAATTTTAGTTTAAATAAAATCATTAAAAAAATTATCCGTGCATGTGTTTTGTGACGAAAATACTTCATTTTTGTCTATTTATTAACGGTCCTACAAACTAATATGTTAAAGATTTTTTTTAACATTCTTATTTTGCTTAGACATTATAGGAAAAATATAAATACTTATGATCAAAAAATAATTACGAAAAGTACATAAATGTAATAGTTTTATCATCACGCCCCCTCAGCATTTTTGGATGCAGGTATAAATTAAAGCAAATTTAGAATGACATGAAATCGAAATTGAGTTATAATTTTAAAAAGCTGGTACGGAGAATAATTAATCTTTCTCACTGGAACCGCCCTGTACGATCGTAAGAATGTCTTTCGACGAAATTTGGATTCTCGGCCGCTGGCCGCTGGCCGCTGGCCGTTAAAAGCCCTTAAGTCGCCGCTACCGGAATTTCTACCAATTTCTTAAGTATCTCTTCGCGGGCAAAAGTTTTCCCGGTCCAAAACAATTGGTAATTTACTTTAATAATTGAAAAAATCACTGGTTACGTAGGTAAGTAGTGAATTAAAAGTCATGATCGAACTTATTATAAAATTAAAGTATGTACCCCGAGGTACGCATCCATCCCGTCAAGTCTATTGGTTCAGTTACCGGAACAACTTATATAGGTCTCATAGAAATCGTTGTGTCTCCCATACTGTCATAGTGAGAAATAATATATTAAACGGTGTTAGAAAGCGAAAACTCCAAGCTTTAAAAATAAATAAAAAAGTTAAACACAAAAGAATTAAAATGTAGACTTTCATGAAACCAAAATTTCGGATCACAATTTGAAAAAAATTTATGAAACTGAAGGAACTTTTTATTAATTATTTTTACACGTAAAACGTTAAACGACAAAAAGTGAATTAATATTTGTAAAACATTTATTTAATAAAATGTTTGTTTTTTAAATTATTTTATTTTATTTAAATTTTTTATGTTTGCATGCAAAATTTTCATATCTAAAAATGATATGTTTAATTCGATTTCTATAATTTGAAAGCGTACTTCATCACCTTTCAAAAAATGTTTTTAGTATTCGGATACGTTCAGAAATATTCCGTGTATTTGGATTTTATTGTAAAGCAAAAATAATGTGCCCTCTGATAAAATATGGTCGAGGACTGAGGGGTTTTCACAAGCATCTAATTTGCTTTGACCGTAGATGATGAGGTGTTTGCACTGCGACTAACGAGGTCGGACGCTTGGTTACCTGGAGAAGGTATCGAATACGTTTTATTGGAACAGGTAATCAGGTATTCTGTATTTTATTCGAAAAAAATAGATTATTTATGAAACATGGAATTTTATAATTAAATGCATTTGGTGTTGCTTTTGTAGCGTCAGTGCGTCGGCCCTGTTCTAAGACGATCCCTCCCTATGTATGACAATTTTTATAAAGAGAAAACCAATAATTTTTTCAGTCTTATTCCTTAACTATTATTTCAAATCGAGAATAAAAAAAAATCTGCATGTCCTTCAAATTATTCTACAACATATTTTAATTGAAAGTATCGGTACAAAAGCCTGCTTGACTGTGAACAAACTTCTTCTAATTGCCTATGCGAGTATATAGAAAGGGTCAAACAAACAAAATACCTAGGTGTTATTATTGATAAACACTTACGCTGGACTGACCACATAACATTCATTACAAATAAACTAAAAGGAGTCATGCACCTAATAAAATCCATTAAAAACATTTTCCCAATTACAATACTCAAATCCATATATTTTGCACTTTGTCAATCCATTGCCACATATGGAATACTGGCTTGGGGAAGTGCTACAAATATAGCAATTGAACCAATTCAAAAGATTCAAAAGGCGATAATTAAACTAATCCTGCAAGTCCCTTTCTACACAGATTCAAACTAAATATACAAAACATTGGAAGTCATGTCCATAAAACAACTTTATGCCAAATCTGCTCTACTACACTTCCTCCAAAACAAACTCCATATTCCAATTCAACCCAAAACAATAATAAAAACCAGGTCCTTAACAAATATAACCCTGAACATACCTAAAACACACACCACATACGGACAAAGACATTTTCAGTATTATGCAACCAAACTTTTTAATTTTATGCCCATTACTCTGAAACAAATAGTTACTGCAAATACATCTACAAACATTCACAAAAAACATATCACAGCCTGGACCAAAAATCAAGATATTTACTTTATTCAAAATACTTTAATTCCTAACCAAACATAACCAAACTATAAAAAGTGGAAAATGAATAAAAATGTCTTTCAAGAATTTACCAATACATATGTACCTATATATATATATACTTATTATTTTTTTTCTGAATAATTATCAAAATGTAAAAAAAGAAAAAATTACTTTCTACTACGACACATAAATACTTGTACTTGTCACATTTAATCATAAACACGTAAACACCTCAGCACACGTTCTCCTAGTGAGGTGTTCACGAAACATACAATATCACCAACCAACAGTTTCACCTTCTCAAACCTACCTTACACCCAACATAATGAAATGTACAATTAATATTTAAAAAGGTTTTCAAAATATATTACATGTGTAAAAATGTTATTAATAAGGTGAAAACTGTAATATATATAGATGTAAATAAATAAAATAAAATAAAAGAATATCTCCAAGTGTGGCCTATATCGATTTAAAAAAAATCTTGTCTCCAATTTATGTAGAACCTTTCGACTACTAGGTTTACATTACTAACACTTCTGCTACAGAGTGTTAAGTGGTTTGCTACATTTGATGACTTAACAGGGCTACCCAAGTTCATGGGGTGAGGTTTTTGGTTTTTCAAGTCTTGGCGGCAGGATACGTCTGCCCACCAACTACATGGCAGGCCGGATTGGGAGAGAATGGTTGAGGGAGTCCCGTTAACTTCTCCAATCGTACTCTCTCGGAACATCGCCTTACACCGCAGTGGGAGGGATGGATTCATACGTCCGTCACTCTAGGACACACTGACCCCTATATTCCTACCCACCCTTTATACCTTATTCTTCCCAGAACTTCCACTCCTGCCATGCTTTAAAAGACCCTCCACACAGCATTCCCTGTCCTATGCACTGAAATAAAGTATTTTACCCAGGGCATCCTGTGTGAACATATAGTAAAAAAAAGGTGTTTTAGAAAGAATTTTGATATTATTTAGAAACGTTTTATTAATTTCTCTCAATTGAGAAAAAAATAGCTCAACGTGACGCCTGTCGACATCCTATAATCGAATTTTAAAACCAAAGCTCCGTATATTTCCGAATTAACTCATCAAAACTGATTTAAACATGAATTGCTGTCGGTTAAGTTTACAAAATTCAGTGTTATCACCAAACCTCCAAACTGTACAACATCTGGGGTAACAAAAAACCCTATACAAGTAAGATACAGTCTTCACAATACACCCATAAAATTAATTATTGTCAAGGAGAATCAGTTTGCGGCCTACTCGATAGAAACAGACCGATAAGAGTTGCATCGCGACCTCTCTATTCATAAACGACCTAAAAAGAGATAACGACGGAGCTCTGAGTGGTAGGAATATATTCCAGGGCGTGGGAGGAACATCCCTAATGTAATCGCTGACGGTTGAATATCTTGCGGTAGTAAAATTAATCGGGTTCGGCCATTGGGATATTATATCTAGTTAGGCCCCTGCAGATAGAATCTAAGATCCGTTTAGAATAAAAAAAAACCTTGCTTAGACTTATTAATTAATGCACATGTTTTGTGTCATGAATTGCATTACGGATGAAATAAACGCATTTAAATGCTCAGCAATGAATATTTCCCACGACAGCTCTCAAGCAATTTAAATTGCATGGTTTAATTAATTTTTTTTTACGTTAGCTTCACACAAGAGACCCCGAAGAAAAAATCTATGGCGATGCAGTGTGGAGAGTCTTTTGGGGTAAAGGAGAGGATATTCTGGGAAGCAGAAAGGTATGATTGGTGAGTAGGAATCAGGGAGTCAATGGTCCAGGAGAGACGGAAGTGTGAATCCATCCATCCCAATGCACTGCAAGGCGATGGGTCTAGAGTATCCGAGTAAAATGACTAGGTTAGGTCTCTCTCAACCAGTCTCTCCCGATCCGACTCGCCGTGCAAAAAGTGGGCAAAAGTACCCACCGCCAAGACCTAAAAAAACATCACCCCATGAATCCGGGTACCCCTGCTAAGTCACCAAATGTAGCGAGCTAATTGGGATGACCTAAGGAAAGGGTTTTGATTATCCAATACATTGCGAGGTGGCGATACCCATACCGACCTCCCAATTTAATTGCGTTATAACTCCAAACATCACAATATCTAGAACGACAGCATTAACGTTAGGAAATACTATCAAATTTAATTAATTTCTTCTTAATACTCGTGACAGACCTATAAAAGCGGCAGAGTATTTGATTTGGCCTATTTCAGCACATTGCTCCCTATACAACTATACATTATCATTGGAAAATTAGAGAGCATAGGCCAAACCAAATAACGCCGAAGATTTTATAGCTAGGTGTGTAACTAGCATTAATCGTTTTCAGACACCATAAATGAAATAAAAAAATCACGCGATTCATACCCGTAGAGGAGTAGAACCGTAGAAACAATACACATTTAACTATTTTTCATATGTTAATCTGATATCTTTTATGTCCGTGTTTTGCAGATCAGCCTTTTATGTATTCTCAATAAACAAAAACATTAAAACTGCGTACTGCGTATTAAACGAGGGATTTTAATGGCAAATGGTGTCGAAATCACATTAAAACGGACCGATGTAACGTGTACTGAATTATTGATTTAACGCTGAATCCCAAAAGGGATTCCGTTGTGGGCAAAAAGTTTCAAACATAATTTTATTTATTTATAGAGTTTGTTCAATATTCAATAAAACTGAACCCTCAGTACATATGTAGTTGTAATCAAAATGTGGTAACAGCCATGGGCATAGCCACGGTGGGGTAAGGTGGGGAGTTTGCCCCACCCTGGCTGGCCAATGCATGACCTCTGGGATTGTCGACCGAGTCACGTTTTCAAATTTACAGGAATTTACAAATTTATAGCAGTATCTGAAATTTACATTTTGGGCAATATGTAAATTTCAGATGTCGCTAGAGCCATTTTAGGAGCGGACTTCATCCACCACTTCAATTTAAGTGTAAATTTGAAGAAGGCCACGCTGACCGATCAATCCACAGGAATGCAGATTCGAGGAACGAGTTCACAAGGACTCTCATCTGGCATCTCGACGCTATCGACTAAGCAAAAATATCGAGACATTCTTGACAAATATACTGCACTTACACGACCCAACATGAAGGCACCCAGTGTTCGCAAACACAACATTACACACGTAATCGAAACTAGAGGACCACCCGTCACCGAACGAGCCCGTAGGCTGGCACCAACACTTCTGAAAGCAGCAAAGATGGAATTTAAATATCTTATGGAACAAGGAATATGTCGGCCATACAAAATAGCTAGGCAAGCCCACTACAATATAATGGTTTTTCCTTCTTCCGTTCATATTCTTTGTATTCACAGGGCCTAAAGCATAAATATGTTGTAGAAGCCTATTTTTTGGTTTTTAAAGTAATACTTCTTTACGCACGCTTGACTTGGGGAGTAAGCTGGTGAATGCGTGACGAGAGCGTTACGAAAAGTGTGATCGGGCGAGGCGAACGGTCCGGCCTTTACGCACGCTTGACTTGGGGAGTAAGCTGGTAAATGCGTGACGAGAGCACTATGAAAAGTATGATCGGGCGAGGCGAACGGGAGATAAAAGTTAGTGAAATTTTACTTCAGTCGTGCGGTCTAAACCACGCTGTTTTTTTTTTTTTTTAGTTTTATTGGTTTTTACTCAAGATTTTTCTTTTTTACCCCACCTTAAATCAAAACGTGATACGCCCATGGTAACAGCTGATAGACCCTTTAATTCTTCAATTGGCGAAATGTGTTGTAATAACTGTTACGATATTTTGATAATGACCCTATTCGACAGCTCGGAGATATGAAAAATCTAACTATTATTTAATATCAAAAAACCATATAGATATCACAGTGATGCACTATTTAAAGACTTAGAAGCTCTAGATGTTAGACAACTGTACATGAGAAAATTAATGTTAAACACCCATAAACAAGCCACTTCTACCCATCTATTAACCACTCTCACAACACCCGACACTCACGGAGAAATCCAATTGTAACACTCACAACCAAAACATCTCTCGCTCAAAGACACTTCACTTTCTTAGGTCCAAAACTATACAACTTCATGCCTGATGCTTGGAAAAAGGAAAGCACAGGTGTTCTTCGTAAACTGACCACTACTTGGTTTCAACAATTAGGGAGAAAGGAGAGTGAACTTTTACTACACAAAAAATAAAATCAAACACAAACCAAAAACAACAACAAAAATTCCAAGAAAAATTGAACTAAGTAAAAGATACCCCTATCTTCTAATTTATATTATTATGTGTATCTACCTATCTACCTATCTGTATGTACCTACCTATTACTTTTAAATTAGAAATCAGCTGTCATATTATCTTTTAATTGCATATTTTATTTTATTGTATCTCTTCTCTTTTTTGTTCATATTTATACAAAATATGTATGTAGGCTTATAATATGCAATGTAAACACCAGTTATAAGTATATAATATGTATACCTACGTATTATTTTAATAACTATGCTTAGCAAACTACAATAATAATCAAGCATTAATTATTTATTTTATTTTACTTTATTGTTTCTGTTCTCTTTCTAGTTCTCACAATGCAAAATGTGTACGTAGGAGTATAATATGAAATGCAAACACCAGTTACCACCTTACATTTTAATCATTTGCTAATAAATACATTTTTATTTATTACTATTATAATTTCAACAACTATGCTTAACAATCCACGGCTATTTTATGTTTTAATTGGTTATTTAATTTTTATTTTATTCTTTCTCTTCTCTTTCTTTTCTTTTGCTATGCTAAACAAATAACAGTTAGGTACTATATTTTAAACTTTTTTTATTATTTTATTTTATATTCTTTCTATTCTTTTTATTTCATCAATTTTCTTTCTTTTTTGTACAAATCATTCTCCACATGTTCATACCCATAATTATTTGACTGTCTTAAAACGAGATAATACTCCTAGTTTGGCAGTCAAAATTTAATAAATAATGTATATAAATGTATAATATTGTGCTAAATAAACAAATACATAAAAAAAATAAAAATCGGAGAGCTACTACATTTTGACTCCAAATAATACATGAATGTCTTAAACACAACAGTTTTGAAAGGCGGGTATGGGTACCGCCGCCCCGGGAACATTGGATAACCACCACCTCTGCCATAAGTCATCCCAAGTGGTTCACTACGTTTGGTGAAATGGGTGGTTAGGGGTGCCCGGGTTTATGGGGTGTGGTTTGTCAAGGTCTTGGCCTATGTGTCTGTGCACCTGCCGCGTGGCTGGTCGAATCGAGAGAGAAATTGCTTGATGAGGTATTTTGACCCCTCTAGCCAGAATCCTTTAACCTATTGCCTTGCACCGCAGTTGAATGGATGGATTCATACGTCCGTCACTCCTGGACACATGACCCCCCGACTCCAACCAATCCCTCACATGGCGTCCGGGTCACCAATATGGGTATACTGATCTTACCAGGTATCAATACTTCTGTGGCGGTCACTTAACCCGCTCTGCGAAGTTTACCGCTGCGCCACTGACGTCCGCAGAATACGCTGGAAGATACGAACTACCTACCATTGCAAGGCCGTCTAGGAATAATCCGCCACCTACGCGAAAGAGCTAGAACGTCTGGCTGTACCAAACAAGTGCACGCAGAAAGTTCTAGCGATATCTCGGCTTTGCGTGAGTTCACCCGGCGTTACCTACCGTCAGCGAAACTACTTGCTCGTCCGGCAGAGTATAAAAGCAAGCACGAGCCGCATGCAGTTCAGTTTTAAGTCTAGTTTCCATTCATTGGTCGACTCACCTACACATCGGGCTGTGATACAACAAGTGCAGTGTAGTAACTCTCTACCTGCCCGCGCGGGGCACGGGCCTCGCGCAGTCAACAGTAAACACCATTTATCCAGTGTGACCCAGGAGCATTCCAGCACCTTCGAGGAACTTCATTAACTACCATCTCGACATGAGATGTCAGGCAACGCACCAGCAACCCAGTAGCCATCAACCGGCCTCCTGCAACGAGCAGCAACAGCACTCCTGCAACGAGCAGCAACCAGCACCTGGCAACGCGCCAGCAACAGCATCCTCACCGCCTCTCAAGGTTCCTTCCTGCGTCACGTGTGTGCTCCGACTCAAAGGACACATAGCCGCCATATCCCGTCAACACGACGTCGATCGACCGCCTGGACCAAGGTCACGTCTACACCGCCACGGTGTAGGGCAACACGCCGGTTTCCTGAAGACCTGTGATCTTCACCGCCGTAGTCTCCTGACCTTCTTCACTCGTCATAACGCAGCAGCATCACTACTGGCACCACTGTCACTCCGCTCCGCTTCGACCTCGCTACGTAGCGCACCAATAAAGACTGACTCACTACATCGACTGGACGCCTTTTATTTCTCGTTCTGTCTCCCGCTCCCTCACTTCCATAAGTGTCACGGGGATTTGATAAATGATTAGAAGGCATTAATTTAACAGATCCACTTTTTTTTATTTTAATTGTCAAACACAATTAACGCGACACAATAATAAATCTCAGAAAATTGCGAGGCTAAATCTGACAGCTGGACACACCAAGACACTTTGGACGGGAATGATTTTGCGGTAGTAATTGGAACTACAGTTAGTCTGTCCGGTGTGACCAGCGTTAACATTGCCAGTAGAATAAATATTATTATAAGCAATAATTATTATCAGCCTGAAACACTCATCTACATTGAAAAAATCTTCCGAGAAAAGATTCATGCCGCCAACGGGACTTGAACCCATGACCTTCTGATTGCCGGTCAGAGCAATGTCGGCTTATCTAATACCCGCCAAATAATTCAATATATACTAGTGTTTCATTCAACAATTACTGCTTATTAAATTTTTCCACCTGAGAACAACCAACTTTATTTTTGTGAGAGAGACATTGTTAGTGCTAAATCTCTCGCTAGGTGGCGACGAGACTAAATTATGTATATATTTTTTGGTGAAATACTTTAACTTGTCAAATAAAAATTATAATTTTTTGATTATTTGATAAGCTAACGTTTAAGACAAGATTTTTATGCATAGCACAAAGGGTAACAATTATTCTAAGCAATAATTATCAGCCTGAAACACTCATCTGCATTGAAAAAATCTTCCGAAGAATAAATATATTTTACATTAAACAGTTTCTCGCCATACTCGAACCTATTTCCTCTCAGAACTTCCTCTTAATCCTTTCCTTAAAAAAACCTGCCACACAGCATCCCATAAGATTTTATAGGACCTGAGGAAAATTATTATCCTGTGTGGAGATAATGTAAAAAAACAGTGCAACTCACTCATTTAGGACATTTTTGCAGTTACCACAATTTAATACTAAGCCATTGATTTCTTCCATCGCTTGAAATTTTTACTCTCTGGACAAAATACGCGCTTTATCTGGTCAGAAAACGTTGCACAAGTCATTTCATTTCATGGCGGTCTGTCGCTAACTGAAAGTGCATACACAGGATAATTCGATAAAAAAATGTCTGTGTTTTTGTGCGAAACTGCACCCAGCGGTACCAGCGATACCTGTCTATATTATTTTCAAGCACACTCATCTGGATAGGGTTCTAACTGGATTTTTTTTTCAAAAATGATCTTTTAATGCAAAGCATTTCTTTTACTCATTCTTATAACTAATATAATTTTGAGGGCCATTTTTCGTATTTTCATCAAAGTTCTAACAACAAGCATTTAGAAAATCATTCATTTCACAAAGGTTCTAATATCACAGGCGCATTATGGTTCACCACTTTGGTTGGATCGGGTTCTAACTACGCCTTTCCATGTCAAAATTTGTAAAGTTCAGTTTTCAAAGTTTGAAAATATGAATTTTCGTGATCTATTTAACAATTTTAGTTAATTATATTTAAATGATAAATATTTAAGTAGCCCTAGCTCCGATATGTACATAATTAGAACTTTGTGCAATGAATTATTATGCCCTGGCTGGTTGCGTATGGTTCTATGTATTTGCAAGTTTAGGTATGTTAAAAAATGTTAAGTTTACGTCCTATTTAATTATTTTTTTAAAAATATTTTCATTTAAAATACTTTACACAAGTTTCAACCTCAAAATCGGAAAATGGTAAAAAGGTTATAAGAAATCGTTTTAGCAAACTTTGACACCTCATTAGGGGTACACAACCCTAGGGTTTTAATTTCTCCTTTACCTTATATTTATATAGGTATCCAAGGTAGGTGGCAATGTCCTTTCAAATGCAGTATCTAACTGCGACGCGACCGCATATAAACGGTAAAACAGCTGGAAAACTGTCGAATCAACCATCAAATAGAGGACATCATTTTATTTTATCTTTTATTTCATTTTTTCGGCGACCAAAGGATTAAAAAAACCTTTGAAGCCGGGTCTACGACGCATTAAAAATACACGAAACAGCTAGAATTTACCCCCTAGCGCCCTGAAAAATATCAACTTCGGACTCGCTTTAATCGAATCAAAAGCTCAAATAAAAAATAAAAATCACAGTGTGCGATTCTCATGCGGTAGAAGTGAAACGTTTACAAAACTAAAGTAGACAAGAATGGGGACTACGAACCACTTTTTTTATCAATGTGAAGGATGATTTTTTTCCATATTTTTGTCGTCGAATTCCAGTGCACCTTTTCCTATACATTTGGTAATCTTATTAGTATTTGTGTTTTTTTCTTCAGAGTCGCTAGATTTAATTTTTTTCGTGTTTTCTTTGCCTGTTCATTTTGAAGTGGTTTGAAGATTGGATATTGATTTTACGAAAATTAAAAAGTATAATTTTTTTTTGGATTTTGTAAGATTTGATCCTTGGTCCGCTAAATGTTTGGCCGCTCTGCTTCGTCTTCATACCACTACACCAAAAGAGACTTGCGAGGGACCGTGGATTTATCGTATTATTGGAACCGAGTCCCGTGAATTAAATAAATATTTTATTGCTATCTCATTCTCTCGCAGTCTAAATCCTATAGATGTACATATGTGTTTGTCTCATTTTAGCGTCGCTCGCTTCCTTTCATCGAGTTTCAAATCACAACGGCGGAAGTTTTCACTTCAAAAATTGTATTATTACAAACTCGTCTCGAAATTCAACAGTTTCCTGCTTGTATTTGTACTTTTATTACATTAATTTACGGCGTGATGGTTATTTAGTTAGTTAGTTAATTTGTATGATTTTCATGATCATTAGAACTTTGTCTGAATAGATATAAGAGATGTGTAGGTGTTGTGTTTTCCAGAAATCTATTGTGTAGTTATTATTCACAATATAATGTTCGGTTAAATCGACTTTCAATTAGGTTCTAATTACGAGAGAAACTGAGTACCTGCTTAACCATTAAAAGCAAATTTACCTCATTTCGTGAATGCCAACTCCTTGTTAGAAGTATCTTAATTATTGTGTAATGTATTTATTAACTATTTAATTACCTCTAGTAATACAATGTTAGTTTTCAACGTTCACGCAATTTAGAGCATTAAAATGTCGAGCACCTACTCGTACATACCAACTCGCACAATACAATGTTAGTTTTCAACGTTCACGTAATTTAGAGCATTAAAATGTCGAGCACCTACTCGTACATACCAACTCGCACATTAACGGCCGTTGTTCCCAACTTTTCGATCGACCAATCTGAGTCTGCAATCAGCTAAGCGATTTGTAAGTATTTTTTAACGCTCGATTCGCGTTGTTCCCAAATATTGTATCGTTGATTATCTTAAGTGACTCCGCCCACTTTCATAGACAATAAAATGGCATCAAAGTAAAAAATTCGGTTTTAAATTAATATTAAAGAGTTCATTGTTGTATTTCTTATTAACACACTTCATTTCTTTTAAATACTGTTGTGAGAATGGTTTTTGGTGGTACTCCTGCTTTTAAAATATGCAAGAGCGAGACGGCAGATACAGGGTATAAAAGGTGACGAATGCTACTGCTCGCTCTTCTTTAGCTCCGACAGCTCTATTAGCTAGCACTAAGCTTTACAACACAGACGTGTCAATATTGTGCAAATAAATAACAACTTTTATATTTTTAGCAAATGTATAAAAAATATTAAAAATAAAGTGTCAGCTTGACCTTTGCCGCTGGCTGTCGCGTCGGTACCTCGTGGCGTCGTCGCCACTCTGTTGACACTTTTTAAAACTTTGCTTTGCTGAGGCGAGCTTAATCCACTAGTCCGTTTTCCTTAGATTGAGCGATGCTTGTGTACTGCTCAAACTGCTCAATTTTTTTAAATGACCCACCTTAGTGTATACCCAATATTTACAGTATAGTTATTTAAAAGGTGTGAAATATCACAGTTTAACTACACTCTTTAGATAAATAAGTGAAAAGGGGTTGTTTTAATAGAATCAGAAACATAATATTGATAATAGTTGAAATAAGTACGAAGGTCCCTAAATACTTTGTGAAAGGATAAACGAACCGCCCTCCCTTTAGGACGTCTATCAGTTTTGATGATCAGAACACTAAATTAATTTTAATGGATTCCTGCTCCACTATTTTCAATAAAATCTTAAATGATTTATAAGGGTACGTACTGTATTATTTAACGGTCGTTAATCATAGATCAATAGATTATCCTTTGAGTTGGAAATTCTAGAACCATTAAATTGATAGCCTTTTGATGGATAATTAGAAACCACGATTGGCTTGTTTTATTTGATCATTTATTCTGATGAAAAATGAAATGAAAGCTTTTGAAAACAACATTATACAACGTAAAAAGGGTTTTAACTGAGCAGATAAATGGAGAGATGTGGCAGAAGTAAATACAATGAGCAAGCGAATGGAAGATACAGTCGCAGATGTCCTAAGAAATATATGGTAAGAAGGAATCAGCAGAATTGAAGCATTCATGAAAATGAATTGTATGGCGATCCGCGATTTGTGGTAGATAGCCAAATCTGAAATTGATATTATTTTATTAAAAAAAAGCTTTCTCTAGCCAATTTCCTTTGTATTTCGGATGTTGGTAAAAATCTTTTATTTTACTGAAAATGCCGTTAAAATTGTACGAAAGAAAAATCAATTTATCATGGTCAGTAGTGGCTTTATAGGTTGTCAAATTGAAGCAACTATTGGGACAGCAATTATTGGATAACCAACACCTCTGCCATAAGCGACTTAGCAGGGGTGGCCGGGTTCCAGTGACGTATTTCCTTTTCCGTTAACTAATGCGAGGCAACCATGCTTCGAAATCAACACGGGTTAGTAACGCCATTTCTCCTCCAAACCCATGTTCAGTGGAAGGCTAGCGGCACCCTATTGTGCACTTGTTGGTAACGCCATTTCTCCTCTTAACCTGTGTCCAGTAGAAGGCAAGCGGCATCCCATTGTGCACGGGTTTGTAACGCCAATTCCCTTCACAAATCCGTGTTCAGTACGAGGCACGCATCCTCCAAACGTGATTATAACATCAAAAAGGAAGTGTGTGCATACACGCACAATATAATGGATGGGCAATAAAACGTAAACAGCCTTACTAATAAAATAAAAAAAAAACACTTTAAAATATAAAAAAGTAAGTATACCTTAAAAAGAAAGTCAGTATAATTTAATTTTGTATGTTATTAATATATTTTTTTTATTATTCATTTTTTGGTAACAGTGAATTTAGTCCACCTCACGGATAATACGGAGCGTTCGTGTTGTCGAGGTTCAATGCGCGGATAATACGGAATATTCCTTTTTTAACTAATAGACAAACAAATATTACATTTTTCGGAAGTACAAATGATATAAAATAAATGAAATAATGTTATTTTGTTTGAACCATTTGTATATTTGTTTAAAGCCGACCGGTTTCGGAACGACCATTCCTTCCTCAGGTACTGTTTGCCCTGAGGAAGTAAACGAAAACCCTTTAAATCCTTTCGAACGGTCGTTCCGAAGCCGGTCGGCTTTAAACAAAAAAAATACAAGTGGTTCAAACAAAGTAACATTATTATTACAATAAACGCCCGGGTTGCCGGCATTAAATTTGATTTGAAAAAAACATGGTTTCATTTATCTATGACGGATAACCACAAAGTTATAGCTACATTCAAAAGTTATAAAATACATTCATTTCAAAATAAAAACATAAAAGTACCTACTTCGAATTACTGGGTTGAGGTTCAAACTACGAAAGTTGCATGTCATATTAATTTAGATATACATCCCAAGTTTTTTATGGTTTGTTTGGCAAAGCACAGTTTGTCTGTCTAGCGGGTATGTGTAATTATTCTAATCATGCTCTGCTGTTATAAATACAGGTACGAACTTGTATATAATGCATTCACTTAATGTCATAAATAAATTATTGTTTTATTATGGCAATAATATTTTTTACGTTTTATGCACCGCTGAGGACGCGTGCCTCGTACTGAATACGGGTTTGGGAGGGGAATTGGCGTTACAAACCCGTGCACAATAGGATGCCGCTTGCCTTCTACTGGACACGGGTTTGGGAGGGGCATTGGCGTTACAAACCCGTGCACAATAGGATGCCGCTTACCTTCTACTGGACACGGGTTTGGAGGTGAAATGGCATTAGGTACAAACCCGTGTTGATTTCGAGGCATGGTTGCCTCGCATTGAACACGGAAAAGGAGATACGCTCCGGGTGAGGTTTGTATAATTCTTAACGGCAGATGTGTCTGCCCACCTATCGTGTGGCGGACCGCATTTGAAGGGACTGGTTGAGGGGGAACTTTTGACCCCTCCAGCAGGACTATCTCGACCCACCACCTTGCAGTGGGAGGATTGATTTATACGTAATATTATCCGGGCAGATGTGTGAGGATGGAACTCGCTGTAACGCTGTTCGAAATGTTGTCTAAAGAAGGAGGTAGCGCAACACGGTATAATAACCCAAAAATAATGCACTGTAATAATTTTGGCCGTGAAAATATAAAATTATATATGAAGAGAAGTACACAAATATGTTTATTGTGTAGCCTTTTATCATATCTGTGCTTTTAAAATTTATTTTTTCTTTGACTGTGAAAATAATTACTCTTAAAGCCTTTGTCATCTTTGGGGATGCTACGTGGGGGGCCTTTTTGAGGAATGGAAGGAGTAGACATGGGACTTATAGAGATCCAGTATGAGGGAGGAAACGCAGAGGCCAAATCATTCAATTCATTTCATTTTATTTAATCATTTTAAAAACATAACAAAAATTAAAATTTTGAAGCGTTTTTAAAAGAGAAAAAATATTAATATTAATAAGCAGATTTAAGTAATTTAACAAAAAAAACAATTGATATTTTATCCATAAGTCTTCGATGCCAGCCTCCTGTATTCAGTCGTTTACTTTTAACAGCTAAAAGGCAGCCGCCATCTTTTCTGCGGCCTCTACCACCATCTCTGTTTTTCCTGGATAATGGAAACTGCCATAGAATAACTTCTGGTTGTACACACTAAAGTTCAGCCAAGTCTCAGTAAGTCCTATGACATCAAAATTGTTTACCAAATCATTCCATGGCCAAGCTGTTGAGCTCAATAAAGAGTTGTAGAAATTACTTTTTCTTGCGTCTCACATTAAGACTTGCACGATGATGAGTAAAACGCGTGTAAATTCTAGAATTTGCCTCCAATAACATTACAATTAAGGTTAAATCTGAAAACAGCGAGCGATTCCGACAAAATAGGTCAATTTAATCTATCTTATGTAGTATGGTTTATACACAGATCACTTATGTCTAGGTAGGTACGTAGATTTGTTCAAAAATCCATCGATTATGCTGAAAGCTCACGTAAAATATATAAAATTATACATTTGGGTCCTTGTGCGTATGCTGATCTTTTTTAAAGTGCCTCTGACAAAATCGAATTCCCGATCACAAAACCTCCCGAAAAAGGGAAGAAAAATTGTTTTTATTTTACAACATTATTAAAGTAAAATCAGAATAAAGCCAGCAAAGAAAAAAAATCACTATACTTTTTGTATGAAACCCGTAAATTACACTTTTATTTTATACTTTACATATTTTATATATTAAATTAATGAGAGCAATATTAATTTTTATTTTTTTCTTAATGAGTAAAACCTCAAATTGTATTGTGTAATTATGAAGGCAATATTAAAGCAATCTTTTTAGAGTAAATTGCCCATCAAACTATATCGAAAATCTGAAATAGAAAAATTAGAAAAAGATACGCTCGAATCTTGGAATCGAACCCATGAACGAAAAAGACACGGTCACATCTAGGATTAGCACTGCCCCAGTAAGGCTAGGTTTCTGGGTTTGATTCCTACACGTGACCGTCGGATGTTCAGTTCAGATTTTCGATTGAGTTTCGCTAATATTGTCTGCGATAATTAATAACTAATTTTATTATTTACTCAATAGATTGCTTTTATCATGGAATCATAAGAAATAAATGAAAATGTACAAGTTTCTACGAAAAACGTAGTTAATATTCAATGCGAAGTGGAATATTCTGATCATTGTTGTTTTTATTGCAAAATTCCGACATTTTCCATAAAACCTTTTTCTTCATGACAATAATCGTATTTTAATTTTGGGTTTTTATGCCATTTTGTGCTTCCATCTTCTTTGCCAACGTTTTGGACAGCGTTAGGATGATCATCATCGATCCATCTGCCCTGATTTTAGTTTGGAACAGTTAAAAATGGCTTAATTTGATGTGGTCTAATTAGCTCAGTAGTCATAGTAATTTGGGGGGCGGCATGGGAACCACCGCCCGGAACCATTTATTGGACAATAAGGTGGGTCATTTAAAAAAATGTTATTTTTAAATTCTAAGAGCGATAAAAGGGTGCCAAATGGTTTGAATACGACGTGCTTAAAAATTTTCAAATTTCTGATACAATCTTCTTTCTCCGGATTCACTTCAAAGTTTTGAAAATTTTCATTCTAAGGTGTTATTTCTAGTGTTTATAAAAGTTACTATGAATCCTTTAAATCATATTTTTTGTTATCTTCCGTAGCAAATGTAGTATATTTTTACGAAATCATTTGCAAAAGTCCCAAGATTGGGTCTCGCAAATAATGCCGAAATTTGAGAGTAAGAAGGATTTTGCTGGTATTTGCTGGAATACACTTGCCTTGAGATAATTTAAATTATATTCATACATTTTTTAATAAATAAATCAAAATAATGTCTCTATTTCGTATTGCATTAAAAAAGTTTATTTTTAATGGTTTACCAAACATTTTTTAAAGATTTAACAAAGGTGGGTTTTTCACTATTATGTGAAATTTCTAAGTCAATCCGGAGGAAGAAGATTATATCCAAATATTATTAAAAAAACGTGATTTTATATCTACATTTAACACCATTTTTTCACTATTAAACAAACGAAAATAAGATTTTTTCCCCATACAGTCGGGACCCACCCTATTGGACAACCAACACCTCTGCCGTAGGTCACCTAATTGGTTCGCTACATCTGGTGACTTGGCAGAGGTGCCCGGGATTATGGGGTGAAGTTTGTCCAGGTATTGGCCTTCCTACTGTGTAGCGGGCCGGATCAGGAAAGACTGGTTGTGGGTGAATCTTTGACCTCTACGGCCAGATTTTGTCGACCCATCACTTTGAACCGCAGTAAGAGGGATGAATTCATACGTCTGTCACTCCTGGACACACTGACCCTCAGATTTCCACCCTTTTCATGCCCTTTTTCTTAGGTTAGGTTACGGACTATTTAAAAAAAAAAAGAAAATACTTATATTTAATGACTTTTCAAAGGAGTATTGATATGCCACTTTGTCGAGTTGTCATGGAACCCCCAAAACTATCATTTTTTACTTAATACGCTAAGGTATTCGCGGTAAAATATAAATTATGAAAAATTGCATGCATTATGTACTGTTTCTATATAACCTGCTAAACAGTAAAATAGATAGTCCTGAATTGCTCTCCGTCATTAATTTAAATGTCCCAATGAGGCGTACCAGGCACACTTCCCTTTTTCATATTGAAACTAACAACACTAATGCAGCAAGTAATAACTCGCGCAATCACAACTTGTACCCACTACGAATAATTACTACACTTAGAAATTTGCTTAGATAAAGAACGCCGGGCTCTCGGAGCGGCCTGGCGTGTTTTGGTCGGTCTCGTTATTTTTCAATAATTAAGAGGGATATTTCATGTATTGAGTCCTTAAAAGTATCAAAAAATGTTCCTTACCGTGTTAAAATTACCTAAGTGCATTGAAAATAATTTTTATGTGAATACTGTGGCCGTGCAACGAGTTTTTAATTTTATGTACCGGACAATATGGTTAATTATAAGATTCATTCTAAATGCTGTGTCTAAAATCTCAGACGGGCATCGAACACTCGCCAGATGTGACCATCCCTTCGGCTGTTGGACAACCCAGGGATGCCCCTCGCCTACCCCGCACCTACACTGCACCCCCGCTGCCGCCGTCAAGCAGCATACATTATGACCGTTATGACCTGCCCGTTACATCGGCCACTGGAGCGGCCTTTCGCAGAAAGAAAGAGAAACAAAATGAGAACTGGTGGCCTCTGCACTCTGAGCTACACACCCCGCCCCCGCCGCGCCGCCCTTCCTGTCCCACCGCCCCACGCACAGAGAAGGATGACATTGGTCGGAGCCCGCATACTGCGTTCTTAGATCTACAGTGATAAGACATTATGTGACACAAACATTTTACAAGGATATAAGAACTTTACAAAAATATGAACATTTTACGATGATACAAAAATAGTTGCTGTGATAAGACATTATATATTTTTTCTTTTAGTGTTAGTTAATTAAGTTGTTAGTGCATTGCAGTAAATTGTTTGTATTGATTTTCACTATTGTTATGTGTTGTATATTTATTAGAGGTAGGTTTGAATATGTGTAACGGTGTTTTTATGAGGTTAAGGTAGTTTTTATATGTAGTCCTTGGAGGAAGGGAATGGCCGACAGAGGTGTCGATGAGGCTCGCTACCCATCACATCGCCAACCCTTTGGTAGCGCAAAGAGGAGGACGGAACGGGAACAATGTCGAATTGGTACGTGGAATATCAGAGGAGGGATGGAAAGAAAGATGAATGAATTATGCGAAACAATGGATAGTAAATGTTTGGACGTACTTTGTGTGACAGAGAGTATGAAAAAAGAGAGCGGTACGATGCAGCACAACGATAAGCTTGTCATCTGGTCTGGGAGACCAGATACGGAGAGGGCTTGTCAGGGTATTGCAGCGTTACTGTCTCCCAGAATGGTTGAATGCATGTCGCAAAATGAATGTGTAAGTCCGAGAATAATGTGGATCCGATTCAAAATTGGTTGACAAGGATGTTTCTGGTTATTTGCTATGCTCCTGTTAATTCTGAAAGCGACGAAGTGAAAGATGATTTTTGGACTGGTGTGAACGATGTAATGAGATTAAAAAATGAGAATGAAAGGATTGTAATGGCGGGCGATTTGAATGGGTGGGTGGGAATTGGACGTGACGGATTTGATTCAGCTTTAGGTAAGTTCGGGGATGAAAGAACGAATGACAATGGGAATAGAATACTTGAAGTATGTTTAGAGTAGAACCTGTTTGTATCAAATACTTTTTTCGATCACAAATGTGTCCACCAATATACGTGGGAAAGAGGAAATGAAAGATCAATAATTGACTTTGTGGTGATTGACTCTAGGTTGAGAGCCGTTACCGAAGACACAAGAGTGTTCAGGGGGGCGGAGGTTGAAACTGACCACTTTCTGGTGGTGTCGAGAGTAAACCTCTTTCGCGGCTGGGGCTCTAAAGTGAAAACGATATCAACTCCAACAAGAGTCAAAGTAGAAAAACTGCAAAACATTAATGTCAGAAGTGAGTATGAGAATTGTGCAGAGATAAGATTGAATGAGAAGGAAATGGATGGTCAAAGCATTGATGAAACATGGAACCACATAAAGGTGAGTCTTTGTGAATCTGCTAGAGATGTATGTGGAATAAGTACGCAAGGTAGAAAGAAAGGTGACGCATGGTGGGATGACGAGATCAAAGCATTGGTCTCAGAGAAGAAGAAAGCATGGTTACATCTGATAGCGGCTGGCACTGTTTCTAGCGAAGAGAGAGATAGAGCGAAAGAAGTTTATAAGGGATGTAAGAAAAGAGTAAGTGTTGGAGTGAAAGAACGAAAGAAACGCCTGGAAGAGGAAGAGGGAATAAAAATGACAAAACACTTCCAAGAAAACATTAAACTGTTTTGGAAGGAGGTCAAAAGGTCCCGGAGTGGTTCAGAGAACGGAAGTCATAAAATCGAAAGATGGAAGAATGTTGACGAATGAGGAAGAAATAAAAGAGAGATGGATGAAATATTTTGAGGAGGTCTTCGAAAGCAACCCGGATGATAGTGAGGCCAATGGTGAATCGGGTATGAACGATGACGGAGTGAATGTTACCAAAATCAGCGTGGATGAAATAAAAATCGATAAAATGCATGAAGTAAGGTAAGTAAGGCTGTTGGTTTCGACAATATTGCTGCCGAATACTTTAAAGGAGATAGTCATATTATTCTCACATGGTTGTGCAAACTTTTTAACCAGTGTTTAGAGGAGGGTTACACGCCATTAGATTGGAGAAGGGCTGTAATCATGCCGTTACACAAAGGTAAAGGGTCACGTATGGATTGTGGGAATCATAGGGCTATTAGCCTGCTAAGTTCAGTCGGCAAGCTGTACGGAAGAATATTGATTGAAAGGGTAAGAATGGAAACAAAGGATAAAATATGGGATGTGCAAGGTGCCTTTATGAGTGGAAGGGGATGCATAGACCAGATTTTCTCCTTGCGTATGCTCACTGAGAAGTTTCTGGCGAAAAACCAGAAACTTTTCTGCGCTTTTGTAGATCTACAAAAAGCATACGACCGAGTCGACAGGAAAAAGTTATGGAAGGTGTTGTCCAAGTATGGAGTGAATACAAATCTCATACAGGCAATTGCGTCTCTGTACGAGGGAAGCGTTGCGTGTGTTAGGGTGAACGGTGGTTTTACGGGGTGGTTTGATATCACAAAAGGTGTCAAGCAAGGCTGCGTAATGTCGCCATGGTTATTCAATCTATACATGGATAATTGTATGCAAGAATTAAAAGAGGTGGGATTGGGCTCGAAATTGGGTAATCTGAAAGTATGTTGCCTGTTGTATGCTGATGATGCGGTGTTGATTCTAATACTGTGGAAGATCTACAGTCTCTCGTATCTAGGATGAATGAAGTATGTATGAAGAATGAGTTAATGATGAATGTAAGTAGGTCTAAAGTCATGGTGTTTGAAAGAGAGAGTACGAAAACAGTATGCAACATAGTTGTGAATGATGAATACTTGGAGCAGGTGGATGAGTTTGTGTATCTGGGTAGTGTGTTTACGAGAGATGGGAAGGCTGATAGAGATATTGGAAGAAGGGTGAATGCCGGTAACTCCATTAATGGTGGACTGAATGCTGTTGGCGCTAATAAAAAACTGTCAAAAGAAGCGAAGCTAGCAGTCCACAATGGAGTCCTGGTACCTACCCTGATGTATGGCAGTGAGGTATGGAACTGGCAGAGGAAGGATAAAAGTAAGCTGAATGCTGTTGAAATGAGATCCCTGAGACGTATGTGTCGTAAAACAATGTATGATCGTGTGAGAAATGTGGATATCCGCAAAGAATGTAAGGCTGATGTAAGCATAATGAGTAAGATTAAGAAAGGGACCCTCAGATGGTTTGGGCATGATGAGCTAATGAACGAAGAAAGTAGTGTAAGAAGAATATATGACGCGAATGTGAATGGTAGAAGAAGTCGGGGACGCCCGAGGAAGACGTGCCACGATCAAGTGAATCAAATACTTGAGTCGGGCCATGTCAAAAGTCAGAATAATAGAAGAGAATGTATGAGACGATGTATGAATGTGAGTGAGGCAAAGAGTGTGTGCCAAGACCGAGTTGTTTGGCGGTCCGTCCTCTCTGCCTACCCCTGCGGTGAAACGGCGTGATGGTTAGTTAGTTTGTTAATAGAAATTTGCAAACATACAAAACTAATTTATTAAATTTCTTGGCGTGATATACTTAAATGCATATTATAAATTTTAAAACTACTTACACTTAACCTTTCACTAAACCAACCAGTAAATTACAATTAGTGAACATATAATTCTTGATTTTAAAATGTCTCTTTCTCTCTCCCCCCCCCTTTTTCTTTTTTAAATTATTATTACTTGTTCATTCACTAATGAAGTTTAAAACCGTTCACATGTCAGGCGAAACTGCCAAATGACATAGTATGGACTTACGTAATAGGTACATAACCATGTCAAAATTTAATACTTTGTAACTTGAATTATAATGCACTGTGTATGTCTAAATAAAATTTCGGAGGCGGGTATGGGTACCGCCGCCCCGGGAACCATTTATTGGACAACCAACACCCCTGCCAAAGGTCACCCCAAGTGGTTCGCTACGTTTGGTGACTTAGCAGGGGGCCCCGGGTTCACGGGATGAGGTTTGTCTAGGTCTTGGTGGCGGATACGTTTGCCCAACCACTGCGTGGCGGGCCGGATCGGACGAGACTGATTGAGGGAGGCCTTTTGATCTCTCCAGCCGGATTTCAGTTCAGTTTCAGTGACGGCAGCCCGGCGTTTATTTATTTTAATTCAATTTTATTTTATTTTGATTCTCCCGACCAACCGCCTTGCACCGCAGTGTGAGGAATAGATTCATACGTCCTTCACTCCTGGCCACACTGAGCCCCAGATTCCTACCCACCCCTCATACCTTTTTCCTTCCCATATCTTCTTCTCCTTTCTTTCCCTTAAAAAACCCTCCACATAGCATCCTCAAAGATGACATAGGCCCCTAGGGAAATTGTTTTCCTCGGTGCCTCCTGTGTGGAGCTAATGTAAAAAAAAAACAAATAAATAAATTACAGCTAGAATGACTTTTTGCCGACAAGAGCAATAAAACCAAGAAAGAGAGTTCACTACTCATTTTTCAGTGGATAAGATTATTTTGGTACTGCTTTCTAAACGTCAAACATGTAGGATGAGTCAGTAAAGTTGTTGTCGTCGAAAGTTGCTTTCCTGGAAGCTCGACCAGGCTAGCACAAATACAGAGTGTCCCAAAAGAAAGTATATATTTTGTGGATCGATTTAGAAAAAAGTAAGGGTTCTATCGAAAAATGTTTGTTAAATACTAAAATACACAATTTGGGAATTTATTTCTTAAAAATAATATTGTCCAAATGTAAACCCTCGCGTTCGCGGCATTAATTTAAAGATTCATAAATTTAGAGTAAAATTTCTCACGACGGCTCGGCAGGTAGGCTTCGTGATTGCAGCCATTTCGTGGCGGATATTTCCTTTTAATCGCATCATGGGAAGTCGGATTTTTGACGTACACTTTAGATTTGAGATAACCCCACAGGAAAAAGTCCATAGGGGTTATGTCAGGACCACGAGGAGGCCAATTTATATCACCTCTCCTGGAGATCAATTTTCCAGGGAAAATTTCATGAACTCGTGGCAGAGACGTATTGGACATATGTAATGTTGCTCCGTCTTGCTGGAACCATGTTCTTTGGTTATACCAGTAAGTTTGTAAGGGTGCAACATTAGGTATTTGTACAAAATGCTGTGTAACGATGATCTATGCACATTTAAAGCACTTGCGCGCTTCCGAATCGAAAAGTTTGAGTCGTCACGAAAAGACTGATACACACTCTCTACGTTTTCTACCGTTCTCGATGACCTTGGTCACCCAGATTTTGGTTTTGTCAGCGTTGTACCGATCAAACTTCAAACTTTTTGACCCATTTTCGAATGAGAGGAATGCTTGACGCATCATTGAATTGACGAAAACCTCAAATGTTGCAGAATCTTCTACACGCTACAGTAGCCGAATCACCATTTTTTAAAACTCACGCACGCACAACGCACGGTCGCTCCCGAGAAATGCTTCATAGCGACTAAATTCCCAAGAGCCAGACTACTTGTAACATTTGCTGCTAGCGTCGTGAGCGATTCGCAAATTTCGCATGATTTGGTTGGCAGCATTGCACTCCGAAGGGGCGGCAGATGTTTCGAGATGCTTCGGGAAAGTTCGGGCGCTTCAGTTGACGGCAGTACCACAGATCGAGCAGGTGTTTTTGTGTGACGGGCTGTTATATTGCTGGACTCAAGACATTTTGGATCACGAGAAGTGAGATTTAAATTACTCATATTATTAACAGTTCGAGATTGTGCTTTATAGATTATTTTTAGGGATTACTGATTCATAAATATGTTACGTTTTACGTCACAGGCGCCCATCAGTAATTTTCTTATGTCGTTACAATATAATTTCTTTCTTATTGACACGTGTCGAGAAACTTTAAACATTTACAGCTGGGTACGATACATCGTAACCAGTCACCCCTGATGATTATTTCCGTTGTTTAACTTAGAGTCTCATAGCTAATCATTATAATATGTTCCAAGGGCAGGGTTTGATTTTTTATAATAAATTATACATTGTTCCCAAACCTACTTATTATTGCTACCTAACCTCATGGCTTGCTTGCTGGCTTTGTATGTGATTATTTATTCTATTCATGGATGGATGACCAGGTTTGGAGGGTATGAATTACAAGTAAGTATTTAACGTCACATTGGCGCGCTTCGGCTGAACCTGTCTATGTTTGTTTTTTCTCGCACGTGTTCGCGGTAGTGTTGTTCACGATTATCAAATGGTTTTTACATCTCGATCTGTTATTAATTTGATTCTCACTTTTCCTTGGGTTTATAACAGCCCGTCCCACGACTAACTTGCCGATCTGATATTTTTAATACATAGTTTCACACAGTTTTTTTGCCTTGGTTTCCGTCAACTCATCGGCGTTATTACGCTTTTAACTCATTTTGGCTGCTCAGTTCGCTGGCAGCATACATTATTATTATTTTCCTAGAATTGGTGATTGCATGTGCATTGTCATTTTTCATGTCGTGTTGTTGCATGTATTCTAATAATTTTCTTTCTACCCTACAATCGAGAAATAGGTTATGGATGAAGGAGTAGGTACAAGAAGTAGAACAGCGGCAAAATTCATCATGGCGAAACAGGATGATACACCGGCGGGGTCCGGTTCAGCTTTGTCAATTCCGTCACTTCCGTCGTTTCCGGTTCACAAGTGGAACCTCACCTTTGATGGCTCTGCGGATGTCAGAAATTTCTTAGAACGGGTAGAAGAACTTGCTGTCGCTAGAAACGTAAGTTATGCTTCTCTTTTTTCTTCTGCAGTCGAATTGTTTTCAGGGCAGGCGCTACTATGGTTCAGAGTAAACCGCTCCGCTTTCTCATCTTGGGCGGACATTGTGGTTGCGTTAAAAAACGAATTTGAGCTTTTAGACCATGAAAAGAGGTTATTGGCACAAATAAGATTGACGTTTCAAGGTCAGAAAGAGAATTTTAGTTCTTTTATCACTCGTGTTCAATTGCTGAATAATCGTTTGTCCACTAGGTTGCCGGATGATGAGATCCTAGACATTTTGCGGAGTAATATGTTGCCAAGATATATTCAGAAACTTTCTCTTTCGGAGATCCCTGATTTGTTAACCTTAAAAAAATTAGGTAGGATGATTGAGTTGGCCGACAGCCGTTCAAACGACAGATCAAACACTAGTAATTCTCATCCTATTAATTATTCTAGTAACAGAGGCAATGTGAGGAATCACAGTAAATCTAATTTTTCTAGAAATAACTTTTCTGGTAATAGAGGCAATGAGAGGTATTCGAATGATTTATATATGTCTAGGAACAACCATGCTGGCAATAGTAATAATAACAGAGATTGCAACAATTTGAATTTTTCTAGAAACAATTATTCTAACAATAGAGATGGTTATGTAAATTCTGCCGATCCTAATTTCAATTTCAGGAATAACCGTCGTAATTTTTCGAATGTTTTGCATAACCCGTCAAATGTGAATTCTAGGGAGGTGCACTGCTTTCGCTGCGGGCGTCCGGGGGTCAAGGCTCCTCTCTGCGGCTGCCGTCCTCAAAAAAACTGATGGCCCGTGAGGTCCTGTCGGTGGGCGCTATGACGTCTGCGTTTGCCGAGATTACTTCACGGGAATGGGTTTTGTGGCTGGATACCGTAAGAGATTTTTATAAGAATTTAAGGACTTCGAAGGAGGTGCGAGCGGCCAACAGGGACGGCCGTCCTTACATCTCTTTCCAAGTTTTGAGCACAGGCTACTCTGGTCTTCTAGACTCTGGGTCGCACGTTTCGATTTTAGGAAATAACTTTCATCGTAAATTTTTAGATTTAGGTTTCAATTTGTCAAAATTGGACTCTGATTTCGCTCTAGTATCGGCGACTGGTCATTCGGTTACCTGTTCTTACAAAATAGCTCTCCCGGTGCGTTTTGAAAATGTTGTTAGAACGTTCAATTTTGTTATTATGCCAGACATTAAATCTGACATTATTCTGGGTTGTGACTTTTGGAAAGTTTTCAACATCTGTCCTAAGATCTCAAAATTAATGTCTTGTAATGATTCTGTTAGTAGTGTTCGAGCATCGAATAGTATTGGGCTGGATAGTGAGAAAAATTTATCTCAATCCCAACGCTCCGTCTTGAACGTTGTAGTTCAGGAGTACATGGATTACTCAGGAGATCGGTTAGGCAGGACAGGGTTAGAACATCATGTCATAGACACGGGTGATGTGCCTCCTATCAAACAAAGGGTTTATCCCATTTCTCCGCACTTACTTCCGGAAGTACATAGGGAGCTTGACAGACTCCTAGAGTTAGGTGTGGTAGAACCGAGCAACAGCTCGTGGAATAATCCCATTGTTCTGGTACCTAAGAAAAATGGCACATTCAGGCTATGCCTCGACAGCAGACGCTTAAACGCCGTCTCGAAACGCGACGCCTACAATTTACCGTTAATCTCAGACATTCTCGATAGCTTGGGTGGTGCTCGTTTTCTATCAACTTTGGACTTAAATGATGCCTTTTTCCAAATTCCGCTAGACGAAAAGTCTAAGGAGAAAACCGCGTTCACGATACCCAAGCGAGGGTTGTTTCATTTCGTCACAATGCCGTTCGGTTTACATGGTGCTAGCTCCCGGATGATGCGGCTGATGGATAAAGTGTTAGGGCCTGAATTTGATGGCAAAGTCTTTTGTTACTTAGATGACATCATCATTATTAGTTCATCTTTCGAAGAACATATTTATCTCTTGAGGAAGGTTAAACAGAGACTTCAGGCCGCCGGTCTTACGATTAATGTGCAGAAATCCGTTTTCTGCAGGGACTCACTCAAATACCTAGGTTTTGTCATTGATGATAAAGGTCTCCGCACAGATCCGGATAAAGTCAAGGCAATTGTTGATTTTCCGACCCCTTCGTCACAAAAGAGCTTACGTAGATTCATTGGGGTACTCTCGTGGTATAAGAGATTCATTTTCAATTTTTCTAGCATTGCTTCACCTTTGTATAATTTAACAAAGAAAGAATTCGCGGGTAAGAAATTTGTGTGGAATGATCAAGCGCAATTAGCATTCTCAAAACTTAAAAACATTCTTGTATCCGCTCCTGTTCTCGCATGTCCTGATTTCAAGAAACCGTTCACGATTAGCGTAGACGCTTCAAATGTAGGGCTCGGAGCATGTCTTTCACAAATGGATGATAAGGGGTTAGAACACCCTATTTCTTTCATTTCAAGAACACTTTCTGCTCAAGAGAGGAACCACTCTACCACAGAAAGAGAGTTAAATGCTATGATTTTCGCGTTGGAAAAATTCAGGGGTTATATTGAGGGTTCGCCTATTCCGGTAAAGATTATAACAGACCACTACAGCCTGAAGTGGTTGACCAGCTTAAAATCGCCTTCAGGACGGCTCGCGCGCTGGGCAGTCAGGTTACAACAGTTCAATTTTGAAATTATTCATAGAAACGGTAAGGACAATGTAATTCCTGACGCGTTATCACGGGATCCTTTACAGGTTAATACGATCAGTCAAAATTTTTCTACATCGGACCAATGGTACGTCAAATTAAAGGAGAAAATTTTGGCAAATCCTGAGAAGTATCCGGCGTGGAGAATTACTAACGATAGGCTCTATAAACATATCCAGAGTATGGAGGCTTTACATAGGTCCTACGACTGGAAAGAGGTAGTTCCGAAGGAACTCAGGAATAGTTTAATTGTACAGCACCATGTTCCTCCTACTTGCGCCCACTTTGGGATTTTAAAAACCCTGAACAGAATTAGACACAAATATTATTGGCCTAAAATGTCTGCTGATGTAAAAGCTTTCATCGGTAAATGTCAGATATGCTTAGGTTACAAGAGTACTAATTTGTTACCGCCAGGTTTGATGGGAAATCCCAAATTGGTTCAGCGCCCTTGGCAAATGATTGCAACTGATTTACTGGGGCCTTATCCGAGTTCATACAAGAAAGGTTATACTTATCTCTTGGTAGTTTCTGATTTCTTTTCTAAGTACACGAGGCTGTTCCCGCTGAGGAAGGCTACTGGGTTGAATATTGCTTCCATTTTAGAGAATGAAATTTTCCTGAAGTTTGGAGTTCCGGACACCATTGTGTTGGACAATGGTCCTCAATACATTTCACGTGATATGAAAGCTTTAGCCAATAAGTTTCATATTCGTCACCTGTTTTATAACTGCAGATATCATCCTCAGAACAATCCTGTGGAACGTGTTAACAAGGTTTTGGTAGCAGCGCTTGGTTCGTATGTTGGATCTGACCACAGAACCTGGGCGAATCATCTTCCAGAAATTGAGTTAGCCATTAACACGGCAGTCCATGAAGTCACAGGTTACACTCCGTTTTTTCTCAACTTTGGCAGAGAGATCATCATTTCAGGAAAAGATTATTTAGGCACTGATTTCAATGCTGAAGAAATTACGTTTGCTAAGCGTGACTCTTGGGCGTCAGGTTTAGAAGAATTGAATGACATTTTTTCACAGGTACGGACATCGTTAAGGCAGTCATACGAACGGAACAAGCTGAACTACAACTTGCGTCGTAGAGATATTCAATTTAGGGTTGGGGAAACCGTATGGAGGCGTTCATTCGTATTATCAGATGCAAGTAAACACTTTTCAGCAAAATTGGCACCTAAATTCATTAGGAGCAAGATTATTGGGAAAATTTCTCCAGTAGCATATCAGTTAGCTGACATGAATGGCAAAAAACTGGGTATTTATCATTTAAAAGACATTATTAAATCTGAAACTCCAGTTGATCATTAGGGTTATTTCAATAGGGGTTGGGTTCTCTTATCTCCGTTGAGAGATTTTCTTTGTCATTTTATTTGTATGTTATATGTGTTCTATGTATTTGCATGCATGTCCAGCAATTGCATGTGGATCATTCAGCGTGGTGACGTGACTTATCCTTACGTCCTCACGTTGATTGCATTGTCCTTGTGAGTGTTTGTGGTTTCAGATATTACACTTATGTCTTGTTCTTTGCAAGTGTAATTGAGTATACTTAAAGTTATATGAAGTTCAACGTGTGAAAGTGACTGATCATCATTTTCATACATTGAATTTACTTGTTATTTCGGTTTGTTTCCCTGTAGCAAAACCGTTTATACATAGTTTTCAAAACCTTTTATATTAATTTTTTTATTGAACTATTTTCTGTGTATTGTGCGGATTTATAGAGGTGTTTAGCGTAGTATCATTATTGCTATTAGTGCGTAGAAACCTAGAATACCTTATTGTTTCACTTACATTATGTTGGTGTCTTTTGGAATAATTTCCATGGGAAAAAAAAAAATATTTATATGAAAAAGGCTATAGCTTCAGAAGCTCAAAATTATCTATTTTTCATATCGTTTTAGGAAACGTATGGCATGGGCATTGTTCCAATTTGTTTACTCTGGTTATGGTGATGGTTGTTTTTCACACGCAATAGTGAACATATTCCTTAAGGTTCTATTCTATGATACTTAAGTTATTATTTTATGATATACATAACATCGGTGCATATATTTGATGAGTAAGCATAATATAAATACATTTATTAAGTTAATTCCGCTGTGGATTTTTGTTTTAAGATTATTATAAAGGGTTTTGTAATTGTTTTGTTTTACAATATTGGTTAATCAATTTTTAATTCCATGTTCAATTTCTGAGTGCATTTTATCCTCTATTTATACTAAAGATTTTGAACTTAGCTTGTTTACTACAATTTTATTTCCATATTCAACTGGTTGTTGAAGTTCGCTTAGAGCTCGAGCGAATTTGGACACCCTGTCAAATGTGAGAAAATTAATTCTGAGTTAAATATTTATTACAATAAATTATTGTCATATATTTAATTGCTGATTACAATTATGCTATCTAATACTAGGGGAATTATTCATGTTCAAGTTCAATTATTCATCCAATTTTATTGGGATCTTCTATTTGGGTAACTTTTTTTTCGACAGAGGTCTTCATTCTGTGAGTGGGGTCATTACTTGCTTGAAGTTTAAATGGTTTGATTCTCGGCTATTTATTTTTTTGATCAACAGGTGTCAGGGGTGTTTTTTTTCAAACTAGGATTTAAAATAAATGTTTGTGTTTGGACTTCAGTATTTTTATGTAATATCTTCCTCATTCAATTGAACTTTAGAATGTTAATTAGGTATTCAGTCTTGCAGGTCATCTATGAGAGTTATATTATATATAGTTGACATATCCCCCGCGCCCCTCGGAAAAGTTGCGTTCACACAGAAAGCAAAACAAATATATGCTTTCTTTTGGGACACCCTGTATAGTGAGGTAGAACGGTGAGCTTCTTATAATTCCATGTGGTAATATCAAAGGCGAGTTGAGGGGAAAACACCCCGACCTCTGATGACATGTTGACCTGACGCTTGCGGTATTTGCTCTTGAACAGGCGGTCAACCTATTTCCTAATATGTACCCTGAAACCTTTCCACATTATCCTCCTGTGTAGGTGTGCTGTGTGCTGAGTGCTGAGTAGCCGTATTACGCTTTCACACGGAAGGGAGAGAAATTCAATTAGTTAACAGGAAACGTAAAATGGCCCAAAACGAAGCTTGTAATTAAGATCGCTTTTAAAACAATATAGAGAGATTTTGGTTGGTTAGGTTGTGTTTGATGATCTTCGTGGAAGAGGGGTAAGATTGCCCTGGTAGAATGGTACGAGACCATCTTTCAAATTATATCGCTTGTAATGGTTTAAGTTATGTTTATTCAGTAGAAAGCATATATTTTTCGAACTTCCCCTCGCGCATGAGCATATACAACATGTACCAAAATTCAACGATAAGTGGGCACCAGTGGGTAGGCCTGCTCACGACTCCTCAAGAAAAAAAAAAAACATTTCTCAATTTTTTTTATCATTAAAATTTTCTTTGAAAATTGACACCTCTTAAGATATTTTTAACTGCCATTACCACAATTTTTCAAATATTTCTGATTTTTTCAACCTAAGTAATACGGCTATGCCTGTAGTTTTTACACAAAAATCAATCAAAAATATTGTTTTTCTAAAAATTATGAAAGATTTTATTTTCAGTCCACTTTCACTCATCGCGGTGTAAAAAAAAGTACTATGGCAGGTTTTTTTAAAGTTTACGCATCTAATCAAGATTCCAAAATGGTATAATATTCTAGGAAAACTAGCCACAAAAAAATTATATAAAAAAATCAGAAATATTTGAAAAATTGTGGTCATGGTAATTAAAAATATCTTAAGAGGTGTCAATTTTCAAAGGATTAAAATTTTTTTGTACATTAAAAAAAAATTGAGATATATTTTTTTCGCTTATCGTTGAATTTTGTGACACGTTGTATATAAGAAAGAAATGAAAATGTGCATTCAAACAATACAGGCGAAACCTTCAGAAAACTAAAGTATACAAGTGTGGGGAGGCTACGGAGCACAGAGGAGACCGATTATACTATCTTACTCTCTCGCAGGCTTAATCCCATAGATGTATGTGCTTGTCTCTTTTTAGTGCCGCTATTTTTCATTTCATCGAGTTTCAAATCACAGCTGTGCTAAAGAAGTTCTCACTTCAAAAAAGATAGCAAAGAAAGACAAACATTCACAGATTGAAACATAAAAAGATTTTGCTATGATTTTATCTGGTGGTTATAAGTATTATAATAAAATGTTTTATATTTTTCTTTATGCTAATAATAAGTTCACTCATTAACCTTGACTTGATATTTTTTTAAATTATTTCTCTTAAATTTAACTTTACAATATTCATTAGCATTATCAAGACCCATATAAGGCCCGTGCTTGTACCATGGTAGACATATACAATCTATATTAGAATAAGAATTGTAAATGTAGACACAAAAATAATTTAAAAAACATACACCATAACAAAAATCAATACTAAATAATAAATTTAACTGAATGATAAAATAGATATTTCAAAGAAAATAGAAATCAAATACTCAAATAATATTAAAAAGCAGGGTTAAAATCACCCAAAATATGTATTATAAGACCTTGCCTTTAAGGCGGTACAAAACCCTAATAATTTTTGTTTGCTCAAAACTCACATTTTAATCATTTCCGACGAATTCGTAACTATAATAACTTTTTTATTCCAACAGAAGACTGGGGATTTAAGTTCTTTGTATTTAAGATTAATAAAAACAACACCTTTTCATTAATATATTTTACGTACAATGATTTTAAAACTTTATAACCCGTTTTTTTAATATAAAGTTAGCGGTAAGCACCCCATTTATTTTTATAGACGATGATAATAACTTCGGAAGTTAGACTTGGAGACACATTTTAAATATTAGTAACACGTTCCCCAGAATTAATTAAAATGAAGGCCTGCTAGGGTGAATTCGACCGTACGTTCGTCCAATACGCAGTGCCGCGGGCATATATTTGTTAACACGCTTTCTTCACGTACGTCGTTAAGATTCCTACAGTACTTATCTTCTTCTTCTTTTCTTTGATAGGGCAAATTCGACAGTAGGTCCGTCCAATACACGGGTCGCGAGTCGCAATTTGTAAACACTGCTTCTTTACTTACGTCGTTAAGATTCTGAATATATTTTAGGATTAATTGTCGTCTCGAGTGTTATTATAGCGGTGAAAAGCTTTCAAGAAATACTGACCAGTTAGTTCATTTTATTACATGACCGGCTGTAGGTAAATCTATTAATGACAACTCCTCACAAATATATTACCGACATAAACATAACCTCAACATGTTTTTGGTGTCCAAACATAAAAAAATATACATCTACTTATTCATGCTAAGTGACATTATATTCGAAATGAATTGACAACAGATGACATATGACACAAAAAAATACGTACTTATAAGATTTTCTCAGAACTCATACAACAACAAATATTTATTTACATAAGTAAAATACCGAGATGCTAGTGTTAGTATGCCTCGAAGAATGTATTTGGCATTTTAATATTTGTATTGATCACCAATAGCAGTTTTTTTCATGATAATACAAGCTGATATAAAACGGGCAAATCTTGCATTGAAATTATAACTAGAAAACCAATGCTTTGTGCTAATAAGGTATACAATATTATTACCATCGTAACGGTGCCAGGAGAATTTCTATAGAAATTTATTCAGAAAAATAGAAAAATACTTGCATTCTGAACAAAATCGAAATACGAAATAAAACAGTTCAAGTTAAAATAATTTCATCAAATAAAAACGTAGATATTGAAGCATTATTAAAAAATCTTTCTTAGGTTGTTTTTCGACATGTACACATTGTACACACCACTGCATTCTGCACTACTTACGAAATGAGCATTTTAAAAGAAAACCCGTTCGCCGAGAAATTTGAACAATAGGTATTTTACCAAACTGTTATAACTGTCGCTCTTACTCCCCCGAATACTAAGAGAATACTAGGTTGAATGATGTATAATTTATGTAGATGCGGATGTCGAAGAACCTTGAATGTTTTTTATGTGTTTTGACCACTGCACATGTAGAAAGAATGCACTAAGGAAAGGAAAAAAAGGACTTACTGCGGACCCTTATGGTACTCTCTGCTATCTTGGCTGGATTTATTCATGCACTTGTACTTTTACTTGCGGTTGGGATTAAGTAAGAGGTATGCGGAATATTAGATGTTTATGCGGCGAGAGTCCATTAAAGACTAAATGTGGGTAATGTAAAATGACAGGTATACAGGGATGGGTAGGAAGGAACATGTGACAATTCTACCTACAAGTACAAGGTCTAAGATGTGTAGAGATGTAGGTAAGTAAGTGTAGCTTTGCTTGTATATTTGATGTATGTAGTTAAGTATAGCTATATGTAGCTGTATATAGGTAAGTGTAGTATGTATTGTGTAAATGCCCAACCTAGGTCGAGCGAGCCTGGAGAGGTCTAGGTTAGGTTTACCTCAACTAGTAAGACTTTTCTGATCAAGTCAAGACCTAGACAAACCTCACCCCATGAACCCTACACCTCTAAGTCACTGAAACGAAGCGAACCATTTGGGGTGACCTGTGGCAGGGGTGTTATTATTCAATAAATAGTTCCTGAGCAGCGGTATACATACCCGCCTTCCAAAATATCTGGTCACCAAACACGCCTAAAGCCATTTTAAGAAAAGTTTCAATTCTGAAACGTTGACTTACACCAGGGCTATACTGACAGTATTTTCCTCTCTGGAACGTGCCACAAATATATCTACTAGGTATTTATGGTTTTAATGAATAAATTGTGAAAGTGACACAAATTAATCAAAAATAAAATTTACGTTCGCAAAAACTAAATTTGTAAAAATATAATTATTATTAATAATAGAATATTATTATAGTACAACAGAAAAGTGGACAATTTATTTTTACATTATTAATTTATTTTTAGCCGAGAAAACAGCAAATTTACATGTGTCATGGAAACTTTCCAAATGTTTTTGAATTTGATTGAATTTTTACGATTAAAAAACTTTGTTCAACTTATTTGTTAGGGACCAAACCGGTTTCACCCTATTGCGGCGTAACCTTTCTATTATTGCCATTTTCAGGAAAAATATCGCAAATATGTAATTTAAAAAAACGTATTCCTTTCAATGGTATAAAGTTTTTTCATTACAATGGCAAACAACCTAAAAATGGCTTGACCTTTTTAAAACTCCCCTTTAAACCAAAAATGTTGCTTAATTATTTACAAGCCAATAAATAACAATAAAACATACTTGCAACATTCTCTACATCTCTGCACATTAAAAATTAAAGTCCTCCGCCGCGTCTTTTTTTTTTTACGTGACCTCCACACAGGAGGCCCTGAGGAAAACAATTTCCCTCAGGGCCTATGTCATCTTTGGGGATGCTGTGTGGTGGGTTTTTTAAGGATATGAAGGAGAGGAGAGTTCTGGAAAGGAAGAGGGTTTAAGGGGTGGGTAGGAATCTGGGGTTCAGTGTGTCCTGGTCATCCCCCTCCAAGACCTAGACAAACCTCACCCCGTGAACCCGGGCACCCCTGCTAAATCACCAAACGTTGCGAACCACTTGGGGTGACCTATGGCAGAGGTGTTGGTTATCCAATAAAGGTTCCCGGGGCGGCGGTACCCATTCCCGCCTCCCAAATTGTAAATTGTCTGTCTGTTCGCGATAAACTCAAAAACTACTGAACGGATTGTCATGCGGTTTTCACCAACAGATAGATAGGTGTATAATTTGTCAAGGTTTTGTTGTAAATTGGTTGAAATATATAATTAAAGGAGAATGTCTGCAGGTGGTGGACGAGCGGGCTGGACAGCGGGCGGTGTGGATTTGATTTGTATGCAAATTAACAGATGGCGGTGTGAGTTTATTTATCGTGATTATAAACGTTGGGTAACCATCCAGTAGATGGCGTTGTGTTTCGTTAGCCACACCAACGCGTGGCCGGGTCAGATCGGGTAGATCGTTGAATCAATAAAATGTAAAAGTTCATAGAACGAATCGACATTTGTTTTAGGGTTTGATCAATTTTTGTTCAGTTGACATCTGTAAATTGACAGTTGATAAGCATAATCATACAGTTTGAAAAGCACGGAGTGCTTGGTGAAAAACTTGAAAAGGCTTGAGCAGGGATCGTTTTTTTTTACATTACCTCCACACATGAGTCCCGGAAGAAAATAAATTCCCTCAGGACCTATGTTATCTTTGGGGATGCTAGGTTCAAGTCAAAAACCGAGATGAATGGAGGAAGACTCTTGAGGAGGCCAAGACCCACCAGGGGTTGTAGAGCCAATAGTGATGATGATGAAGGTTCAAGTCACACAATATGCAGAAAACTAAAATTAAACAATAATAAACAAATCGACGGTAAAATAGAAGAAATTGAATGAAATAAATAAAATAAATAAAATATTAACTTATTAAATTATGACTTGCTTCGTGACGAACTTAAAATAAGCTATGGAAAACTTTCTGATGCCGGCGCACAACTATAAAAAAAAATTGTTGGACAAACCGATTTTCTGCGTTAGAGTTGAGAAATTTATCAAAGTCAACCGAAATGTTTTTTGTGAGGTGTTAAAAAGACAACATTTTCAACTGCCGCATGCCATTGACATTTTAAGCTTAAACCGTATTGGTTTAATATTTTTAGAATTTAGTTCAATTTGGGGATGTTGAATCGACAAAAGCGTAGGTGTTTCGATTACTTTTCGGATCCTTTTCGGTTTTGCGATAACACTAAATAATTAGCAACCAGTAACCAATGGACGGTAGCCACCTTCCAAAGTCGTTAAATCCTCGCTAATGACGGTCTGCAATCGTGTCGACAGAGATTTAGATTACTAATTCCTCTACTTCAGAAATACTCGTACATTAATTCATGTTTTAGATTTTGATGGTTTTATCATTCATCGGTCGAGAATTCATTTGAAATAAAAAACATTCAGTAACACAATTAATTGTTGAAAAGCTCGTCAATGACATGAAATAACATTAATTCAAAATCAAAGCTTGGAAACCATCCAAAAGTCCTATTGAAATTTTAGATAAAATGGAATATGCAAATCATTCGCAAAGGTATCCTTTAATATCTTCCGAATCCCATAGTAATTTTGTCTAAGTAAATTTTAGAAGCAAACAGCAAATTTCTGTTATAGGTACATACTTTTCAATTCTTTACCGGTGGAATCGATCAGTAAAACCACTAAGTAGTACTTCCCAACCTTCACCTCAACATCTCCTTCACTCCGCACTTCCTTCACATAGAAAATGGTTTAGCTATGACCAAAAAATACTTTATGCATTGTAAAATTTTTTTTTTTGATCAAGATCGCTTTTGAAGGAGTCCATGAAAGATGATCCCCAGACATTTGGCCCTCGGCAAGTTTATATGCAATTTGCAGTCGGTTTAGGGAAAATACGGTTTACCTACTTACACAAAATATAACTGTTTCCGAAGCGGAGTGCAGGGAGGATGTAACGCCAAATAACAAAGTATAAAACATTTTCATTAATATGCATCAAGGATAAAACTACTTGTCTATATACTGTATATACCTACCAGCGTATAAATAAAAAAAATCGACACTGTAAATAAATTCGTTTGATATCCATACCAACTTTATATTAAAGGTAAATTTGAAGTCGATTTTAGGTTTGAAATTGGTAAATACAAAAATATAATAATATAATAATTATAATGTTGGGGGGGGGGGGCAACAGCAGGAGGATCTACCGTCGGGTAGACCTTATGAAGTTTGATAAAATGAGTAGGTAAGTACTGCATTTATCAGTAATTGACGATTAATAACACTGACAGCAAAGTCTGTGGAACAGCTGGACACCTTTGAAAGAAGGTACTTCGAAGAATCTTAGGAGCGGTGCGGGAGGAAGAGGCATGGAGAATCCTCCACAATAATGTGCTCTATGATATATACCAAGTTCCCAGACTCTACCCATTTAAGGCTCCAAAGACTATGATGGACCGGACATGTGAACCCAGGAGGTAAACAAAAGGCGGGAAGACCTAGGCTGATATGGGATGATGATGTCAGGAAGGATGCAAGAGGACTACTCCATGTCGCAGATTGGAAGACGACGGCCGAGGACAAAGGGCGATGGAGGCTTATCTCGAAAGAGGCCAAGGCTCGAGAAGGGCTGTAGCGCCATTAAAGAAGAAGAAGACGATTAAGAATCACTTGAAATATGCCGTAATATTGTACCTACACGTAAAAGTTTTGTATTACGAAAGATGTAATCGGATTTAGTCCAACTATTAATAATATATTTTATGCCTTAGTAATAATAATTGTTGTTTAATTTATTCGGGTTCAAATAAATTGGAGGATAGCAATCAATGCGACAATTCCCATTTCAGAAACTGCCTCTCAGAAAACCTGTATAATCCTGTTTCACCAATTTTATCAGGTCTTTAGCCTCTAGGTACCTGTATTCGTTTTCTCTCTTATCTCAATTAGTCTTGTCAAATAACTGAATATGGATTTACACTTTCCGTTTTTTGCTCAACAAAATGTCGCCAAGTTATTTTACAATTTGTTAATTACGCCACCGAATATTAATTTCGTCAAATTCCTAAACCAAGACGACTTTTTTTGTAAACAACTATTATTTTAGATCACGCACTTATGATTGTCTTTATTTTTATTTATTTAACGCTCAGAGAGCTTTTACATATTTTGCCGTCATTTTTGGGGACGCTGTGTGAGGGGTCTTTTCAAGGAAAGATAGGAAATAAAATTCTAGGAAGGAAAAATAGATTGATAGGTAGGAATCCGGGGTTCGGTGCGTTTAGGCCATCCGCCGCCAACACCTAGACAAACCTCACCCCGTAAACCTGGGCACCGCTGCCAATTCACTAAACATATCGATCCACTTGGGATGACCTGTCGCAGATGTGTTGGTTATCCAATTAATGGTTCCCGTGGAGGCAGTGCTCACTTCCGCCTCCCAAAATGATATGCTGACCATCATCAGGCTACCTTTGGTCTGGGTTTTTTCTAATTTCCACAAAGGTAAATTAACTATTGTTTTCATTCCTTCAATTGTTACACAGGCAGATAAATTTCGTTAAAATACACAAACGTACGTAGGCACGTATATACAATACATTTTCACTTAAATCCTATATTCCTACACAAATAGAGATACGAACCTACTACATATTTGATAATTTAAATAATAACTGTCTTCATAAATAAACAAAATGATTGATGGCGAACGAAACATCCAGATTGACATAAATCCGTGAAAATGAAAAATTGCCTTAATTCATTTTCACTGATGACAAAGGAGCTTATATGGATATATTTTACCTTGACTTTATTTTAATTTTGGGTTTGACAGAATATAAAGATCTAAATTGCCCGCGCGTCGGTATCAAAATGACAGTAAGGTAATTTTATTTGATTTAAAATATTCTTTTAGTGATAAAACTACTCCTATTTTGACACCAAACTGTCACTTAGTATTTAAAATCCTTCTATAAACGGTGCCGCATAATCTGAAATCTTTGTATATAAAAATCTCGCATCACGATGTTTGTTCGAGATAAAATCCAAAACGACTTAACCGATTTTGATGAAATTTGGCGTACTGTCCAACTTCAGAGATAGGATAGTTTTTTTATCTCGATTATTGACCTTAATATTTATTATTGCGAATTAAATGATCACGATTTTAATTGCATCCATAAAAATATTCCAACTAATTGTAAATGTGAAAGCCTAGAATTAGTTACGGAATACGTGTATCTTGGTGTCACAGTAGATTGTTTTTTTAAATGGGACAAACATATTAAAAAAAACCTGTAAAAGACTCAGATCAATTGCTGGCAGAATGTACACATTAAAATTTTTTCTTTCAATTGAAACACTTAAAATAATTTATATGTCACTGGCAGAATCTATTATAAGATATGGATTAACAATATGGGGAAATACTTCTACAACCAATCTGAAACAAGTACAAGTTGTACAATACGCAATTGTAAAATTATTAGTCGTCCCTAATATTTTCAAACAGAGACATGATACACCGTTGCTGTTTCAGAGTGCCAAAATTTTACCTGTTAAAGCAATACTATGGCACAAAATTATAATTCAACATATATTTACCCCGCAGCATAAAGAGAAATTAGATCATAAATACAGCACTAGATTCACGCGCAACGACGGGTTAATAGTTCCGAAATTTAACAATAAGTACGGACAGAGAACGTTTGAATACATCATACCGAAGATATTTAATTTATTACCTGACTTTATAAAGAAATGTAATTCTATGAATAAGGTTAAATATATGGTGAAAAATTGGTTATCAGAAAAAAAAATTATATTGATATTGTATAAAAAAAAATGTTGAATCTGTATATAAGATGTAAATTTTAAATGTAAAAAATCTACATGTAACTAAAATATAAGCACCTGCTGAAAAGCCAATTCAATTGGCTTAGCAGGACTTGTTTGTTGATTTTAATATGTATATCTATTCTTTCAATAAAAAAATAAATAAAAAAAATGTTCATTAAATGCTTCGTAATTATTTGTAAGTTCAATAAGTTTCTAACAGATGGCGGTAAGAGTTAATTTATCTTCGTTACCTAGGTTGGGTAACCATCCAGTAGATGGCGTTGTGTTTCAAGAGCCACGATAATGCGTGGCCGGGTCAACTAGTAATTCTATAAAACAGAAAACGCTAAACGGTTCACCCAGTAGAGTTTTGTCAATTATTCATAAGGCTGCCTTTTCATAAGAAAGTTTTTTTTTCCTGTAAGTCGCTTACGTGGCTTTACTTCGCTTCATGGCCAAATTACCAATGTCACTTATCGTAATTTATAGTAACTTACAGAAGTTGTTTTTACATAAGTTTTTTGACAGGTCTATTCGCGTCCGCGTGAACTTTCAGCCTTCTCACAGTTTATCAAAACAATTTGATAAGTTGAGACGTTTACCGTAAGAAATGGTACCTAAATACACCAATACGAGATGTCAAAAATTAAAAGACAATTTAACTAAATGAAGATAATATAAGCGAAACTCAATTGAAAATCTGGAAACAGAAAAAGATATTGACACCTCGGGGACTCGAGCCCAAGACCTCTTGCTTTCTGGGCAATCGCGCTAACCACTGCGCCAACCGTGGCGCGGTGGTTAGCGCGATAAATTAGCGCAGTAAATTTTACAATTTGAGGTTTAACTCATAAAGTTAAAATAAAAAATAAATGAAATAAAATGATTTTAATTCTATGAAAACTAGTGTTTTTATTATTTTAACTAAAATCTGATTAGGTTTTAAAAATAACACTAGATAAAACTCCATTAAGCAATATCGCGATAAGCAGGAAAACGAATGTAAACAGAAAAAACTTTTCTGAATCCAAAAACCGAGAAATATAATTTATTTTTAAGCTGTAAAAAAAAGATTTCTGAAAATGAGCATCCTTCTATTTAATTACCGCAAGCATCCTTCTATCCTTTCTAATCTCAAAGCTTCTGTTTATAACATTACGTATTTGAATTCGAAGTTGGTTACTGATGTAGCTGTCATTCGGATAAAATTAAATAACTTCATTTAAGCTGTTAACTTAACAAATGGAGAATTGTTTTTTTAAATCCAACTTCTACTCCAACTGATTCCAACACTTCGTTTTGGCCCTTTCGTTTTTATTGACGAAATCGCGTAAATTTGACAGCAGCAAATCGTTGTTGACAGGAAGTCATCTTACGCCTAATAAAATTACCCATAAATTACGTATGTAGCGGTCGCCGTGAAAACTTTCGCAAGTTAAACTTCTGAACAACTTCCGTGAGCATTATTTCGAAAAACCATAAGTCGGATGCATATGTAAGCTCCTGTGACAGAATATTGTCAAGAACTTAAATCGTAAATTTTATTTATGAGTATAAAGCAAGCCTAATATTTTTATAGGGTGCTAAGGGACATGCTTGGCTTACTTTAACCAGAGATTTCTGACATTATTTGCAGTAAAAAATATAAACGAAATTTTGGTCTCCGGTGACTTTTTTGATGTTTTTAACTTGCTGAGTAACCTCCCAACCCCTCACCCCGACTCTGCCTTTCCGAAACCTACGGATTTTTGTGTTTTAGATTGAAAATAAATTAAAAAAAAAAAAAAAAAACAAATTAAGCATAAAAAATGTCACCGGAAACCTTTTAGTCCAAATATTGCCACGAATCACTTGTCAAAGGAAGTCAAGTACATCCCTTAACATCCTGCGTTTAAACAGTCAAATGAAAATAATCTTTACAATATGGACGCTTGTCTAAAATAATAACTTTTTTTAGATTTGTATGAAGTGGTCAATAAAACTTATAAGAACAAACAATCGTTAGGCATACGTTTTAAGATTTTCACGGCCAAAAGTATTTTCGTTATTTGTTTTTGGGGTGTTATGCCGTATTGCGCTACCTCCTTCTTTAGCCAACGTTTCGGACAGCGTTGCAGTGTCCATCATCATCTCATCTGCCGGATCTGCCCAGATGATGGACACTCAACCCTGTCCGAAACGTTGGCTAAAGAAGGAGGTAGCGCAACACGTCATAACACCCCAAAAACAAATAACGAAAATTGTTAAGCAATTTAAAAAAAAAATTTGCTAAGTATGTGTGGTTAAAATTGATATTTATTAAGTAGGTACTTGTTCTATGGGATTACTTCTAGGCAAGTACCTACCTAATTTTATTATTTTATTTCTGTTTCATTATTCGAATTAGTTCTATAGAAGAAAACAAAAGTAGGTAGCTTAAATGTCTTACGAAAAAATGTGTTCCAATAAGCAGGTCACAATGTAAATCCTATAAAAAATCAGGATTATAAAAATAAAAGAATAATAAATTACGACCAGATAAACAACACAAAACAAGCGTTTGATTTACAAAAGTGAGTACCACAGAAAACCTCCACCTGAAATCAAACAAGAGCGTAAAAAACGCCAATGTGTCAATATTTTAATATTTATAGATACATACGTCCGTTTGTATTATTATAATCTGAAAGAATCATTCAATTGTTTTTTAAAACAGTATTTCGTTTTGGGATACTTAAAAAAATAGCGAATCTATTTGAAATTGAATGTCAAGCAGAAATCTCGTAGGTATTAATAATTATCACATCCAATGGAAAATGTACAATAATTATTTCTATGACCAAGAGCCAAAGTAGGCTATCGCGTAGAAGGAGAGTTATTCGTCCAACTATGCACTAATGATTCTAGACGAGATACTGTATTTTACACCCCTAGCCACATGTTCAAATGTGCATTAGGCAGATTAGCTTTTAAATTCTTCAGCAGACTAGCATACAAAGTCTGCACATAAACTTTAGTCAGGCAACGCAAAGAGCTTTTCAATACCCAAAGAATCTTCTCCGGAAATGTCAGAAGACATTTTCATATTGATTTACTTCGATATAATATTTATTTAATTATGTTGGAAAATTTACAAGATACATAGTCATTCCGTCAACTTTACTTTATTTGTTCATAATATACACATTAAAGCTACGATTAAAAATGTAAAACAATCAAATTATTTGTGATGTAGGTTATGTGTGTGCAGACCCTTAAAACCCGTTTAATCATAGGAAACCATATTTGTCCCTGCTCGCATAGGCCTCATAGAAATCATCGTTTCCCTTAACTATCGTGGAGAGAAGTATGGTAACGGCATTGGAAAGAGAAAATATCATTTTATGTACAAATCTAAAAGTTAACGATAAATTTATTAAAATGAACATCTTTTGGAAACCAAAGTTTTCGACAAACAATTTGAAAAAAAAAAAAAATTTTTAAATGAAACAATAATCCAATTTGGGAGGCGGGAATAGGTACCGCCGCCCGGGGAACCTTTATTGGATAACCAACATCTCTGCAACAGGTCACCCCAAGTGGTTCGCTACGTTTGGTGATTTAGCAGAGGTGAGGTTTGTCTGGGTCTTGGAGGCGGATGACGAGGACACACTGAACCCCAGATTCCTATCCACCGCTTAAACCCTTTTCCTTCCCAGAACTCTACTCTCCTTCTTTTCCGTAAAAAAAACCCTCCACACAGCATCCCCAAATATGAAATAGGCCCTGAGGGAAACTATTTTCCTCAGGGCCTCCTGGAGCTAATATAAAAAATAAAAAAATTAGGTGACAGTAACGCTTATAATTCATTCGCCTAATAACATATTTGTGTGATTTTAGTTTTTTGTTAATAGGTATAACCTATATTAAAAACGTTATGGGAGTCATTTTTAAAACTTTTGAAATTTGCAAAAAAAATTATACCTTAAATATTATACATTTCATTACCTTTCGAAAACAGTTTTTTTTTTTTAATTTTACCTACTAACAAAACACGCCCGATTTTTGAGAGTTTAATGAGTATTTAACTTTGGTAAAGTAATTTTTCGCTATTATTTCTTCCTAATTCTTGATGCCAATCCCTAAACAATTTACGAATAATATGTGGACTTTGTTTTCCAAGTAACATGTAGTGTTGTAATAGAATGGAAACTGCCTTAAATAATAATTATGTTTTACTTCTTTGGCAAAATGAGCACGTAATCGTTCAACAATATGTATTTTTAAATACGCAACTGTCACAACATTTTTTAAAGAAATACATTTGTTATAATAAAATTATAATTATAATCACTCAAAGTGGCATTTTTACAGATGTCACGACATTGTTTCATTTATCTTCCTCGTTTCTTTTATTGCGAGCGCGAAAAATGCAGAATTCTCACTAACGCGTAGAACTTGACACTTAGACACTTTCAATGAAAAACTTTTCAACTGAGGGAAACTCCGGAAAACAGAAAAAGTTTAGTTGGTGGTTTTACATACATGTTTGTGATCGTTCAGTAAAATAAATCCAAAAGAAAAACGCTGACAATTCTTTTTAACTGGTAAGAGTTTGAAACGTTTGTGAAGCTTTTTTTTCTTCTTTAAAACGAAAGCGTTGATTTTAATTTAAAGGGTACTAAGTATTTTAATATTTCACGTGTAATATATTAACTATAATCGCTCTATTAATTTTGCTAAGTTCCTTGAAACTTGCTTTAGAACAATCTATGTTTAAGTTCATAATAAAATCAACGTAGTACATACACATTCCTCTATAACTACTTTCATAGTACCTTAAGCACTTCTATTTTATCGTTATTATACTAAACTTATTAACTCCTTCGTACAACTTTTCATGATAATGAAACTACATACCTACATATTGAACCTGCTTATATCCTCAATGTTCAGTTTATTATGTTTTATACTACATGCCTATAATTATACTTCTGAATATCTTACGTATCTATGATAACGTGGTAATGTAAAAGCCTTTAATGCGTGAATAAATAAAGAAATTAGCGCTTTCATAAATAATTTTAATGTGTGATTACAATCTAATAATATGTTTAAGATTTCCAAATTTGACCATCAATTTCTCAAAGTGCAATTTTATCCTTCACGCAGAAAAAACTACATTAATTAAAAAATACCGCAAAAAACCATTCATATCTATTTGCTTTTTTGTTAAGGAATCTTTCATAATGAAGGTAAACATACTAGGTACTGTTGAAATTTGGGTAGGCTATATTTTATGCATTAAATTATAATCAAGGGTGAAAAATTAAAACAACAAAATGGTCGGGGTGTGAATGAAAATTCTGTGTCAAAGAGAACATTTTAACTTAGAATAATTGAGTAGCTTTTAGTGGTGACGTTGAAACATTGGTATTTAAAAATTGTTTTATTTAACTTAGATAGATCTTTCGGTTTTATTCCATATTACATCATCGTCGAATTTTTGGCTGCTATTAAATTAAGTTTAAAAACCCATTTAAGTAATTTTTCAATTTTTAACTTAATTAAAAAGAAAGGATTACTTCATTTCAGAAAAATTAGTAAGAATTAACTTTTTGATATCAATTAATTGTCCTTCATTATGATTGAATCTTAAACAACAAGTTGAAGGCTTATCATTAATTTTGTGTAAGCTTGCATTAAACAGCTTAACCCGTATCTTATTAAAAATATTATTATTTAAAATTTGTGTAAAACAAAGTTATTGTTTAAATATTATTATTTATGATATCATACAACAAAGCATTCGCCTATCAAATTCTCAGTAGATATTGGAGTAGGTATAATTGTTGAAGAAATACGTTTGATAAGTTATTTAGACTTTTTCAACAACGAGTTTAAAAGTTAGGTATTGACTTACCTGAGCATTTTGAAGGACTGCTTTTCCGTGATGATTGATGGTGCCACCAGTTCTGCCACGTTCTTTTGCTTCAGCTCAGTCGAGTTTTATAACAATCCAAAATTACGAGAACTTAACGACCGACACGGAAAAGAAACAGTTCAGAAGAAAGAAGAAAAAAACAAAGTTTTTCGTTTGTGTTTTAATTTTTAAAAATTTGCAACGCGATGTGCAACGTATGGCTAAAATTATCTTTAAAATATATATATTTTTTAATAATTAGTGTCCGGTGCAATCGCTAGGGGGTGCTTGTTATGGCGTCCTTCGCGGGCGGCGGCTGGAGTGGTTTTGGGTTGCGGCCGCCAGCGCCCGTCCTTATAAGGCGGCAACAGGCCGTGACGTCACGGCAAGGGCGGGGGCGGGGGCGGGAGCAAGGGCGGGGGCGAGAGACACTTGTTGGTGGTAGCGGCAGAGGTAGCTACTCAGAAGGGATGCAACTTGACTTGTACAGAGACTGCAATACACGAAGGGCGGTTTAGGGGTGACTTTTGGCTACCGCTAAAAGAATGAATTTGAAATGGAAAAAGAATATACATTATTAAGAAAAATAAAATAAAAAGCACGTATTGAAGTGACAGTATAAAGTAAATTTGGTACTGGAAACAATTTAAAAAGTGATTCCGTTAAGAAGGTAGATTTTTAAAAAATATTATTTTATTGATGAATCTTTGCGAAACTTTTACTTAGTTTAGATTGTTTTTGTAAGATCCTCCCCAACCCATAATTCTATGCACTTAAATGCTTTACTTTAAATTACTTTATGCACTTTAGTAAATAATTATTTTCCAACATTTTGATTGATGACAAAATACCCTTCGAAAAGATTTGCAGTCCAGTGATTACACTTTATTACTTTAATCCTAAAGCTTCGTGTTTAAATTACCGGCTCATTAACAAGATAACATAATATTACCCACCCCATAAAAATAAGGTAGAAAACCGATTCGAAATCACTGATATCAAGGAGTAATAATAAACCACTACTCCGAAAATAGTTCTACATTCGTTTCATCTTCCTGTTTCTGATCTAAAAGTTTTACATTTAGTTTTATCCTACGCTATTTCAGTCCGTTATAGTTTTTAGGCGAAAGATAATGCTTTTATACAATTTATAAACAATATTATTGGATAGGGATCTGCTAAGCAACTCGTTAAAACATTAACAATAATCCCATGAGAACCCCTTTTTTAAATGTCTTCAATATTATAAAACTCTACTCAAAATTAAAGTAAAAAATGAGTACCTGAAAAACACACTTAAATTACAAGAACTATAACCATAAGTCTACTGAACGTATAACGGCCAGAAAAAACATAAAATCCATGTTACACAATTATGTAAAAAAAATTAAGAAGGGCATTATAGTGTAGTATGGAATTTATGGTTATGGAACCAAGGAAAACAACAAAATATGACTCAGTTAACATGAAAATGAGGAAATCATAGAAAAAATATGAAGTATCACAAACACAACCCACAGTCAACAAACATGATGATGTGGATATCAACAAACACGAAGAAAAGGAAATTAACAAACATAATAAACAAATATGACTACGAGGAATTTATGATATAACACCTATACAATTACCTACAGCCAGCCTCGGAAAAGGAATCACTGGTGAGGAGAGGACTGTGAATAAACTTCTTTACGTTTTTTAAAATAATCATTGATAAAAAAATTAAAATTACCATAACCATCTCAGTAATATTCAACGAATATGATCGATACTCGAAATCAGAACCAATTTACAGTCCGGGAGTATAGCATGAAAATCAAAAAATTGTGAACTCGAAACCTCTTTAATTTTTGGTCCCGAGTCCCAAGCTACAGTCTCAGTAACAATCCAATCTTTTATTTTATCAAGTAGTAATGTATTTAAAAACACTTTTTTAAACAAAAGCTAACACTGACGCAAGGTGATATATTATTTAACCTTCTTGTCTGCAGCTAATATATTTTGTAATATGAATACCGTACAAGAGATCCTACAGCTCCCGTCTGGAGCCAGTGAGTCTATGGCATCCCCAATTGGGGTATGTTGTGAGGCTGAAGGTAGTGTGGAGGGGAAGGAGACGGGGAAGAGGATGGTAATGAAGTACCTAGCTATTTAGAACCGATCACCAAACATGGCTGAAGCTATTTCAAGCAAAGTTTAAATTTTGAATAGTGGCGATACACCAGGGCGATATTCTTTACCAGGGCGATGCCGCAAATATAGGTACCTACTATATATTATTTGAAATTAATTAAATGTGAAATAACAAAAATTAATTATTCACTCGTGTGTAATATATTTGCTTTCGGAAAATATTTTATAGACTCTGACTGCAATAGTTAACAGAAGTTAAATATTTCTGAATAAACAAACATAATTATACAAAGAAAACACTAAACACGTGCTTTATCTATCATAGGATGCATTTTCATGTGTAAATGGTTTTTCGACTACAGCCGCTTTATGGAATGATTTTAATTGAATACTAATGGAAATTGTGTTATCGTTCTTATTTTGGGGTATTACGCCGTGTTGTCGCTAGCTCAATCTTTAACCAAAAGTATCGGACAGCGTTACAGTGTCCTTATGAGGGCAGATGTATAATTTAATTGATGATAATTGTGATTCATTCGTTGTTTAGAAGGACGTGCACAAAATACAATAACATGTTTTCAGATGCTGACATTTTTGATTCGTTCTTAGTTCAATTTACGTTAATAGTTAAAAACGAGCCCTCTACCGTGTAGGGGTAGGCAGAGAGGGACGGACGGACCGCCAAACAACTTAGTCTTGTACGTTTTAAGATTTTCATGGCCAAAAGTATTTTCGTTATTTGTTTTTGGGGTGTTATGCCATGCTGCGCTACCTCCTTCTTTAGCCAACGTTTCGAACATCGTTGCAGTGCCCATCATCAGGGCAGATCCGGCTGATCCGGTAGATCTGCCAGATAGACATTGCAACGATGTCCGAAACGTTGGCTAAAGAAGGAGGTAGCACAACACGGCATAAGCTATTTCAAGCCCAAAAACAATTAAAGAAAAAACTTGGTCTTGGCACACGCTTTTTGCCTCATTTATGTTTATGCATCGTGTCATACATACTCTTCTCTTATTTTGACTCTTGACATGGCCCAACTCAAGTATCTGATTTACTTGATCGTGCCATGTCTTCCTCGAGCGTCCCCGACTTTTTTTTTTTAATTATTTTTTTCGAAATATATACATAAAAACAATGGAAATACAATTACAAATCAATGCCTAGATAATAAAATTAACAACTTTTTACGCACCAGCTTTAAATGTCCGGGTTAAATTTTCCCCACAGGAAAAACCAAACCCTTTCACACACTTCCCCAAATGATCATCTAGTCAACCCACGCTATGCAATTGCACTATATAAGTATTATAAATACAAAACAATACAAGAACAACATGTCAACCTACTAGAGACCAAATGGGAATATAATTCACCGACTCCAGATATTTTCATATCAGAGGGTTCGGCTCTGTGGCATTTCTAATTGAACCTATAAATCCTACTGATCCCTCAATATAAATATTTAAAAAATCTTTTGTAATCCTACATGTATTTAAAATTACTGATTTTTGCATTTTTATATACAAATTCTTTGACAAAATCTAATATGCTTAAATTTTGAATCAGATACCTAGGTATTATGCCAGTGGCCGAAATAACAAATGGTAATATTTTTATAGTCCGAGAATGCCAAATTCTTTTAATCTCATTTCCTAAATCTGTGTATTTTCTTATTTTTTCAGAAATAGTTTTTTTAATATTACAGGAATTAAAAAGTTAACTAGATTGCGGGTATCCTAAATATTTATAAACCTCATCCCCTTTCATACTTTTAATTTTGAAATTTCTAAATATACCCTCGTCTCCATCTACAATTTTTCCTTTCCCTATATGTATCGTTTTACATTTATCTAAACCAAAAGTCATTTTAATATCATCTGAAAAAATTTTAACTACCTTAATCATTTTCTCTAAGTTTGATTCAGAATTTGAAAATAATTTTATATCATCCATATATAATAGATGTGAAACTATACTACTCTCTCTTGTATTACCCTTAATTTTTATTCCAAACTTGCTTTCAATTAACATTTTAGAAAGGTGATTCAATGCTAAGCAAAACCAAAGAGGGCTCAATGAGTCTCCTTGAAAAATCCATCTTTTTATTGAAATGCCCGGTACTACTATTTTCTTACCTTTTAAATTAACTAGCAAATCTGTATTCCAAAAGGACATAATATTTTTCAAAAAGCTAATTATAATTGGGTTAACTTTATATATTTTTAATATTTTGATTAGCCACGAGTGCGGGACACTATCAAAAGCTTTTTTATAATCTATATAACAAGTATGTAAATTACGCTTTTGATTTTGAATTTGTTTTAAAATTACAGAATCAATAACTAATTGTTCTTTACATCCCATATGTTTTCTGCAACAATCTTTTGTTGTTCAGATAAAATATTTTTTTCATCCAAATGAGTATATATTAAATCTGTCAAGCAAGAGGTTAAAATTTTGTATATTGTCGGTAGACATGTAATGGGTCTATATTGAGAGGGATTATTAATATGTTCGCTTTTAGGCAACATATAAGTAATGCCCTTAGTTAGAAAGGAAAATTTTGAGGTTTTCTGACAAGTTTTGAAAGATTTTTTTCAAAAAGAGGATGTAAAGTAGTTAGACGTTTGTACCAAAAATTATGTATCGAATCGCAACCCGTGGCTTTCCAATTGACTAACAATTCAACCGATATATCAGAAAAAACTCATTTGTTCAATGTCTGTCATTAACATTTTTATTATGCACCAGATTTAAATGTCCGGGTTAAATTTTCCCCAAAAAAAAAAAAAAAAGGAAAAAAAGAAGGAAAAACTAAACCCTTTCACACACTTCCCCAAATGATCATCTAGTCAACCCACGCTATGCAATTGCACTATATAAGTATTATAAATACAAAACAATACAAGAACAACATGTCAACCTACTAGAGACCAAATGGGAATATAATTCACCGACTCCAGATATTTTCATATCAGAGGGTTCGGCTCTGTGGCATTTCTAATTGAACCTATAAATCCTACTGATCCCTCAATATAAATATTTAAAAAAATAAAATTAAACATTATTTTAAAATTAACATTAACATTAGCATATAAATAATAATAAATTTCACTGTTTTTTTTTCATTTTTTTATTGTATTTATCTTCTATAGAAGCAGACGCTTGTGATTAGAAGATGGACGATTATGGGATTAGAAAATATTTAGAATATATTAACAAAATATATTTTGTATCTTATAATTTTCTTGTGGTAGATTCTTAATAAATAACAAATTTACTAGTTATATAAGTTATGATGATAAATTTTATCAATTTGGTATTTTTACTTTAAATTGCTCTTTGATTGCTTTTGGTAGGCATTTATCGTCTTCGATTTTTCTTATTTTTTCAGGTAGGCTATTAAAGTCTTCCTAGATATGTATAATGATGTTGTGCAAATGAGTTGTTGCATTTTTGTGTTGGAAATATATATTTTTGACGAGTACGACTTTCAGTTAAAAATCTATGATTTTGTTTTTCTTTTATTATTTGGATTATTATATTTTTTCGAGCTAGATCATTAAATTTTAATACTTTAAATTCTTAAAAAATAAGGTGAGTCGATAATCTCATCTTTTTTTCAATATAATTTTTATTATTAGACGTTGCACAATTTCAACAGGGAGTAGATTTGTTTTGTATGCAGCTCCCCAGCCTACTACAGCGTATTGGAGATTTGACTGTACTATAGCATGATAGACTGATGTTAGATTTTCTAATGAGAGAAAGTTTCGGATTTTTAAAAATACGTAAATTAATTTCCTTATTTTGTTAACGGTAAGGTTGATTTGATCTTTCCAGTTCAGGTTTTTGTCCATTGTTATTCCTAAGTATAATAAATATGTCACATCAAGCATAAATATAACAGGTCAACCTCATGATGACGCCTCTATTAGAATACACACATGTTTAAATTCCGATGAATCTTGTCAGTGTCCCTACATTGAGCGCACTACCCAGATGAAGTATCTCGGCCTCACAATTGATCCATATCTCAAATGGAATATTCACACTCAAATAATTGCAAACAAAATAAGAAAAACCATGCACTTTTTTAGAACGATTCGAAACTTTCTCGACTTACAACACTTGAAAATGATTTATTTTGCACTCTGTCAATCTATTATTGAGTATGGTATCATAGCATGGGGAGGTGGTACTGCATCAGCACTAGACCCAATCATAAAGGCACAGAAAACTATTATAAAATTAATTCTTAGACTACCTCTAATTATAGATTCGAACTTAATCTTTAATATTATGACTGTGTTTGATGTTCGGCAGATATACGCAAAAATAATCCTCACTCATCTATTCACAAATATACATAAATACTATGAAAAAAGATTAAATACTCGCTGTATTCGAAACAATAACAAAGAATTACTACAAATTCCCATAACTCATACTACTTTTGGTCAACGTAGCTTCAGATACCTTGCAACAAGACTTTACAACATTCTTCCAATTAGTATAAAAAAATGTGAATCACAAAAAAATTTCAAAAAAAACATAAAAGTTTGGATAAAAAATAATGATAGGGCATTTACCGGTGCACTCACCCAAATTCGAAATTAGTAATGAACCAATTCTGTCACTATTGTACCTATGTTATTGTTATTATTAATACAACCAATCTATTGTGCGATTATTTTCTAATATAGGTGTAGGTATTTTCACAGAATTATAAATTGACGTAAAATTACTGCCTCAACACAGGCTAGCCTAGTGAGGCAGGTTACGAGAAACCTACGTTTATAATTATAAATCTCTATTCTTTCAGTACCTACTGTTATATGTATATTGTTTTCCATCATTAACTTTTGTACTTATGCAACTTTTAAACTATTGTATACTTTTCTTTGTAGTTATAAATCTTAAAATTTTTGTTCAATAAAGATATGTATTATTTTAACGCACCAGATTTAAATGTCCGGGTTAAATTTTCCCCCCAAAAAAAAAAAAAAGGAAAAACTAAACCCTTTCATACACTTCCCCAAATGATCATCTAGTGAATCCACGCTATGCAATTGCATTATATAAGTATTATAAATACAAAACAATACAAGAACAACATGTAAACCTACTAGAGACCAAATGGGAATATAATTCACCGACTCTAGATATTTTCATATCAGAGGGTTCGGCTCTGTGGCATTTCTAATTGAACCTATAAATCCTACTGATCCCACAATATAAATATTTAAAAAATCTTTTGTAATCCTACATGTATTTAAAATTACTGATTTTTGCATTTTTATATACAAATTCTTTGACAAATCTAATATGCCTAAATTTTGAATCAGATTCCTAGGTATTATGCCAGTGGCCGAAATAACAAATGGTAATATTTTTATAGTCCGAGAATGCCAAATTCTTTTAATCTCATTTCCTAAATCTGTGTATTTTCTAATTTTTTCAGAAACAGTTTTTTGAATATTACAGGAATTTGGAATAGCTACATCAATGATATAAGTTATTTTTTTAATTTTGTCATGTAAAACTATATCAGGTCTATTATGACTAATTGTTCTGTCTGTTAGTATAGTTTTATCATAATATATTTTATAAAATTCATTTTCTATAAATGAATTTGGTTCATATTCATAATATGGTACTACATTACGGCAATCAATCAAGTTATGTTTAATTACCAAACTTTGGTGAATTATTTTTAAAACCTGATTGTGCCTAAATGTATACTCGGACGGCGCTAATATAGAACATCCCGATATAATATGTTCTATAGTTTCCGGAAAAGCCAAAAATTTTCTACATAAATCATCAATTTGATTTATATCTTTGATTATATGCTTCCTATAATTTTTAGTATTAATGACTCTATTTGAATGGCAAGCATAAATCCTTCTATTTCTGCGCTCAACTCTCCAATACTCAACCATTTGTTTGACGAAAGTTTGTCAACATACGTTTGGTTGAGATAATTGAAGTGTTTTGCATGAATAATTTTATTTGACCAGGAATCTAATAATTCCTGGTTAGTATTTATAAGAATGTTGGCATTCTCGTCATATAAATTTAAAGGTGTAATATTTCTATCTGCCTTACAAATTATTTTGTGCATTTCTGAGCTATTAGCTTTCCTATGGAAAAAATTTCTAAGCATTTCTACCTGATTGTGTTTCAAAGATGTTATTTTGACTACACCTCTACCTCCTAAATTTCTAGGTAAATTAATTCGTTCTATAGCTGAATTTGGATGATGGCAAATAAACTTTGTTAACGTAGTTCTAATTAATCGTTCTAAACTATCTAAATCTGTATTGGACCATTTAATTATGCCAAATGAGTATGTTAGTAGAGGTATTGCCCAAGTATTTATTGCTTTTACTAAATTTTTAGCAGATAGATTGCATTTTAAAATTTTTCTGATCCTAGTTTGAAATTTAATCCTAATATCATTTTTAATACTGGTGTGATCTAATCTATTCGATTGCGGGTATCCTAAATATTTATAAACCTCATCCCCTTTCATACTTTTAATTTTGAAATTTCTAAATATACCCTCATCTCCATCTACAACTTTATTATTATTATTATTAAGTATTTAATTTTATTCGAAATTTTTAATGTGGAACAAAATATTTCAGAGTTATTTTTTTTGTGATCTTTAGAATTGTCATGTATAATTATATCAAAATTTACCGAAATATCATTTGCTTTTATTGCAAATGGAATTACGTGAGCTTTTTTCACTATTAAGAGATAGTAGATTTATATCAAACCAGTGTTTCAGTATGTTTATGTCTTCTGTTGCTTTTTGTTTTACTACTTGCCATGTGATTCCACTTTCAATAAGTACTGTGTCGTCGGCATAAGAGGTTATACTACCATGAAGTGACTGTGAGAATATCCCGTTTATATATAAGATGAATAATATGGGACCTAGCACAGTACCTTGTGGAATTCCATATTCAAATGTCTCTTCGTCGCTATAAATGTTATTTATTTTGACACATTGAGGGTGATTTATTAGGTAGCTTTTTATCCAATTTGCTACGTTTTCATTAATGTTCAAATTATCTAATTTTTTCATTAGTTTTTTATAGGATATGCTATCAAACGCTTTTCTCAGATCTATAAAAATACCAATACATTTTTTTTTCATATAAAGGTTTTTATATATGCGTGATGTGACATTTGCAATCGCGTCTTGTGTGCTGTGCGCTTTTCGGAATCCGTATTGATTGTCGTGAAATATTTTGTTATTATCAATAAATTCCATTAGTTGAGATTTTACGATTTTTTCAAATATTTTGCCAATATTTAAAACGAGGGAAATTGGTCGATAGTTAGTTACATTTTCTGCGTTTCCACTTTTGAATATAGGTGAGATAATTGTCCTCTTATAATTAGACGGAAATATTCCATTTTTAAAACTTAAATTAATTAAGTAAGTTAATGGTTTTATCAAGTGGCTTTTAATAGATTTTAACATATTTGCAGTTATGTTGTCAAAACCTGGTGACGACCCTCCTTTCATATTTTCAATAATGTTTAGAATATCTACTTCCTTGATCATTTTAAAATGGGATAGTGAGTTTACACTTTGTATATCTTCAATAATTGGTTGAGTTGTCGCTCCCTTTGTTACATTAATTTTTTTAGCGAGGTTTTGTCCGACTTTCGCGAAGAAGGAGTTGAAAATATCAGCACATTTTTTAGGGTTTTCCTCTGCATTTATTTTTACGTCATTTTCGTGTACAATTACCTTGATTGAATGTCTTTGTTTATTGTTATCTATTGCACAGTTAATTGTTTGCCAGATTATTTTTGGATTGTTTTCAGAATTTATTATTTTATGTTTGTAATATTCATCTTTACTAATTTTTAATTAGGCGTGTCAATTTATTTTTATATTTTTTATAATTAAATTCTATTTTTTTTGTCGTTTGGGAATTTTATTGTTTTTTTTTTTTGTATAGCTTACCCTTTTCTTTGATTGAATTTAATAAACCCGGTGTGATCCATGGTTTCAGGTATTTGTTTTTGTCTAAATTACGATATGGAATATCTGTTTTTGAGTTTTCTACATGCTTGGATAAAATGTTTTCAAAGTACTTTGAGCATATTTCAACTTCTTCGCAGTTGATTACAGGTTGCCAACGTTCCGTTTTCAAGTTTTCAATTAATTTTTGCAGATTTATTCTGGTATATGATTTTTTTATTGATTTATTTTTTGTTTGTATTGTTTTTTCTTCCTCGTACAAAAATATACACGTATGATGATCGGTGATGTTATTTTTCCAGACAATGGTTTTTATTTTATGAAGATCTTTTATGTTAGTATTAGTCCAAAAATGATCTAGGCAAGATGGTTTCTGACCTTGAATTTCGCCCTATTTTCATTTATACACGATTTAAAGTTGTTTTCAGTCATACAGTTCAAATATTCATGTTTAAGTCTACTGTCTATATTTTTGTTAATGTTGATATTAAAATCCCCTGTTATTATGCAAGTTTTGTTTTTGAAATTTGATATTATATTTCGTATTTGTTCGATAAATAAATCAGCGTTCGATTCATGCGTTAGATTGCTAACAAATAATAATTCTTTTTGTTGTGGTTAAGTTGGATTTCTATGCAGTTTGATGAATCTATCTTGTGTTCTGAATGTGTAACAATATTATATTTCTTACTAACGAATATCGCAATACCACTGTTTTTATTAATGTTTGTGTTTGTTTTTATGTAAATATAATCTCTTAAATTATAATGTGGTGAGTCACTGTTTGTGTATGTTTCAGTTAATACTATAACGTCCGGCTTCACAATAAGAATATTTATATTGAGAATAAATTCTTCAATATTTTTTTGGAGGCTGCGGATGTTAAGGTGGAGCACTTGTAAACCAGAGAACTTATCTGTGATAATTTCATTGCACTCCTTTGCACTTTGACTACTGAATTCATTGATCTTGAAGCAGCTTTCCAGCTGCGTGTTCACGAAGTCATCCATAGTTGCGCACTTGAAGTGAAATGTCACAAAACTGCGCTATATAAATAAAATGTTATTATTATTATTTTCTTTTTTGTTAAGTGAGGTAATTGAATTAAGTTAAATAATATTATTTGATGATTAAAGAATTTTGTTAAAATAATTGCACAATTACAATTAATCGAATGTATCACATATATCAATTTAGTTAAAATATTTAAATAATTAAAAGAAATAAAGTAAATTGAGTTTAATAAAATATTTGGATAGATTAATATAGTGGAGACAGATGAATAAATGAGAATAATTAAATAGAATGGAATTTTTTAATAATTAGATAATTTGAAACAATTGAAAATATCACACATATATAAATATTAATAATAATGAAGTAAATAAACGTCATTTGGTAAATGGTGCACAATAAAATAGTTGGATAGATTAAAATTGTGGAAATAAATGAGTAAATGAGAACAGTTAAGTAGAGTGGAATATTTTGGTAATTTAGAATAATTGGATAATTTAAAACAATCGATTTCATCACATGTATCAAATTAGTTAAAATAATTAGATAATTAAAAATAATTAAATAAGTTGAGTTGAATATAATAATTGAGTAGATTAAAATAG